>CM040118.1:93445099-93938073 GCA_022559845.1 Amorphophallus konjac
TGACCCGGAATCAGACGCCGTCACACCCATAGGTGACGCGCTTGCATTGGCCTAAGCCCGAGGTTAAACAAGAAAACATCAAGGTGGTAAACAGGGGTCTTGACCAGCCAGAAACACAGAGACTCCTTCGCAGCGATAGCTTTTGCTTTTCAAAGTAGGCAACCAAAATGTGTATATTAAAATAAGGTCGCAGACCCTGGGCAGTTTTCACCTTTCAGAAACTCCATCGAACCTTCATCTTTAGAGGGAGAAGGAAGAGCGTAGGGGATAAACCTCCTGAGAGGACCGGCAAAGCCGTTAACCCGGCGAGCGAATAAGGGCCCATTAACTCTTTCCTTTCGGACAACTTCGGACCAAATCTCGAGCATTTACATTCCACGGCCCCCCTTTGTGGATTCAGACTTTTGCTTTGAGGGGTTCCGTTTATCGTACCAGGCACGGTCACGACCAGGCCTTTCTCTTGATTTTGATTTTGTATTTCTTTCTGTGAGGGAGATATAGTCATTTGACATTGGTGGGCTCCCTCTTCGTATGCCTGCGGGGACACTGCCCTCTTCTCGTGCTCTGATCGATGCTCGAGGAAATGGGTCCTACTCTTGCCTTTGGGGTTTGAGTTTCGGTTTCTCATGCTCAGCGTTTTAAGGGCGCCGACTGTCTCATTTGGTCGAAGAGAAAAGAATAAAGATTACAGCTTCCGGAGATCTTCTAGGTGTGGCCCTACCGTAGGTGATGCTACCAACTTTTTTGAATAAAATACATAAGTGAACACATGTTAGCTTCCTTCGAGCGAGCATAGGCCGACGTGGCCGGATAGGGATCTCCACGGTTCTGGCAAACCAAGACCCGGTGCCTACCAAGCCTTAATGGGCCCTATCCTAACATGAAGGTTAGATGCAGGGACTTAACTACATGGTGCCTGCCAGACGTCGGCATTTTGAATTTTCCATATTTTTAGTGGTTTTCAATATTTCCTTGTTTTTGATGTTTTTTTATCTTTTCATCATCATTTTTTTTGTTTTGTGCTAAGGGTAGTATTTCTTAAGATAAAGCCCATTCCAAGGGTGGGATAACTCGGTCCCTTCGGCGTTGATTAGCTTGTAGGCGTTGCCAGGGTACACGGCTTGAATTACAAATGGTCCTTCCCAATTGGGTTGGAGCTTAGAACGCGGCCCTCCAGGTTTGACAAAAATTCTTTTTACGACCATCTCACCGACTTTGAATTTTCTCTCAATGACTTTCTTTTGGTAAAAGCGAGCGAGTCTATTTTGATACACACGCGCGTGTTCGGCGGCGGCCAGCCGCTTCTCATCCAAAAGTTCCAACTGGGCGAGGAGTGAATTACGACGATCGTCGAGGGGAAATTCCTCATCCAATTGTACCCTGAGAGAAGGGATCAGAGTCTCGTACGGGACTACCGCTTCCATACCATAAGTGAGGGCAAATGAGTCTGCCCGGTGGGGGTACGGATTGAGGTGCGATAGGCCCATAGGGCTTCGATAAGCTTTTCTGGCCAGTCTGAAAACTTACTAGACTCGCAGGTTTTTTTGATGATTTTGAGCAATGTTTTATTGGTGGCCTCCGCTTGGCCGTTACCTTGTGGGTAATAAGGCGATTAATGATGCAATGCAATTGCGTACCTTTTGTAGAGGTCCTGTAGGTCCTGAGAAATGAATTATGGCCCATTGTCGGTGACGATCGTGCTTGGGACGCCGAATCTGGCGAGAATGTTCTTCATGATGAACTTACAGACTGTTGACACCTTGATCTCCGCGTAAGCTTCGGCTTCGGCCCATTTGGTGAAGTATTCCGTTGCAGTATGGATGAAAGATTTCTGCTTGGTGAGGGAATTGGGATCACCTAAGGGACCAATGATGTCGAATGCCCACATGGAGAAAGGCCATGGGGAGGATATTGGATGAAGTGAGGAAGATGGTGAATGGATTTTATCGGCGTGAAGTTGACACTTGACACACCTACGGACATAGACAGCACAATCCTCTTCCATAGTGGGCCAATAAAAGCCTTGACGAATGATCTTCTTGGCGAGCATCTGACTATTCACGTGGCCACCGCACACACCCGAGTGCGTCTCCTCTACACATTTCCAAACCTCATCGTCACCAAGACATCTTAACAGAATACCAGTAAGGCTCCTCCTATAGAGTAGACCTCCGATCAATGTGTATTTCTGAGCCACCCTTCTTATGGCTTTCTTGTCCTCTGTGGTGGCCCCTTCAGGATAAGACTGATTTTGGCAATATTTGACAATTTCATAGAACCATGGTTTCTCTTCATCAGCCAGTTCTTCTTCAACCTCTGCCAACATGAGCTCCCTCTTCTCAAGGATATCTTCCTGCAGGATCTTCCTTGCTATCCTGTCTTTGATGTTTACGTAGGAAGCATCATCGATTGCAGGGGCGTGAAGTTTGTAGATGGAAATGGACTTAAACCATCTTCCTAGAGGGAACCTTATGGATGATGCCAATGAGGCGAGGGCATCGGCGAGAATATTCTGATGACGAGGGATATGAACAAAGATCAGTTTTGTGAACAGTTTGGCAAAGGCAGCAGTGAGTTCTTGGTATGGCTTGAGTTTGGGATCGCGAGTGCGATACTTAGTGAGTACCTGGCGAAGGATGAGTTGACTATCACCTACGACTCGCAACTCAGTGATACGAAAAGAATGAGCGAGTCCTAGGCCAGCTAGAAGAGCTTCATATTCGGCTATATTGTTGGTGACTGGAAATTTGAGCTGGTATGCCAATGGGAATGTGAGGCCTTCCGGCGACAGGAGGGCGATGCCGATTCCTCTCCCTTGAGAATTCAGAGCTCCATCAAAATATAGTGTCCACATTGGCTCATCTGATTGGTTGATGGACATTAGTTCCTCATCTGGAAACTCTGATTGGACGGGATCGAACTTGGGAAGAGGATGGTGAGCGAGATGCTCGGCTATGGCATAACCTTTAATCGCCTTTTGCTGGATGTAGGTGATGTCGAACTGAGAGAGAAAACTTTGCCAGCGTGCTAGCCTATCCGTAAGGACGGCTTTCTCCAGAAGGAATTTGATAGGATTCATTCGAGCAATCAAGTGGACTTCGTGAGCCAAGAAGTAGTGCTTCAATTTCTGCACTACCCAAACGAGGGCAGCACAGGTTTTCTCCATGCCGGTGTACTTCTGCTCACAGGGATTGAGAAGTTTGGACAAGTAATAGGTTGCCCGTTCCTTGCCTTCTTCATCAGCTTGTGCGAGGACGGCTCCCACGGAGTCATCCAAGACTGAGATGTAAAGGATCAGAGGTTTTCCTGGTTTAGGTGGAATGAGAACGGGTGGACTAGCCAGATATTCCTTCAACCCTTCAAAAGCTTTCTGACATTTAGAATTCCAGTGGAATTCTACTCCTGGCTTGGTCAACTCGTAGAGAGGTCTACACCTTTGTGAATGTTGAGACACAAACCGACGAATAAACTGCAGCCTGCCGATTAAACCTCGGACTTCCCTCAAATTCTTGGGAGGCGGCATATCCCTGATAGCCTTGGCTTTGTCGGGATCTATCTCGATCCCTCTTTTACTCACAATGAACCCCAGCAATTTACCTGACGACACACCAAACACACATTTTTTCGGGTTCATTTTCAATTGGAATTCTCTTGACCTTTGCAAGACCTTAGCCAAAACTTCTGGATGTTCCATCCTGGTCCTTGATTTCACCAATAAGTCATCCACATACACTTCCAGATATATGTGCATCATGTCATGAAATATGGCCATCATCGCTCTTTGGTAAGTAGCTCCAGCATTCTTTAACCCAAACGGCATGACCACGTAGCAATATGTTCCCCAAGGGGTAGTGAATGACGTCTTTTCCTGATCCTCTTCTGCCAAACGAATTTGATTGTATCCTGAAAATCCATCCATGAAAGAGAGGGTTTCAAAACCTGCCGTGTTATCAATCAACACATCAATGTGAGGTAAGGGAAAATCATCCTTTGGACACGCGCGGTTAAGGTCCCGGAAGTCGATGCAAATCCTGACTTTCCCATCTTTCTTCATGACCGGGACAATGTTCGCCACCCATTGAGGATAAAGAACGACTCTAATGAACCTGGCTTTGTGGAGCTTATCGACCTCTTCTTTCATTTTCAAAGCCATCTGAGGGTGGAAACGCCTTAACCTTTGTTTTACCGAGATGGACCCTGGTTTTAGGGTTAAACGGTGTTCGACCAAGGTTGAATCCAAACCCGGCATATCCTCGTAGCTCCATGCAAACGTGTCCTTATATTCCTTGAGGACCTCAATTAATGCCTCTTCTTCAGAGGGTGGTAGGTTGTCACTTATGAGGATGATCCTAGGGTCTTCCTCAGTCCCCAAGTTGACTTCTTTGGTGGATTCTTCTACGGCGGTTGACGGCTCGTCGAATCTCCTTATTCCGCTAGCGTATGCGCCCGCCGCATCCTCATATTCTTCACCCTCATCTTCAGTGGGGCATTCTTCATTCGTGAGCTCGTAGACTCCATACCCTTCATCAGATGCACAGTCGCCCTCGCATTCTATTTCGGGTAGCTGGATGGGGTTTTCTAACAACTGGGGGATGGCAAGAAGGGCCTGACACCTGGCGGCCAAATCCAGAAGGAATCGACGAGGGATCTGCCTACCCTTGGATTTCTTCCTAGGTACTACCCTTGGCCTATCATTCCTAGATTGACTGACAATATTTACAGACGAAGAGGAAGATGAGGAGGATGGTGTAGAATGTACAGGAGAAGACCCCTCAGAGGAGGGGTAGAAAAGGTCGCTCATCGGACCTTGGACGGGTGGTCCGCAAGGCGGTACGCACCCGTGGGAGATGTAGGAGGTTTCCTCAACGAAGATGTGTTGTTGGAGAGTTTGAAAATTGACGTTTTTTTTTCGTTTTCATTTTTAATGACAAAGCAGTGAAAAGAGATTGGAGGAGAGAGGAAAGTGGTTATGGCTAGAGGATTGTGGGGCTCGTAGAGCAAATCATGGTTGAAGACCTGGCGCGGGTTGAAAAGCCCGCGTAGGTATGTAAGCAAAGAAGGGGACCTGGGAAGATCATCAGACAATTGTCTGGCCCAGGAAGAAGATATCAGCAAAGGCTGAGACGAGTGGATGGAGAGGATGGCGGCTAATGAGCCGTCGATGGCAATGTTGAGGACGGATGAAGATCCGTCGATGACAGAGTCCTTCTGGCGAGGACGAGGATAGTTTGGAACCTTGGCAAGAGTGGTAATATTCTCTGATATCTCGGAGATCAATGGTGGTCCTTCAAGCTGTGGGGACGAGAACATCCTTTCCAGTGCAACAGAAATGTCCCGTATGTCGAACCATTTATCCCACTCGCATTCCGGATCTTTGATCTTGCCTCTTTTGGTGATCCTCGGACATTTTTCAGCAAAATATACAGCATGTGATTCCCCATATGCTTCTCGTGGGTGATCTCCCATCTGAACAACGGGCCCTCTGTTGAAGTGGTTTGATAGAGTCCATGTGAGGGGCTTCCAATCTGCCTTGAACGGTCCTTTGAAGCCTAGGCCAAACCTACGGTTCGGCCTAATTTCTTTTGGCGGCTTGAGCATACCCTGTAACTGTGCGCCCAGCCCTTTTCCTTGTTGATAGCCGATGTTCCTCATAATCTCCCAACCTTTGGAGTGAAAAGGGAGACACGATGTTGTGGTTGCCCTGACCGGCTCTTTTGGTGCTAGTGGCATGCGAGATGGATCACGCACGTCCAGCAGTGATAATATGGGCCGATGAGACGGCCAAACAGAGGGCAGAGAGGTGTTGATAGCATCCACTGTGTGAAGGACAGGTGTACTGACCACTTTAATAATTCTCCCGTTGTAAGGAAACTTCAGGCACTGATGGTTGGTGGAAGGCACAGCGTCCATGGTTTCAATGTAAGGACGACCCAGTATAGCCTTGAATGTGGGGTCCATGTCGAGGACATGGAATTCCGTGGGAATTGCCATGGGGCCTAGTTCTGCCTTCAGAATAATCATCCCCTGCGGCGGCCTTTTGCTATTGTCATAGGCCGTGACCGTGATCGAGGAAGGTCTTATTTGTTCCTCGTCAACCCCACACAACTGAAGAGTGCTCATGGAGATCACATTTATGGACGCACCCGTGTCGACAAGACACGGGTTTATGGATACCCCATTAATTTTTATTGAAATGCACAATGCATATTTCCGAGATTCCTTGGGAGCGAGCTCGTAGTTGTGAAACATGATGACTGGTTGTGTGTCTGTTGGGGTTAGGACGGTCGAAATCTTCTCCACGGGGAGGTCTTCATTAACCATGACCTTTTGAAGATATTCCATCAAGGCCGCCTGGTGTGATGTGGATCTTTGAAGTAGCTCTAGGATGGAGATCCGGGCAGGCGTCTTGTCCAAGTGTTTCAGTAGATCATACTGTGTTCCAGGGATAGCTCTTTCTGGTTGTTCTGCATCATCCTTCTCTGGCTGAGATTGCTCGGGATTCTGACTGTTGTGGGGGAAAACCCTGTGGAAAATCCTTCCACTCCGGAGCACCATTGCCTGCGGCTTTTGTACCTCTGTGGGGGTAGCAGTGGGTTTTAACAGGGGTTTGAGGGGTAGTAGTGGAGGAATGGTTGATGAAGCAGGGGTGATGACGGGAGCAGGGATTCTGATGAGGGGTTTGTTAGGTGGAGGCATGGCGGAGGTAGAGGGGATATCGCGCGGATTATGAAGGATAAGGGGTTTGGAAGGTGGAGGTGGAGGTAAGGTTTGAAACGGGTAAAGGTTTTGAGGCGGATGGTGGGTGATGAGTGGTTTTGAAGGCATTAGTGGTGATGTGGTGGAGAAAGACGGGGTTATGTATGGTGGACGGATGATAAGGGGTTTAGAAGGCGTAGGGGTAAATGTGGTAGAGGTGGATGGTAAAGTGGGGGAGTGGGAGAAGGTGAGAGGGTGTGAAGGCGTAGTAGAAAGTGTCGGTTGATAGGAGGTCGGGGTGCGGATGAGAGGGCGTAATGGTAGTGGAAATGGTGAAGGCGATACCGATGCGGGTTGATGAGAGAGAGGTGCTACCCGGGCAAGGTGAGGGGGTTGCATGACGATAGGGTTGGAGGTATAAAGAATGGAGGTACTTTCCTGGTGCCACACCTGCTCTCTCCCGACTTCCGGGAAGGAGGAGATGGGGTTAACCTGATGATTGGGCTGTTGGTGCTCCGGTAGTGGATTCTGGATTATGCCCATGTCGGGCTGTTGTTGTGGGGCCTGCTGAGGCTGTTGTTGTTGTTGTGGTTGCTGCTGCTGCTGCTGTTGTAACTGCTGCTGTGGCCTCTGAGGAGGTCTCCTAGCCTTGAGAGCCGCGACGTACCGTCTCATCTCATCCCAATCTATTTGATGTTCATCATTCATATCATGGATGTAATCTTTGAAATGGAAGCAGTAATCCACTGTGTGTCCCGGCTGCCTGTGGTAGACGCAGTATTTGGAGGTATCAACATTTGGGGGCCAGGCGGGCCTTTCTCTGGGTAGGGCGAGTTGGTTCGATGCCATGAGGGCATTAAAAATATCTGCTAAGGTTTCTGGCAATGGTGGATAGTAGGCTCTCTTAGGACCGAGCGACCTCCTTTGTTGCTGTTGGGGACCATAGTTCCCCGGGGGTGGAACTTGGTTGTACTGAAGCGGTGGTTGTTGTTGTTGAGGTTGTGGTTGTTGTTGCTGGGGTTGGCGTAATGGAGGCATATTATCCTGGGGTGGATTATTTTGGGGTGGAGGACGGAGAGGGAAAGGACCTGGTTGAAGGGGTAGTCGGGGCATTTGTTGAGGCCTTGGGTTGACTGCATAGTTGGCATTGTTGACCGCACTGACTTGCTCATTTGTCACGACCCCTTCTGTGGCTCCGCCCGGGACACCAGCGCCTGTCTTTCTGACCACTTTGGGCTTCGGCGACTCAAACATGTTCATGATGGGGGAGTCTTTTAGCTGGGTTTGAATGTATCGGGCCCTTTCATAGAGTTCCTCCATTGTAGTAAGTTTATTCATGGCGAGGACGTGTCTGAACTGCGGGGTTGCATTAGACACAATCATCTTCACTTGTTCGGGCTCGGAGAGGGTATCCCTTATTCTTTCCGCCAGAGACCTCCATCTATCAGCATATCGGACAAAATCCTCGTCGGGTTTCATCTTTTCGGCCACTAGGTCGGTAATGGAGAGTGAGGGACCGACCCTATCCCTATATTTCTGCAAGAACCTTCTCTGCACTATTTCAAAATTCTCGGCCTCGCGGGGCTCCAGAGAATAGAACCACTCAAGCGCGGGACCATCCAATGATCTCCGAAAGAGGTATGCCAGGGACCTCTGATCGTTTTGCCAATAGGAGGACTCATACATGAAGTCCTTGAGGTGAATGAAGGGGTTGCCGGTACCATTGTATCTGCGGTACGTGGGCATTTCGGAGGGAGGGAGATGAATGACGGGGAGGATTGGCAAAGCAACCTCCGGGGTGGCTTTCACGTCCACCATTCTTCTCAGATTTTGAAACTGCTCGTCCATGCGATTGAACCTATTGAGGAGCGATTGGGCGAGCTCCTCTGGGGGTGAAGGTGGCACTTGCCATTGGGGGAGAAACTGTCTCCCAGAGACTTGAGGGGGGAACCCGAATGAGAGGGAACTGTCGGACCACCGACAGTTGGCCCTGGCTGAAACGGTGTGTGAGGAACACCGGGAGTTTGAGATTGTGACGGGAATTGGAATGAGGGAGGTTGTTGGCTCGCTTGTCCTTGAAGCGAGGGAGACTGGATGGCTTGCGCCAATGAAGGAGATGGAATGGCCTGCACGGACTCGTGGAGAGGTGCGATAGCCGGAGTTGACTCCTGGGGCGTGGGGGAAACAGATTTCCCCTTTAGAATGGCCTGGAAGGCCCGGAGCTGTTCAGAGGTAAGCTCCGTGTTGGCGAGGACGCCCAGTAAGGAAGTGATATCCTGTGGCGGGGACGTGTCCCCGGCAATAACCTGCACCTCATGCGAGGGGTCATGAGAAGGACCCGAGTCCATAGCATAGACTCGCGGGTCGGCTGTCAAACCACGGCTATGGTGGTTCTCCTCAGAAGACTCGTGAGACATGCTCACAGTTCTCCCAGAACGTAAAAACATACACTAGCAAGTAGGTAGCAGAGATTATCAAACAAGTGGATGCCTTTACGCCCTTTTTTTTGTTTTGATTTTGATGATTTTTTTGTGTGTTTTTAGCGAGATCCGAAGTTCACACAAGATAGGGACCCTAGTTTATTTTTGTTTCACCGCCGTGTCAGCTAGGGTCTCTCGTCTCACCACGAATGAAATGACTAACTTCGGGGAACTTCAATGGTACAACCAGCCCAGTGAACGAAGAGGAGATTCTTCGATGTCGGGGACTTACGGAGGTCCCAGTGTAGGAGATTCTAGTCCGTTGAGAGGAATTCCCAAACGGAGAGTCCTTCCTTCACCGGGAAAGGGTGATCCTCAAAAAAAAAATGAAAAAAAGGATAGAAAAGAGGAATGGATGTATGCAATGGAATGCTGACAGATATATGGAGTGGGAAAACAACAGAAATAACAAACATGTAATAAACAAAGAACCAATCAGAACTGACGGTGCTGCCGTGAGCACAACGGGGGCGCGCGTGGGCGCCAAGGTGGAGAGGCACGGGTGGTGCCGAACTTGCAAGGGTAGCCGGGAGGAAGCAGTAGAAGTCCCACCGTGATCGCCAATCTGTGAGCGACGTCACGCGGTTCGGAGTTCGATGGTGCGGGGGAGAGGATGCGGAGAGCGCGCGGGCTCCTCTTTTTTGTTTGTTTTGCTGTTTGCTGCAACACAGAGATGAGAGAAGAGAGAGAAGGGGCCACCACGGGAGATTGCTCCGGCGGGGCGAGCGGGACAAGTATAATATAGCAAGATATGGGGTTCAAACGGCCATAGCGGGAAGTGACTCGCCGCGACCTCGGGGGGACGGGAATGATGCAGAAATTAAATAACAAGAATTGAAACGGCCATTGGGGAAGTGACTCGCCGCGGCCTCGAGAATATGAGCAGAATATAGCAGAATATAAAAGAGAATATAAGAACAGAGATTTAAACGGCCATTGGGGAAGTGACTCGCTGCGGCCTCGAGAATATGAGCAGAATACAACAGAATATAGAGAGAGTATAAGAACGGAAATTTAAACGGCCATTGGGGAAGTGACTCGCCGCGGCCTCGATGATATGAGCAGAATATAACAGAATATAGAGAGAATGTAAGAACGGAAATTTAAGCGGCCATTGGGGAAGTGACTCGCCGCGGCCTCGATGATATGAGCAGAATATAACATGATATATAAAGAGAATATGAGAACAGAAATTTAAACGGCCATTGGGGAAGTGACTCGTCGCGGCCTCGATGATATAAACGAAATATAACAGGATATAAAGAGAATATGAGAACAGAAATTTAAACGGCCATTGGGGAAGTGACTCGCCGTGGCCTCGATGAAAAGATGTGATCGCCAGGGGCCGAAAGACCCCAAAATAAGAAAGTGATCGCGCCTACCTCAAGAGCGGGACATGGCGGGTTGCTTCTTCCTCTCCTTCCGGCCGGCCGACGGAGAGGGCTTTCCTCGGGTACCCTTGCAAAACAACGACAAATAAATGACAAGTGGATTAGAAAGATGGAGGTGTAGTATTCAAATCATCGCGGTAAAAATAACGAAATGATGGCAAGACACACACCTGGTTGGTGTTATCTTTTAAACCCCTCTCGGACTCGAGTAGGAGGAAAATGAGATGATGGATGCAAGAAGTATAAGAGAAGAGGCGCCCTTGTGAAGGGGGATAGAGGATGCAATATGATGAATGTAAAGAACTATGGAGAAAAAGGGGAAGAAAAAGCTTATTGGATGAGCCGAGGGTGAAATCCGGCGGAGCTCCGGCAGCGTGGGGACGACGGGGAAGCGCGGTGGATGAAGACGACCTTCCTCTCGCGAGCGTAGGCACCCGAGAAGCCGGCAGAACCTCCACCTACAAAAGACCCCACGGGTTAGAAAAATGACTCCGTAGCCTCTGGGCTCCGACAGCCTATCGGATCACTGCTTAGCTCCCCCAGAACTGAGGGGGTGGGCCTCTATTTATAGAGCTCCGGAAGGTGGAGGCGTCCAGGACCCTGGACACCTCCATCAGGGCCGAAATAATATTTTATTCTATTTTTATTGATTTTTTTAGAATACTTTTATGGGGGCGTCTAGGGTCCCGGACGCCTCTAACATGTCCACCGAAAATCGACGACGGCCGCACGCGGTTTGGCACAACGCGTGGTTTTGTGAGCGGCGCCTCGTGATTCAGAAATGGGCGCGTCCAGTCAGCTGGACGTCTCTAAATTTGGCTTTTTTCACACACGACAAACCGTCGTTCGGTGGCCGGCGCCCGTGAGTGAGTTGATGGAGGCGTCCAGGGGCCTGGACGCCTCCAAAAGTTTATTATTTTTTATTGTTTCTTTGTCTTTTTATGCTAGGGCTGGCATTTTATATTTTTTATTTGTTTTTATGGAGGCATCCAGGGGCCTGGACGCCTCCATTAATATGTATTTTTTTATTTATTTTATTTGTTTTTGTATGCCAACTGGCATTTTACACTTATTTTTTTATTTTTGTTTTTATGGAGGCGTCCAGGGTCCTGGACGCCTCCATAAATATATATATTTTTTATATTTTTATATTTGGTTTTGGGCCCTGAGAAAAGAATAAAACAAATTAAAATAATGGGGGCGTCCAGGGGCCTGGACGCCCCCATTAAGACCCACCCGGGTCCTCAAATCAGGCGTCGGCGGTCGCCCGGCAGACCCCCTTCTTGATTCGGAACCTCTTGATGCGTCTGACTGGTGTTGATGCCGTCCGAATGCCGTGACGAGACGATTTCGGATGCCGAAAAAGGCAGAAGAAGATCCGAGAAAAGGAAGCACTCGAGTGATTCAGAATGCGTAAGCCGTTGCGGGGCGTTGTATAGTAATATGAGACTTTCTCAGGAGGCGTCAAGAATGGCGTGTCTACACCGGGCAGCCCGGCTGGTCCCTCCAAGAACGCGCTGTAGGTCCATAGCGCGTTCAACCAGAACGCGCTATGCACCTATAGCGCGACACGACAATCGCGCTAGGATCACCTAGCGCGACAAGGCAGAATGCGCTAGGGACCCCTAGCGCGACAGGGCAGAACGCGCTAGGACCCCATAGCGCGACAAGAACCGCCTTACTGTTCATCTTCTCCGATGAACACGCCCTATCGGGGCAGCGCGACCTTAAAGAACGCGCTACTGGAGTATAGCGCGTTCTCAGTCCGCACCCGGAAACGGTGGAAACCGCGGGAAAAGCCATGCCACACCCCGTTCACCCCCAGGTGAAGGGGAAACAAAAGGGGAAACCTTCCCCAAGCCCCTAGGCATGCATCTAAACCCCTGGATCGCCCAAAAACACCATAAAACGGGAGATCCGGCTCACACCCCAAAAACATGCATTTTGCCCAAAACGCCCCGTTTAGCCCGCTCGGCTCACCACGGCCTACGAAACTCGCGGGAAAGGAAGTACACGGGCTGAGGGTCCATCACCCTACCTCCACCGAAGATTACGCGCACCGTGGACGCCGATCCACGAAGAAAACGCCGTTGAAGCCTCGCCGTTCCACGAACTCACGGCCGAGCTTCCACGCGCCTCCACCGCCTCGATCCTCATCCATCCTCGCCCGTGCCTCGCCCGCGCCGTCCCCGCCTCGCCCATACTCCGCCCCGTCGGCCGCCGGAGAGAGAGGGAGAGAGGAGAGAGGAGAGAGCGTGAGAAGAGAGAGGGAGAGAAATGAGAAATGAGAGGGGAAGAGAGAGAAAAAGCTATTTATAGGAAAATCGGAAAAATCCAAAAAAATAGAAAATCACACCCTCGCGATCCTCGGAGCGCACCGATCGCAACGGTACCACTCGCGCCCAGGTGAACGGCCCGGTTCACCCGCAACGAGGTTCCGAAGGGAAAGCCGAAACCCACGCCGGGAATCGGAAACACACGCGGAAAAAGTCGCGGAACGCCTCCGGGCCTCCGAAACGACTCCGGATCGCGCCGATCCGAACACGAAAGACGTCCGAAACGAAATTTCAGACACAGCGGAGCTGAACACTCTGAGAAACCAGATATGGGACCCACGAACGGGGATCCGAAAAACCCGGGGCATTACAGCATCGATAATGCGGCCGAAGTCATAGCATTGGATGGCAAAGGCCCCAACAGGGGAGCCTGCCACTGCATCTGAAGGGGCATTGGCCGTGTTGGCTGGAGCCACTGGGAATAATGCTGGGGAGCAGCCCAGCTCTGATCTGCAGATCGTAGAACAGCCGGTGAAGGAGCATCCCCGGGGTTGAATCCTTCATGTGATGGCTCGGCTTGTGCCCCCGGTTCCTCGGGCGCCATAGCGTGCCTAGTCTTTTCATTCAATTTTCTCTTCAGCAGTTCTACCTCCTGCTGGTACCTTTGCAGCGTCATCAGTACTTCAGAGTCCATAGCTGTTTTGCTACTGATGCCCTCGAGTGCTTCACCAAAGGTGCATCCAGACAGGGGTACCCCTTCTTCTTCAGATGCCATTGTCTTGGTATTGAGAGTAGTGTTATTTTCATCAGCAACCCACTTGTCCTTAGAGACTTGCAGTAACTCAGCCTCAATTTTGCCCCGTCCTGTCACCGGGTCTTCTCTTTCGGCAACCTCGGCCGGCCGTTCTGGTTCATTTAGCAGGGCGCCATGCCCGCTCATCACCCCTGTCATATTACAGGTGAGGATTTACATTCTTCTACTATACTTTCTGACTCCCCTTTGGGCCTGACTAGGGAGAGTCGGCCCTTCATTTGTTGAAATTCTTTTCATCTTTTCATTTTGTGAAGGCCTTTCAAAGCTTCCAGCCCCACCTTGCTTCTCTTTTTCATTCGCCACCATGGGTGGCATATTGTCTTTTTCTTCTTCTTCGACCCTGAAGACATGAAGCAATCTTTGCTGGCCCAGGGAGGAATTCTTGAAGTTACAGAAATATTCCCGGACCCTCTTTGTCATGTCTTCCTGACGACACTCTAGAGAAATGGCACGAGACAACCCTTGGACTCGGACAGACGGCATATGTAAAGCCGTATCAGCTTGGCAGCTTGATTGAAGCTTCTTGAATATTTGAAAACATCAGCCTGCCTTGCACAGGCCCTGGCGGCGGGTGGAGGAGTTGCAATCATGACTTCCTCCGCATGCATATTCTCTTTGCCCCCTCTATTAGGAACATCCGCAGAATCTTTGAAGCCTTGTGAGGCTGGTGCAGGGCCTCGGATCCTCTTGGGAACCCAAATTTGCTTAAACTTTGGTAAATTTGGGATTGGCCTCCCTTGCTTGTTGTCTTTAAAATTCATCCTTCAGCTTGCCAACACTTGGAAGGGATTGTGAGTTGGCACAGTCGGGATGATCCGATCCGGCAGAACTTCGGCACCGTGACTTTTGAAGTAGACTCGGATGCCCCCGATTAACGAGGACTTCCCAGATGCTGAAAGTTGACTCTGAGGAGTAGCAACAATCCTTCCTCTGGAGCTCTTCTTGTTGCCCCCAGCAGGCTTCTTCTCATGTGCCACAGTTAGGCAAATATTATGGTGGACGTGGCAGCTCACGATCATCGGAGTTTTCAGTAGAGTTTCGTTAATTTGGCCCTTACTTCGGCGGGCCGCAGCTTTGTTGTTCTTCAGCTCCGCAGGTCCAGAACTCGCCACGTCTAGGAGATTCGCGAATGCAACTCCCAAGAAGTTGGGGAAGCCAACGACCGGGGGAAAGTTGCCGAAGGTAGTAGGTTCGGCAAGGTAGCCGTATGCTGCATGGTCGGCCATGATTTGGGGACCAAAAACAACTCCAGACAGTCCGCTCGCCATCACTTCAACCTAAAAAGAGGAGAAACAAGACAAATGAACAATTAGCATTTGAGGTAGTGGGGAGGGGGCCCCATGGTTCCTCTATTTTGGCGAAGAGATGAAGGGAGGTCCAGTCCCACCGGGCGTGCCAGCTTGTGGGAGATGAGATTTTTATTATTATTAAGAATATTTTTATTATGGGTTTATTTAGATTATTTATTAGAGGTTTATTTGCGTGGGGCGTGCCAGTCACTGAATGACAAATTTATTATGCGCACCGTCTGACTAACCAGACGATTATAGGTGATCGTGTCGGGACCCAGAACCCGCCATACCATAAAGGCTACGTCGTTAATTACATCTCTCCAGAAGAGAGAAAACTCTTGATTAATCGCCAAAATAGAGAGGCCATGAGGCTCGTAGAATATGTAAAGGATGTGGTTGCATGCAAGCACACAATATGGTAGTATTCATTTATTAGGCCGGCTCCCGGTACGAGGCGGAGAACTTAGGTCCGAGGACCATCATCACACATAGTGAAAGCCTCCGGCCGGGCGTAACCCGACTTTTCGCCAACCACCACTTGATATATCGAAGAGTCGGCTCATGCCAGCATGCACCAAGGTGATATATATATACATGAATATAGATAACGCATACAATAAGAGCGTGATAGAAAATAGGTTTAAATTAATCCATTTCTTTTTACCCGACCCATGGTCAATTAGGTTGACCAATCCCTGCCATAGAAGGCAAGGGTTGCCCGGGGAATGAATGCGGGGTTAAAACGGCGCAAAAGGAAACAATTGGCTCAAATCCGGCGCGGTCAAGCGTAGGTATCAATGCTAAAACGGCGTGGTATGGAGGATGGGTTAAACCGGCGTGGATGGCTTGGGGCGCGCCGGAATGGGGCGCGCCGGAATAGGACCATAAAAAAATCTGAAAATTTGAGTCTAAAGCTAATACGGCGCGGGGGGGTAGCGCGCCGTATTAGGGCGTGCCGGATTAGGGGCGCGCCGGATTAGGCCATTTTCTTGTTATTTTCAACCCGTTTGAGCTCCAGATTTGTTTATTAGCCTCTTTGATGTTAATTGAGTTAATTAATTATTGAACTGGAGTCTTGGATACCCCAGAAGCAGAGTCAAAAGCCCGTGCGAGGTTCATACTCAAGCACAGAGGTTCATTGTTTGAAAGCACAAGTTTTATTAAGTCCAAATCACCAGGGTAACTTAGTGTTCGAAGCCTGGTGAAAATTGGGCAGCATCTCCCCCATCCTTGAAGGATTGCAGGGGAGAAGCGGGATCATACTCACGTGCGGAGTAAGCCCCTAACAAGCCGGACAGCGCAACGGTGGCCAGCGGATCCCAATCGGATAGGAAACCCCGAGGACTAGCCTGCGAGGGGCACCGCTCTTCCGTGGGTTAAAGCTCGATCGGATGGGACGACCAATAGGGAGGAAACCCCGAGGGCGAAGCCTACGAGGGGTGCACAGCGCGTGGTCGAAGCACGATCAAAAGGGACGACCAATAGGGAGGAAACCCCGAGGGCGAAGCCTACGAGGGGTGCACAACCCGTGGCCACCACTAATTTCCTTAGGGATAGTGGATTTAATGTTAGGATGAAGCCCTGTTTATATTCACCGGATGGCTCATAAGATACATACCACGAAGGGGTATGACCCTGTGATCCACTGGTGATTCATGGGGAATGTCCCCTCTCCCCGGTCGGTGAATTCTTCGAGAAACACTCACATACAATGCATGCACATAACACACTCGGCCAAGAGTCTGACCATTGTTAATTGCATCTAATAAGGAAGGGTGGATGATTAGCATGTTAGCAGAGGGGTGAGCGGGTCAGTATGCAGAAAGAGATTATAAGGGGCAAATCCTCGAATAGCCAGTAGGTGGCATAAGGGAAAACGATCATACCAAAAGACCATGCGCCCAAGTTATAGGGACGGCCACGTTCTCTCTAGTTCATAGTTATGAACAGATGAACCATGGGGGGGCAGTCCCAGGGGTAGCCAGAGATGGACACATGCGCACGTCTCTGGTAATAGAACCCACGATAAACACGGAGGAAGCTCGATACGGACATTCCTTCGAAGAGGACCCCGGGGAGAGGGGAATATTGCATTAATGTTGCCCTGAGAAGGACCAGGGCGTGTGCATCGGAGAAACCAAGGGAAGAAACCTCGATCGAATAGACGGCAATGAATCTCCAAATATGTAGATAGGTATTTGTAATTTTATTCAAATATAAAAAAGGGCAAATACCCAGATGGATCATTACAAATGCTTCGCATCCCATAGCCAGCATTCAAGCCGGAAACAAGAGGGGTAGACGAGATTTAGAAGAAGCAGAACATCACAGGCTCATATCATCGCCCATGATGCCACAGTATCGTACCCACACAGGGGTTTTCTGAGAAAAGGGAAGGAGGAAGAGATGATGAAGGGGAGAGGGCTCATATCATCGCCCTTCCCGCTTCATTTACATTATATTGACGTTAGAGAAAAAAAAGTAAGAAGGGATCGGGAGAAAGCTCCGGAACCCACCTAAACTTCACCACAGAAATAGAGTATCGGATGGCACGCTCCTTCTCCAGCTCCGGGTTTCTTCAGACAGAAGGACGAAAAGGGCGGTGGCTCTCCGAGGCTCACTCCCAGAAAACCCCTGCTTCTTCCCCAAGCTTCCCTCTCTCAGGCGATTGACTGCTTTCTCTGGCTGCCTCCTCCTTTTCTTCTGATCGAAAGTCCCCTTTTTATAGCCTTCATTGCCTTGGCCTTACCCGGTGCGCATATGGGCGCGCCAGTTTAGCCATGGTTGCTGTGGAGCGCACCGGTTGATAGGGCGCCGGGAAGAGGGCTTCAGCAAGGTGTTTTTGAGCGCCGGTTAAAGGGGCGCCAGAGAAAAGGGCGCGCCGGATAAGGGGGCGCGCCGGATTAAGCTTCTTTCGTCGCGTATGTTTGACACGGGTCAGACTGTGGGCCCCAGACTGGCTCCAGGAGTTGACTTGGCCCTTCATCTTATCGTGGCTTCACAGAGTCACAACGAGAAGTTTTGGTAAAGCCTTTTAGGCCACAAAATGGCCGATTCCAGAACCTTTTGTGCCTTTGATTCAGACACTCGGGTTTTCCGCTGACATGGCCTTCGGCATTGTAATTTATGCTGCCAATCCGGCTCCACTTGTATTTGTAGCTTTTTGATTGCTTCTTCGGGGATGATCCCAAATACTCTTTCGAGCTCTTAGGTCTTGCTTTAGCGGTTGTCCGTTGGAGCCGAGCATCTTGTCTTTTCTTCTTCTTTTTGGTCTCATCTTTTGTTCGGCTTCCGCCATTCTTTCTTTCTTTCTTTTCTTCTCTGTCGGCACAGGAGCACTCGATCAGAACTTAAGACCTGCAGAAGCAGAAGTCAGGAAATATTAGGAATATTTTCAGTGTCAACAGCACAGAAGCATGATTCCCAAGGCAACGCACAAGCTGGCACGCTGATAGCTGGACTCACAGTCCAAGGCCAAACACATGACCCACTCGGGAATCATCTTCCAGGAAAACTCACGGCATGCGGGGGAGACCCCACCGCACCCCCACGGACACACGGTGACTCGGTCTAGCGTAACACGAAAGCCCGACACGCGAGAAGTCACCCGGACTCTCAAACCCATGGGCACGCTAAACGAGGTAGCACGGTCCTCCCGACACCCTCAAGACACGGACACAAAATCCTACGGGTGTATGGGGCACTCACAAGACCGCAAGTCGACCATTGGGTCACGACCGGGTCGACTAGGGACCGACACAACGCGCAACGATCGCGGAGAACACGAAAACTCATCTCGGCACCACACAGAGCCTGACGGTCTAACCTTGGGCCGTCCCAGTCTGTAACGGTCTAAGCCTCGACCGTCACCGCACTCTAACGGTCCAACACAGGAGCGCCACACGAGAGGAGAAACAACGGCTGTGACGCACCAACACATGCTGTGACGCTCACCCCTCGGCGCGTCACAGCGTCTGACAGTCCTACCTGGGCGCGTCAGAAGAATGGGCTGCGTCAGCTCTGACGCTCCCACTCGGGCGTGTCATAGTCTCTGACGGTCCTACTTAGGCGCGTCAGAAGACTCGTGACCCCAACGGTATGAAAACACGAGAAGGCACGTAGCGGTCGAACCTAGGCACGTCACAGCACCGTGGCGGTCTATCGAGGGACCGTCACACCCATAAACCAGCAAAAGGCTAACGGGCCCTGTGACGCACCCACACTGGGGCGTCACAGGCTGTGACGATCACTGGAAGGACCCTCACACCCGTCCGAGCGCGAAACGGCGGGAAACAGCCCAAAAATTCGATCCACGCCCCGATCACCCCCGGGTGATAGGGAAACAAAGGGGAGTCCATCCCCAAGCCCCTAGGCATGCATCTAAACCCCCGGATCGGCCAAAAACGCCGTAAAACGAGAGATCCGGCTCACTCCCCAAAAACATGGATTTTCCCTAAAATGCAAAAATAAACCCGCTCGGCTCGCCACGGCCTACAAAACTCGCGGGAAAGGGAATGCACGAGCTGGGGGTCCATCTCCCTACCTCCACCGAAGATTTCGCGCCCCGAGCTCGCCAATCCACGAAGAAAACACCGTGAAACCCTCACTGCTTCACGAACCTGCAGCCGAGCTTCCACGCGCCACCGGCCCTCGATCCTCGACCCGTTCCCCGTTCATCGCCTCCCGCCATCGCCACCTCGCCCTCCTCCGCCACCGTCGGCCGCCCGGGGAGAGGGGGAGAGAAAGAGATGAGAGAGAGTGAGAAAGAGAGAATGAGAGGGGAGAGAGAAAAGGGTTAATATATATAGAAAATTCCAAAAAATGCAGAAATTCAAAAAATTACGAAAAATTACCTCCGCGATCCTCGGAAGGAACACAACGCAGTGGTACTGTCCCAGAGTCAAGGAACGCCACGGTTTGCCCTGCACAGAGTTCCGAAGGCACATCAGGGAAAAACACGTGTAAAGCACAAAATACACTCCGAGACCCACTAAAAGATCCGGAAAAAAAACCTGGGGCATTACAGCCATCGCCCAGGCGAAGGAACCGAGATCTCACCAAAGGTCAAAGCATATTCTCAGGTGCTTTCACCTTATTCGGGAGATTGTTGATCGTGGAGATGTGATGGTAGACCGTGTACCGTTAGAAGACAACATAGCAGATCCACTGACTAAGCATTTGACACTGACTATATTTGAGCGCCATCGGGATAATATGGGCCTCAAAGTTGTGGGCAATTGGATGTAGTTCAAGTGGGAGATTGTTAGTGTTGGTGTGCTACAGGCCAATTTCGGGTCGGGTAGGCCCAATAGTTATACGATCTTGTTCATTAGTAATAAAGTGGTATTTGAGCGTAAATATGCGATTGTGTTACTTTACGTTGTCCCTAGGATATGTGGTTGTAAAGTCAACTCGAGATGGGATCTTGATTATGAGACTGACTTTACATGAACACATACCTTAAACTGTTCATGGTTGGAGGGTAATCACTCGGGGACTTTGATTACCTATTAAATCAGTACACATGATGTGTCAGTGACCAGTCTCATGGTCATTGGTGCGGGGCACCAACACATATGTGTAGGTGTATGTCCTTAGAGGATGGAGACTAAACTGATCCACTATTGGATCTTCAGATGGTTGATTATACCTAATGTCAACTGAAGATCCAACGGTCTCAGTAGCATCGTTGGTCCTTTGACCTGAGACATTGATCGGATCTTACACGAGGATTGGAATGGTTTAATTACTTGGCTAAGTGACTTTAACCATAAGTCATGAGTTGCCGAGTCGTTAACCACTCCAGGATACGTGTGAAGATCGTCAATGGTCAAGAAGGGATCGCTCACTGTCGGGTATATATCAGGCAGTTAATGGGTCATGACATTGACGCTCCGTTAAATCCCTGGCCAGGGTCGTGTGAGTTCATTTAGAACGGACGTCATACACTTTAAGGAGGTCATAGTCAAATGGCACGATCATGGGGTTTGACAGAAACCGTAGCCTCGATCGTACCAGGCTCATAGAAGGAGCGAGGGATTATATCGATGCGGTAACTGTGGACTTACAGGTACCAGACATGCTGGTTTTAATCCGGCGTCCTCTAGGATCATGCGGATTTGCTTGACCCAACGTGATCGAAGGTTCGGAATAAAGTAAACTATTATTCGGCTCTTGTAGAAGCGAAGAATATGTTTAATTTACTTCTAATTGGGAATTAGAAGTTAATGGGCCTTAAACTAGAGTGACTATGGGCCTAGAGGATCACACACAATGGAATCTTGGGTGACAGATTATTATTATACAAGTGTATGTATTATTTCTATTTAATTCCTTTTGGAAAGGAGTGTAAATGGAGCTTAATACATATGTATAATATGAGATAGGACATATATACAGTTTTGGTTCTTTGAATGTCTTTAGAAAAGGTCTAAATCTCTATATATAGCCAACCTACGTGAGTTCATTCGAACTCTTCCAACCTCTTAAGCTTAAGCAATCACATAAGCTTAAGAGAGGAGGATTAGCTCCTCTCCTCTCCCTCCCTCTTGCTCCCTTTCTACAGACGGTGAAAAGGGCCGGGGAAGGTCGTACCGGGGGGGTTACCGTCGCCGCAAGAGTCCGTGTGGATCAGCTCTAGAGGCGGTGCAGTTGTATGGCTCAATTTTCTACATCAGGCTTAGCGGACAACGTCGTTCCTGCGCAAGGTGAAACACGCAACCCGTAATTATGGTCTTAGAAACACCGATTAGAGCACAGATTAAGCTTTCCATAGCACCGGGATCGGACAAATAAATTTTTGTTATCCGTTGCGTTGCCCGATGGTGCTGTGCGAAACCTTACAGGGCGGCCACCCCCTGACCACCCAACCCCTTGGGCGGCTCCAGACAGACCGCCCATCACTTGGGCGGCCCTGTCCTGGCCGCCCAAGTCCCCCTTCAGCCAGTGGGCAGATGCCTTCGTCCCTGTTAGCCCAATAGATGTAAGGTTCTTACAGAACCGTTTATCTATGCAGTTAATGACTTAATACTAGTTCTAATTGATCCATATTAGTATCATAAATGGTAATTAGTAAATTAGAAACCCACATGATAAGTGGTTAATTATGTAACTAAATTTCTGTAAATTGTATGCTATTCATTCCTACGCGATCTTGTTCATTCATTTCATCATCTTGAATCATCTTTTTGGCAATTTGACTTAAAATAAATTATAATCCCTAGTAATTTGACATGAAATTAGGTTTATAATGAATATTTGGCTGCTGGACAGCCACTGTACTATAGTAAAACAGCGTGACCAACTTACCGACTTCTAGTAAGTCATTAGCTTTCTAGTTGAGCTAGTCTTACACTTACCACCGGACACTCCATCCGGCGAACTTAGCATCACGGGATTTCCTTATATCCCTGCTATGAACCTAATGAACTACCAAAAACATCGTTTTACGTGACTAAACCGCTAGTTTAAGTCTTGGATCGAATTGGGCATGCGCGGCCAGTAGTGGACCGCATATCCTTTTAGGCGGCCCAGTAATGACCGCATATCCGTAATACGACCCAGTATAGACCGTATATCTCGTTCATGGGTCCTAATGTCTTCTGGACATGAGCGGCCCAGAACACACCGTTCATACTTTAGAGCGGCCCACTGTCAGCCGTTCGTTCTTAACCTCATGGGCTGAGTTTTAGTCCAGTTCCCGTATGCGCGGCCATGTATTAGCCGCATATACCCTTGAGCGGCCTCTGTTTGACTGCACATCTCTCGGAGATGAGTTTTATCGTGTTTTATGCTCTTGAATCCAAGGACATGTTAGTCCTTTAAATCTTGAACTTCTGACAGTAATTCCTCTGATTAAATTTGCCATTTAACTTGACTGAATGTCTAGACAACGTGGGATCTTGGATCCAATAAATCAATGCCATCGCATCGTAGGGGCCCGGTCTGATCCTGGGGAGAGCGCCCGAAAAATTATTGAGCCCATGGGATGTTATAATGACATGGTGAGGCATTGCACCGAATGCATGACTAGTGTGACGTCTATGACATAAAAATCTCTTGTTACTCTTGTTACTTGATCGTGCTTGAAATGATGTTTAAAATACTTGCTTGTTGGCCAATTCTCTATTACTATCTCATGTTGTAAATTCTTGTACTTGTTATCTTGTTAATTCTTGTCATCATATATTTCTTGACCTTGCAAGATCTTTTTATTACGTTGTTTCATTGTATCGTCATTTATTCCTTTTATTAGCATGGCATATAAAAATGTAATTAAATTGTTAAATCACGTAAACTTGCCTATTATTTCCTACTGAGCGTCAGCTTATAGTTGTTGTTTCCCCTCTTTCCAAGCTGTTCAAGTGACGATGCACATACCGATGGGGAGGGGCAGGAGTGATATCTTTGAGTGCACCAGTTCTAGAGTTGGAGTTGGCATAGTTATCCTACTTATAGTTGTGCCTTAGAGTGTGTTTTAGTTTCAGTTATGATATTATTGTTTGAGTTGTTATTGTCTCAGTTTGTATTAAGTTGGTTTAAGGATATTGTACTAGATTTGGAATATTTCATGATCAATAAGTTATCTCTTTTCTTAGCACCTATGTAATTGTTTAGTTTAGCATATTTATATGATTTCTAACTAGTTTCTAACTATACGACCCGATATTCTGTGTCGGGACGTGACAAGATTGCATTGCATATGACACCTGAGACTATTGTACATCAAGAGAGCAGACAGTTATTTAAGAGATGGCAACAAAAGATGCACTACTAATTAGCTCATGCCCTTTGCATTATTTAGTGTCGTAGACAATAGTCCTTTGGATGAGGAAGCGAATGAACTAGCAAGGTCATGGGATCTTGATAAGTTTATAGAGAAAACTTACCTTTGTATCAACATCATCGTATCTTGTTTGTTTAATAAGATAGACATCTATTGCACTGCATCTTCTACTTACGACCATTGTTTGCCATTAGAGAAGCAGTGTGGGGCTAAAGACACTAGATTTGATAATTTTGATTACAAAATGATAGGAGTGTCTTTATTGTTGAGCAGGAGACCCATGAAATTAATATGGTCCCTTATCTTAGATGTTCGAAGGTGTGGCATGAACAAGATGAGAAATTCTAAGTTTATCTCTTGATCACCAAACTCCCTTCATCCTAGAATGATTTTTTCTTGAGCCTCCAACACAAACTTGGTGATATGACAGTTGAATAGAGAGAGGAACAAATATAGAAATAAGTTTAGGAAGTCTCTGTTTGAAATCTTCGAGATCGTGTCTAAGGCAAATGTAGAAACCCAATAATTAAAAATGAGAAATAAAATTTTTAATTTCATTATGTAATTAAAATTTTCATGAAATAATCAAATTACATTTTTACTATATGAAATAAGCTAGTTTATTAAATTTACTTGAATTTACTTGAAGTAAATAGAAAATTAATTGCTTTAGGTCTTAGATAAATCACAGTAAGCCCAATAAAAGTCCATATAATGGAGTAGGATCACAATTGGCCCATTGGATAATTCATAATGGGTTGGATTAATGGATTAAAGGATTTAATAAAGGATAAATAGTCTTAAATTCGTAACATGTGTTTAATATGATATTTAAGGGATTAAAATAACCCGATTTCTAGAAGATTGACTCAAAAATCAACCCTTACCTAACAGCCCACCTTGGACTAGCTGTTTTCACATTGTTTTCACACCAAAATGAGGCTAGATTAAGAGAAGAAATGTGAATTTTCTTCTAATTCATAGCTAATGGGTTAGGTGGAATTAGGTGAGAAATTTTGACAAAATTGGTCAAATTTTGGCTATAAATAGAGCCCCATTCGACCCTCAACTCATCCCTGGAGGCTAAGGTTATGCTGTTGCAAGAATTAGTGGAGATTTGAAGGAGGATTTGGAAGATCAAGGAGTTTCTTTATATTTGGGGATATTTCTTTAGATCCGTTTAAAGGTAGGTGTCTCTCAGGCTAAACTCTAATTAAAGCATGCTATCTTGTGTATTTTTCAATGATCTTTCCATTGATACATGTTTCCCCAAATTTCATTGAGAAATGATCAAGTTATTAGCATTTTATTGAAGGGTATTCACATTTTTTCTTAAGAAAACCGTGGCTATTAAAACTCAGTCCGCGTTAATGAACGCGTCTCCCCGATAAGACGCGTTCTTAACAGCTTTTACATTGACCAGAATTCAAAAGTAAAAATATATAATAATACTTAAGGAGGCGTCCAGCCACCTGGACGCGTCCATAGAGCACATCCATTAGCTAAGACGCACTAAGACAGACTCTCCCTCCGTCTTAAATTTTGAAAAAAAAATATTAAAATAATTTTAAGAATGTGTCCACTTGCCTGGACGCCTCCATAAAAATTATTAAAATAATTTCAAGAAGGTGTCCACTTGCCTAGACGCCTTTATAAAAAATTTTAAATTGTATTAAAATGATTTTTAAGAAGGCGTCCAGTTACCTGGATGCCTCTTTAAAAAAATCAATATTAAATGACTATTTTCAGTGTGAAAAATCTAATTTTACTAAATAATTGATAAAATAATGAATGAAAAATATTTCCAGCATCTAAAAATCTGTTATCAAAAGTTGATATATTGAAATTATTTTTCAGCATGTTAAAAATTTATTTTGTGGAATAAAAATATTTTTACCATGAAAAAACATATTTTTACCATATTATTAGTAAATTGATGCATGCAAAATATTTACAGCATGTTAAAAAATACTTCCAGTATGATAAAATTAATTCCAGCGGGTTAGAATTATTTTAACTTGTTAAGACTATTTTTCAGCATATTAAAGTTATTTTAAACTATTTTTCAGCATGTAAAAATCTATTTTTATCATGTTATTAGTAAAGTAATGTATAAAAATTAATTTCAGCATGTTAAAAATTAGTTCTGGTATGATAAATTTACCTCCTGAATATTGATATAGGAAATTAGTTTTCAGCTTGATAAATGTATTTAAAACTAATTTTTACATATTTTTCTAGCAAGAAATTAGTAGATAAATGTATAAAAATTAATTTCAGCGTGCTAAAAATTACTTTCAGCAAGATAAAATCATTTACAGTATATCATGATGATTTTAGCATGTTAAAATTAATTTCATCATGCTAAAGCTTTTTAAAAATTATTTTTTGCATGATAAACTTATTTTCTCAATAAATAATTAACAAATAAATGTATAAAAATATTTTTCAGCAAAAAAAATTTATTTTTGTTATCAAAAAATTTAGGCAAACAACATGGTAAACTCATGTTTGTCACCTCATTAGTATGTTAGTGTACGAGGATTATTAGCATGTTAAGTATTCATATTAATATATTAAATAATAGTTTTCAGTATGATAAAAAGTTAATTCCAGCATGAAAAGTCTATCTTATTATCCCAGCAGTAAAGTGACACATGAAAATTATTTTCAGCAAGTAAAACTTATTTTTAGTACATAAGCTCTATTTTCTTATCAAATAACTAGTATATTGATGAACAAATATTAAATAAATAGAAAATACCAAAAATCAGGATTTTAAATTCTGAAAATTTTACTTCTTACCTAAAACACTTAATTATAAAAAAAATACACATCAGATTAGACTATGAAATTTACAATAATTCTAATTACTTGAATTTTCTTCCTAGTTACCGTTCGTTCTTGAATTCCACGACTTAATGTCGTTAAACATTATGCCTCAAAACTTTTGTTCACATTTCTTGAAACTTCTGGAATTTTTGCTAGATCTGTACTTATTTAAAATAGCATATTCCTTGAAATTCATTGGACATATACATTAAAGTGGATGTCTAGACGTACTTGGGATCTTTTGATCTATATGACTCAATGCCTTGCATTAATGGGGCCCAGTCTGGTCCTGGGGGGAGTGCCCGAAAGTACTTGTGCCCATGGGAGTTGATTGACCAACGGTGTAGCATTGCACCAAAGTGCATGATAGATTTACTTGATACGGCATTCCACATTTCGTTATTGGTATTTGATTACTTGTTTACATGATTATTCGATAAATACTCGATTTACTTGACTTGCATGAAGTGGCCAATTACATGAAATTCTTTACTTGTTCAAATTCATTACTTGAAAATTTCTCTTGATATCTTGTTATTACAATTACTTGAAATTCCATTCATGTTTATACACTTCTCGATACAACTTCACAAATTGCTTAAAATGTTAATACTTAAAGATTACCCGGTTCATAGAGATATAAAATCCTACTGAGCTTTTAGCTCACCCTACGTTTTGGTTAATTGTTGCAGGAAATGAAAATGAACAAGGGAATGGACAAGAGTGAGAGAGTGATTTTTCTTTTTACCTAGGTTTATGTAGATCATTAGTGTTTTTACAAGAATGATGTACTTTGGGATTGGAAGTTTGTAATTTGCCTTTATGGCTTATGAATTAGTGATGTAAACTTCATTTTGATGGAATACAAGTATTATTTTCCCGTTCATTTCTGACTTTAGAAATGAAATTGTACATGCTCTGATCGACACGCGTGTTTACGACTCGTCGCGCCCTCGATATTCCGCGTTGGGACATGACAGTCTTTGTGGTATCAGAGCCTAGGTTACATAAAATCCTAGGTTTCACAATTTAGGTTTATTCTTAAACTTAGGATAGGTTTTAGATCAATATCTAGAAACTTGGATAAGAACTTAAACATTCCCGGTAAGCACGGGTAGAAACACGGGTTTAGTTTTAAAGAAAAAGATTTATCAAGACTTAAACAAATGAATACAACAATTAAACCTTGTAATTATGGTTGCAGGTTAATTCTTGCAAATGGCCGCCGAGAGAGCTCAATGGCGCGAGATGCAACGCACCATTCAAGGCTTAACCCAAGCCCTCCAACAAGTTGCTCAAGGAGGAGCAAACCGAGGAGCGGGTGATCTACATAGGAATTTCCGGAGCATGAATCCTCCCCGGTTCGCGGGATCTACGGACCCGGACGAGGCCGAACATTGGATTAAAGAGATCGAGGATATTCCGAGTCATGCAATGTGCCGACGAGGAAAAGGTCCTACTCGCTACTTTCCAACTGGAAAGGGATGCACGTGCCTGGTGGGAATTGGTCGATACTAGTTTACCGCACAACCAAATTCTATGGGAAGAGTTCGTGGAACACTTCAATAGCAAGTATTTCTCCGACCGGGTGCAAGAAAGGAAGGCCGCTGAATTTTCCGCCTTAAAACAAAGGGGATTATTGGTTGCGGAATATGAAGCTCAATTTTCAAGATTATCTCGGTACGCTCCACATCTCGTGGGTACCGACAAAATGAAGGCACAGAGATTTCTTAATGGCCTTAAGCCGCAATATATTACCCAACTCGCCCCGATGGATATTCAATTATATTCTGATATGGTACGAAGAGCTCGACTCCTAGAAGATGCAACGGAGTTATCGGATCGCATCCGAGGAAGGGAAGCCAAGAGAGAGCAAGTTACTGGGTCCGGAAGTTTCAAACCTTCCTTCGGGAAGAAAAGGCCCAATGACGGGCGTAACTTCAACAAGGACGGGCGTAATTTCAACAAGGGTGGACGTAATTTCCAAGGAGCCCAGAAGCCGAGGACTTTCGACAAACAAATTGTTCATTTCTCTACGCCATCAAAGGAATTATGCAAATATTGTGAGAAGCCCGGACACAAAGCCGAGGAATGCTGGAGAAAGCTCGGCGCATGTCTTTGATGCGGGAGTCGGGAGCATAGGATCCCGAATTGCCCTCTTCTTAATGAGCAAGCTCCATCCCCGGCAAAGCTTCCAATTATTGCCAAGAAGCAAGGGAGACTCCAAGCTCTAATGAATGGGGAACCTACCGAGGAAGGATGAGTCGTGGAAGGTACTCTTTTCATATACTCCAAGCATGCCTCTGTCTTATTTGACACTGGAGCTACACATTCATTTATATCTAGAAGATTTGCTGGTCTTTTACTTATGAAGTCTGTTCCATTAGATTCTACACTTACCATTACTGCACCTATTGGAACGGGAACGGAGATTAAATATTTCTATCCCGATAGTGCAATTCTAATTAGCAGTTATAACTTACCCGCTAATTTGGTATGCATGGAGATGGAAGGATATGATATTATTTTGGGTGCCGATTGGCTATCTACACATGGAGCTAGTGTAAATTGCAAGTTGGGGACGGTAACTTTCATGGGTTACCCTGACCTTCTATTTTCGGGTATCAGGCATTCCAAGCACATACCTCTCATTTCGGCCCTTAAAGCCGAAAAATTATTAAGGAAGGGTTGTGCCGGTTACTTAGTTTCTATCATAATGGCCGAGCATACGGAACCCGTTCTAAAGGACATTCCTATCGTTCAGGATTATTCTGATGTATTTCCGAACGAATTGCTTGGTATTCCTCAGAGAGAGAGGTGGTATTCTCTATTGATTTAATTCTGGGAGCGGCACCAGTTTCTAAAGCTCCATATCGGATGTCTGCCGTGGAAATGAAAGAATTAAAGGATCAATTATTGGAATTACTGGAGAAGGGGTTTATCCGACCAAGTACTTCACCTTGGGGAGCCCCGGTCTTATTTGTCAAGAAGAAGGATGGTTCGATGAGGTTATGTGTTGATTATCGACAATTGAATCAACTCACCATCAAGAAAAAATATCCTTTACCGAGGATTGATAAATTATTCGACCAGATTTCTGGAGCTCGATATTTCTCAAAGATCGACATTCGATCTGGTTATCATCAATTGAAGATTAAGGAAAGTGATATTCACAAGACGGCATTCCGGAGTCGGTATGGTCATTACGAGTTCACCGTTATGCCTTTTGGCTTAACAAATGCGCCTGCCGCATTTATGCAATTGATGAACAGCGTATTCAGGCCATACCTCGATCAATTTGTGGTTGTCTTCATTGACGACATTTTGATCTACTCCAAGTCCAAGGAAGAACATGAAGAACATCTCAAGAAGGCCCTTCAATTATTAAGAGATCACAAGCTTTATGCCAAATTAAGCAAATGTGATTTCTGGTTGGAGGAGGTTTCTTTTCTCGGTCACATAATTTACCGAAACGGTATTGCCGTCGATCCTTCAAAGGTCGAGGCTGTAAAGAACTGGGAAATGCCTACTAGTGTGATGGAAATCCGAAGTTTCTTGGGATTGACTGGCTATTATCGAAGATTTATCAAGGACTTCTCCAAGATTGCGGTATTTTTAACAAGATTGACAAGAAAGGAGAATCCTTTTATATGGTCCGAGGAATGCGAGAAAAGCTTTCAAACTTTGAAGGATTGTCTGACGACTGCTCATATTCTCGCATTACCTACGGAAAGAGGAGGATTTGAAGTATATGCTGATGCATCTGGAATTGACCTAGGTTGCGTATTAATGCAACATGGCAAGGTCATAGCTTATTCCTCACGGCAATTGAAGAAGCATGAGAAAAATTATCCCGTACATGACCTAGAACTTGCAGCTGTGGTCTTTGCTTTGAAGATCTGGTGACATTACCTCTATGGCGAAGCCTTTACGGTGTATTCTGATCACAAGAGTCTCAAATATTTATTCTCTCAAAAGGAGCTCAATATGAGACAAAGACGGTGGTTGGAATATTTAAAGGATTTTGATTTCTCTATACAATATCATCTCGGAAAAGGCAATGCCGTAGCTGATGCACTTAGCAGGAAGCCGATGGCTTTATTATCGAGCATGATGGTTAAAGAATGGCATCTACTTGAGCAAATGGCCAACTTAAACCTCAATATGGAGGAGAAGGAAGACAGAGTCTTTATTGCTAATATTCGACTCCAACCCAAGTTACTCTCGGAAGTTAAGGAACGGCAAGGTGATGATCCGATGATCGTTGAAATTAAAGAGAAACTAGATCAACGACCGGATTTCCTTCTAGCTGATGATGGAAGGTTATTATTCAAAGGAAGAACTTGTATACCCAATTGTTCTACTATCAAGGGAAAAATCTTAGAGGAAGCACATCGGTCAAGGTACACTATTCACCCCGGTGCTACAAAAATGTACCAAGACCTCAAGAGAACATTCTGGTGGCCGAACATGAAGAGAGAGGTAGCCGAGTTCGTAAGTCGATGCTTGGTATGTCCACAAGTTAAAGCCGAGCACCTCAAACCGACTGGTAAACTCAAGCCTCTCGAAATACCAGAATGGAAATGGGATAGTATCGGTATGGACTTCATAGTTGGATTACCGAAGACCCGAAGTGGTTTCGATGTTATATGGGTAATTGTGGACCGGTTAACCAAGTCTGCTCATTTCTTACCTATCAAAATTAAATTGACCGTGGATGTTCTAGCCGCCTTATATATCAAGGAGATCGTAAGGCTACACGCTATTCCAAGCTCTATTATTTCGGACCGAGATCCGCGATTCACCTCTCATTTTTGGAGGGGTTTACAATCGTCTATGGGTACTAGACTAAGGTTTAGTACGGCTTTTCACCCTCAGACGGATGGACAAACCGAGAGGATGAATCAAATTATTGAAGATATGTTGAGAGCCTGCATGATAGACTTCGGTGGGAGTTGGCATGAGCACTTACCGCTGACTGAGTTCGCTTACAACAATAGCTATCAGTCGAGTATTCAAACGGCACCATTCGAAGCATTATATGGCCGAAGTTGCAGATCGCCTCTATGTTGGAGCGAGGTTGGTGACAAAGGATTGATTGGTCCTGACATTGTACAAGACACAACTGATAAAATCCAGTTAATACAAGAAAGGCTAAAGGTCGCTCAATCACGACAAAAGAGCTATGCCGACAATCGGAGGAGAGACCTTGAATTCTAAGTGGGGGAGCATGTCTTCTTAAAGATCTCACCCACCCGTGGAATTAGAAGATTCGACATCAAAGGAAAGCTAAGTCCGAGATTTATCGGCCCTTTCGAGATTCTGGAAAGAATCGGCGAAGTGGCGTACAAGTTGGCTTTACCTCCTCAACTGGTCGGCGTACACGACATATTCCATGTATCCATGCTAAGAAAATACGTCTATGATCATTCACATGTGATTCAGTTTGAAGAGTTGAAACTCCAAAAGGACTTATCATATGAAGAAAGACCGATCAAGATATTGGATCGGAAACTACACCAACTAAGGAATCGGGCCATACCGATGGTGAAAGTCCAATGGAGTAAGCGTGGATTCGAGGAAGCAACCTGGGAATTAGAAGAATTCATCAAGAATAAATACCTGGATTTAATCTCAGGTTAGAAATTCGACCTTTCTACTCAAATTTTTGAATTTTAATTATATAATGTGAATTTTGGAGGACCAAATTCTTTTAAGAGGGGGAGGATGTAGAAACCCAATAATTAAAAATGAGAAATAAAATTTTTAATTTCATTATGTAATTAAAATTTTCATGAAATAATCAAATTATATTTTTACTATATGAAATAAGCTAGTTTATTGAATTTACTTGAAGTAAATAGAAAATTAATTGCTTTAGGTCTTAGATAAATCACAGTAAGCCCAATAAAAGTCCATATAATGGAGTAGGATCACAATTGGCCCATTAGATAATTCATAATGGGTTAGATTAATGGATTAAAGGATTTAATAAAGGATAAATAGTCTTAAATTCGTAACATGTGTTTAATATGATATTTAAGGGATTAAAATAACCCAATTTCTAGAAGATTGACTCAAAAATCAACCCTTACCTAACAGCCCAGCTTGGACTAGCTGTTTTCACATTGTTTTCACACCAAAATGAGGCTAGATTAAGAGAAGAAATGTGAATTTTCTTCTAATTCGTAGCTAATGGGTTAGGTGGAATTAGGTGAGAAATCTTGACAAAATTGGCCATGTTTTGGCTATAAATATAGCCTCATTCGACCCTCAACTCATCCCTGGAGGTTAAGGTTATGCTGTTGCAAGAATTAGTGGAGATTTGAAGGAGGATTTGGAAGATCAAGGAGTTTCTTTATATTTGGGGATATTTCTTTAGATCCGTCTAAAGGTAGGTGTCTTTCAGGCTAAACTCTAATTAAAGCATGCTATCTTGTGTATTTTTCAATGCTCTTTCCATTGATACATGTTTCCCCAAATTTCATTGAGAAATGATCAAGTTATTAGCATTTTATTTAAGGGTATTCATATTTTTTCTTAAGAAAACCGTGACTATTAAAACTCAGTCCGCGTTAATGAACGCTTCTCCCCGATAAGACGCGTTCTTAACAGCTTTTACATTGACCAGAATTCAAAAGTAAAAATATATAATAATATTTAAGGAGGCATCCAGTCACCTGGACGCGTCCATAGAGTACGTCCATTAGCTAAGACGCGCTCAGACAGACTCTCCCTCCGTCCTAAATTTTGAAAAAAAAATATTAAAATAATTTCATGAAGGCGTCCACTTTCCTAGACGCCTCCATAAAAATCATTAAAATAATTTCAAGAAGGTGTCCACTTGCCTGGACGCCTCCATAAAAATTATTAAAATAATTTCAAGAAGGTGTCCACTTGCCTAGACGCCTTTATAAAAAATTTTAAATTGTATTAAAATGATTTTTAAGAAGTCGTCCAGTTACCTGGACGTCTCTTTAAAAAAATAAATAATAAATGACTATTTTCAGTGTGAAAAATCTAATTTTTACCAAATAATTGATAAAATAATGAATGAAAAATATTCCAAGCATCTAAAAATATGTTATCAAAAGTTGATATATTGAAATTATTTTTCAGCACGTTAAAATTTTATTTTGTGGAATAAAATTATTTTTACCATGAAAAAACATATTTTTACCATATTATTAGTAAATTGATGCATGAAAAATATTTACAGCATGTTAAAAAATACTTCCAGGATGATAAAATTAATTCCAGCGGGTTATAATTATTTTAACTTGTTAAGACTATTTTTCAGCATATTAAAGTTATTTTAAACTATTTTTCAGCATGTAAAAATCTATTTTTATCATGTTATTAGTAAAGAAATGTATAAAAATTAATTTCAGCATGTTAAAAATTATTTCTGGTATGATAAATTTATCTCCTACATATTGAGATAGGAAATTAGTTTTCAGCATGATAAATATATTTAAAACTAATTTTTGCATATTTTTCTAACAAGAAATTAGTAGATAAATGTATAAAAATTAATTTCAGCGTGCTAAAAATTAATTTCAGTAAGATAAAATCATTTACAGTATGTCATGATGATTTTAGCATGTTAAAATTAATTTCATTATGCTAAAGCTTTTTAAAAATTATTTTCTGCATGATAAACTCATTTTCTCAATAAATAATTAACAAATAAATGTATAAAAAATATTTTTCAGCAAAAAAAAATTATTTTTGTTATCAGAAAATTTAGGCAAACAGCATGATAAACTCATGTTTGTCACCTCATTAGTATGTTAGTGTACGAGGATTATTAGCATGTTAAGTATTTATATTAATATATTAAATAATAATTTTCAGTATGATAAAAAGTTAATTCCAGCATGAAAAGTCTATATTATTATCCCAACAGTAAAGTGACACATGAAAATTATTTTCAGTAAGTAAAACTTATTTTTAGTACATAAGCTCTATTTTCTTATCAAATAACTAGTACATTGATGAATAAATATTAAATAAATAGAAAATACCAAAAATCAGGATTTTAAATTCTGAATATTTTACTTCTTACCTAAAACACTTAATTATAAAAAAATATACATCAGATTAGACTATGAAATTTACAATAATTCTAATTACTTGAATTTTCTTCTTAGTTACCGTTCGTTCTTGAATTCCACGACTTAATGTCGTTAAACATTATGCCTCAAAACTTTTGTCCACATTTCTTGAAACTTCTGAAATTTTTGCTAGATCTGTACTTATTTACAATAGCATATTCCTTGAAATTCATTGGCCATATACATTAAAGTGGATGTCTAGATGTACTTGGGATCTTTTGATCCATATGACTCAATGCCTGGCATTAATGGGGCATGGTCTGGTCCTGGGGGGAGCGCCCGAAAGTACTTGTGCCCATGGGAGTTGATTGACTAACGGTGTGACATTGCACCGAAGTGCATGATAGATTTACTTGATACGGCATTCCATATTTCGTTATTGGTATTTGATTACTTGTTTACATGATTATTCGATAAATACTCGATTTACTTGACTTGCATGAAGTGGCCAATTACATGAAATTCTTTACTTGTTCAAATTCATTACTTGAAAATTTCTCTTGATATCTTGTTATTACAATTACTTGGAAATTCCATTCATGTTCATACACTTCTCGATACAACTTCACAAATTGCTTAAAGTGTTAATACTTAAAGATTACCTGGTTCATAGAGATATATAATCCTACTGAGCTTTTAGCTCACCCTACGTTTTGGTTAATTGTTGCAGAAAATGAAAATGAACAAGGGAATGGACAAGTGTGAGAGAGTGATTTTTCTTTTTACCTAAGTTTATGTAGATCATTAGTGTTTTTACAAGAATGATGTACTTTGGGATTGGAAGTTTGTAATTTGCCTTTATGGCTTATGAATTAGTGATGTAAACTTCATTTTGATGGAATACAAGTATTATTTTCCCGTTCATTTCTGACTTTAGAAATAAAATTGTACATGCTCTGATCGACACGCGTGTTTACGACTCGTCGCGCCCTCAATATTCTGCGTCGAGACGTGACACCAAACCTAGTATAAAAATTCAGATCTTATTTCTTCAAGAAATCCTACCAAAAACCTATTGAAGAGAAATTAAAGTGAAGAAAAATCATAAGAATGTGACTTGTTATGTGTGTGGGTGACTAAGCCATAAAGCCCGTTGATGCAAGGATAGAAAAGACAAGTCTTATAAGAAGAAGCTAACTACAAAAGAAATGCAACTTAACATGTTGATAGTTGAATTCACTTTTGAAGATAATTTGGTAACAATTATTCTTAAAATCCATGCAGCAAGTCTTTCTTGTGATTAGTTGGTAGATACATAAGCAAATGTTCATGTATGCTCAGATAGAAGTTTGTTCTCTTATTACTAGGGCTTTGAAGGAAAAAGTGTGATCACGGGCAACTCCACAACTGTTAGAGTAGAAGGTGAATGACAAATTGATCTGAGACTTATTTGGGGAAGGTCTTGATCCTTTATAAAGTGCAACATGTGCCAAGAGCTCGGAGGAATTTAATTACAGCATGACTATAAATTTGTGTTTAGATTAAATAAAGTTCTTATTACAAGGATGGAAACTTTGTTGGCAAAAAGATATTCAAATGATGATTTACTTATGTTGAATGTGAATAATACTTTTATTTCAAATAGAGTTACTTCTTCTAGTTCATGTAATGTTAATCCTTATGATCTTGGCATAGTAAATGTGGACATGTGAATCTAAAGACTATGAGAAGAATGACGAATTTAGATTTGATTCCTAAGTTTGATGTTAAGCACTATGAAAAATGTCAAATTTGTGTTCAAACTAAACAACCAAGAAAGACTTTTCAATCTATTGAAAGAAGCACTTTTGTTCTTAGTTTAGGTCATTCTGATATTTGCGAGGGAATCAGTTCTTCAACTAGAGATGGAACAAGAGATTTTATCACTTCTATTGATGATTCCTTTAGATATTGTATCTTGTATTCAATTGAAACTAAACATATTAGAAAAAGTTGTGGCTTTAAAAACATTGGTTGAAAATCAAATTAAGAAATACGTAAAAAGATTGAAATCTAATAGAGGTGGTGAATATACTTCTAATCCTTTGAATGAATTTTGTGAAAAGATTGACATCATCTATGAGTTAACATCACCTTGCTCTCCTAAATCTAATGGGATAACTGAGAGGAAAAATATGATATTGATAGACACGACGAATCGACCATGCTTTATACTTCAAGTCCCCCTAAGAATATGTGGGGGGAGGAGTGGAGATTTTACTCTTGTTTATGTTGTCCTAAGTTATGCTCCTCATAAGTCTAAAGATAAATCTCCTTCAGAATTATGGTTAAGAGAAAATCAAATTATAAAGTGTTAAGACTTTAGGAGTTATTACACCCCTAATCATTGCTCATACTCACGTTTCGTATAATGCCAAAATTTAGGTAAGAATAGAGGATGAAATAATAGAATTTATGTGTGTGAACACTTAGTTATTTATTGGCTATTAAATCAATTAGTACTGTGACGACCCGGACTCTGGATACCGGATATACCCGATAGGATTATCGAGTAGACCCGATACCACTTGGAACCCATGAAGCCTCCCAAGAGCTATAAAGCTCCGAAGGGATAAAAAGGATTGTTGTGTAGTACATTGAAGTCGCAGATATAACAGTAAGCAATTAAATTTCATTAATCAGGTTTGCTAAAATAGCATAAATAAAATTACTTTTTAATTAATAGTTTAGATTAACAATTATACCAGAGTCCAGTCCAAAGGAAAGACAAGTAAAGTCCAATAGAAAGAAAAGCGTACACTGAGGTCGGGGGAAGCACGACGCAGGTACTGCTGGCAACTACGAGCACGTCACACCAGGAACCGCGAAGGAAGAAAAGCGCCACACCTGAAAAGTAGGGGTGAGCCTCGTGTTACTGGCTCAGTAGGGGTCACGCGGATCCCCACTGAAAAATAACGCAGTAACACGGAACACCAGCTAAAACAGCAGTAGTAGTAAAGCAGGAAAAGCTATGCTACAACTAGAAAGCTGCAAAAGAAAGTCGTAACAGAAGGAGTAGAACAGCTAAAAGAAAAGGGAAAAAATTGTACCGAATAAAACACGGCTGTCGAACAACCTTCGGCTCCCTAACTACTCCAAACAACGACAGAAGGGCGAACCTTGATCTCACGAAGTCAGGAGTTATCGATCTGTCAGCATGCACAAGGCCCAAAGTGAAGGTCTTACGAAACAGGTAGAAAACCCTAGAAAAGACCTAGATAGACACAGACACCAACGCATACATGACTAGATCGTCATGCACGCAATAGGGAACTGATCTTGGACGAAGCCAAGAGCAGACCAATCTCAGAAGGGGAAGATGATCTTAGATGAAGACAAGAACAGACTAACTCGGAAGAGGAACACAGACTCCGAGAAACACGAGAGTCACGCGCCAAGTGACGGAAGCACCTCCTCACTAGAAGAACAGCCAGATGCGTCCACTGACGTCTTACACTGTGCCACAAGTATCTCGCTACGGACGCCGAGAACGACGAAGACTGAGATACTGACTGAACTTAACCAGGAACTACAGTAACGAGTGACTAGTCAGGGTCACGCCCGTCGGCGTTCATCCAAAACGCCCCTGACCACGTGTGCACACACAAGCTCAATGCCTTGAGCAAGGCCTCTAGCTAGTTTTCTCCCCCAACAGGACGCTACTGCAAGGAAAGGGAGCCCACAGAAACTATCCTACAAATCGTATCTCGGGAACTGCCCCACCACCACTCCCAGGTGGGCCGACACTCGAGGTCGTCGGGCTACGACTAGTGGAGGCACACTAGACACAGAGACTCTGAAACATGAGTGCTAGAGTACAGACAGGCTAGGAAAGCACTGTCACCCGTACTACGAAGCACAAAGGTAGTACACCAAACTGCCGACAGACTCAGGACAGGGCAACTAGATCTGATGATATAACGATCCTTGAGTCTCATGACTCGGGGTCAAGATCGTCGCACAACGGTGGTGACAAGCTGCCAATCAGCCTAATCCTAAGCCGAGGAAATGACAATAGATCATCAGATCCACACAATCGCATAAAACGACACACTGAGACCTGAGGGAGCATCAAGACCCTCAAAGCATCTGGACACGCATACCGTGGTAAGACAGTACCTCAAGGTATCCAGAGCCATGTCTCGAGCTGGACAGATGCCGAGACACTCACAAGGTCACCTGTCAACCATTGGGTCTCACCGGGTTGACCAGAAACCTGACAATGACTCTGAAGCAATACGGAACACTAATCACTGCACAAACACTCCTGGCTACCTTACAGCATGATCATAGATCTCATAGGACATCAAAAGATATCCACGGGACAACGGGCAAACCATGAGGTCAAGCCAAGAGGAACGAAAGCTAAAACAACAGAAAGCATCTCTCTGGGACATAGACGGTCTATACCTCGGCCGCTAGGTAATGTAAGCGGTCAAGGAAAGGGCTGCTACACTACCCAGAGGCGAAGACTCTAGCGGTCTTGGGAAGGGCCGCGTGAACACTGGAGCGGTCAAGGAAATGGCCGCTAAAGCCAATCAACGCCGAACCGACATACCCAGTCAAACCACCAGGCGGTCCAACACTGAGCCGCCACACGGACCTACGCGGTCTACCAATAGGCCGCAAGAGACATCGCCCTAACAGACTTAAACACTTGACTCTTGGTCAAACGGGACATAGCAGTCTACAGAAGGGCCGCTAGAACAAGGAGGCAGTCGAAGGTTAGGCCGTTAACCTTAACCAACTTAAAACATTGATTCGATCAAACGAACTGTAGCGGTTCGACGATGGGCCGCTACAAGGCTCCAGGCGGTCGGAGCTAGGGCCGCTAGCTCGAACCAACCTAAAACCGTTGACTCATTCAATGAACCATAGCGGTCGAACTAAGGGCCGCTACAATAAGCTTAGCGGTCTTTCGTAAGACCGCTCAACTGACCGACATATGAACACCGTCTAGCGGTCCACTAATGGGCCACTGGACAAGGTATAGCGGTCCAACGAAGGGCCGCTAACCCAAATAAACGATCTATCGCGAGACCGTGATGACCCGAACCGACTTAAGACTAACCGACACACTATGGTGTGTGGCGGTCTAATATGGAGCCGCCAGAGACATGAAACGGTCTCTGGAACGACCGCTAGCACGATACGGCGGGAAAACCATGGGAATGGCCGGATCCGGCCGTTCCACGCCCCATTCGCGTCTAAATGAAGGGGAAACAGTCCTAATCGATGAAAAACACCTTCCACAGCCCGGAAGGGACACATGCAACATTTAAATCGCAAGAAACGGGCGATTCCATCGAATTGACCCTAATTGGGTCATCGGGGTTCCCGGGCTCGTACCGGCCCCAATTGACGACCAATCGCGATAAAAACAACATATTTGGAACGCTAACATGCTGGGGGTCACAATGAAACTAATCTATTCAAAAATCGTCGCCGTTTTTCGGGGAACCTGACGCACACCCCCCGAGCATGCTTTTTCCGAAACTGAATGAAACCCACTCGTATGCACACCATTCGGCATTAAACTGCGAGGGAATGCAGAAGAGAAGTATGTGATCCATTTCCCTACCTCCACCGAAGATTCCGCGCGCCAAAGCGACTGAACCGCGTCGAAAACCGCCAAACGAACAATGCACGCCGTCTTTGAATCCTCCGAGGGATCGCGCCAACGTACGCTCAATCCTCCACGCCATCACGCTCCAGGTTCACTCCATCGCGTCCCCGCCTCAGCCAGCTAGCCAACAGTCCGCGCCCCGTGTCGAGAGGACCAGAGATGAGAGAGAACGAGAGAGAGAGGGAAACGTGAGAAATGAAAGGGCGGAGAGAGGAAAAGAAAGAAATAGAAGAAAATTAAGAATTTTCCTAATTTCTAAAAAATATGATTTTTGTGCCAAAATCTACTAATTCAAAAAAATACGAAAAAATAGCCGAAACGATCCTCGAGAAGAGCACAACGCAACTGTAGGTTCCTCGAGTCGACGAATTGAAGAATAAACTCACCACAGGGTTCCGTAATTTATATGAGAGAAAAATTCATGTGGATCGTAAAACTCAACTCAGGACCCACAAAAGTGATCCGAAAGCACTCCGATAAAGATCCGGAAGATTCGATAAGAATCCAGAGTATTACAGGTACATTAGGCAAAACTATCTGTTGATAAAGCTTCAACCTCAATCGTTAGCCCTTTGCCTAGCAGCTTATCTTTATTAGACAGTATCAATAGGCGTTAGGATCATTTGTTTACTCTTGTAGCTGATACATCTTTCTTCTATCATCTCTCTTCAGCTGGTACACTTTTTGCCTAACCCTTCTAGCTGATAGCTTAGTAGATAGGTTCAGCTGATATCAATAGGAGGCGATAAGCCTTATGCCTAGCCTTATCCTTCACCTGATAAACCTTCAATCAATACCCTTCTGCTTGTTGACAATTGGAATGATCACTAGTCGATAACCCCTCCCTTGATTCCTTAGTCGATGCCTTTACACCTAATCTTGCTAGTCGAAATTCTTCACCTACTTCTTCCAACCAATAAACCTTCTATCTACTTTTGTCAATCGATAGGCTTTCCAGTCAATATCCTTTCGCCTATCATCAGTTGGTAGCTTATGCCTAATGGCTTTAGCCAATTGATCAATCACCTAAATCATTAGTCGATAACTTTAGCCTAATGTCAAGCGATACCTTGTGACTATTTTCAATCAATGGACCTTGATTGTTAGTTTCAACTAACAGCTTCCAACTGATTCTTTTAGTTGATCAGTGTCAGTTGATGCCTAGCACCTATCATCCTTTCGATTGATTACTTTCAGTCGATAGTCTTTTAATTTTTAGCTTCAGTTGATACTCATCATCTAGTTTCTTCAGCTGATGCACATCGACTTTCAACCTCTGTTTGATACCTCTTCGACTGATACACTTTAACTGTCATCAAGTGATAGCCTTCGCTTGTCTTCAATTGTTGTATGCTTCAGGTGATACTCTTGATTGACTGCTTCCAACTAATACAACTCTCTTCATCAGTCGATATCTATCAAACACTGTATCAACTGTTATCCTTCCGTTCAAAGGAATGCATGCCAAACAAGCCAATCATATTTGATATGATGGGATATTTCTTGAAGAATCTCATTTTGTTTAATAGCATTTATATTCATTATGTCCTTATTATCTCATGTGTATGCATGACATAATGAAGTCTGTGATCTAATACAATGAAGACTAAATCATAATGACACCATAATTGTGAGAGCAGTCTTCTACAAATATAAGATCTAAATATTCATAGTCATAGACCATTTGAGAAAGACATCAAATGAGCAAGTTAGATAAGTGCACATGCTATCCGCTTATTAATTTGACGAAGGTGATTGATCTCATAATCACTTATGTGGGGGCACTAAAATAACTAAGTGTGCAATTGCTCATTACAAAATGAGTTCACTAAACTATCTATTGTAGAGTTTCTGAATGGTTATAATGCATGACAATTAATCAGGATAGTGGTGCAATCGATCATTAGACTTGAGATACTAACGATGTTTTGCATGAGGATCGTCTTGCGATGATGCATGACTTAATAGATTTATATACATGTGTCTAACATAGCAGTGCACTCAGGTTTGGTGGGATGTGTGGGAAAGCAATTGAGTGATGAACATGAAATTCCTCAATATCTAGGAAGAGAATGTCTTATTGAGTCATACTTTGAGAAAATTCCCGCTAGGGTCGTGTAAATAGTTAACTAGAAATGCGTTTCTAGTTGAATTATTTGAGTATAAGACTGTCCAATCGCACCTGAGATTGACAACATGACCATACTCCAAGTGTGAAACTAGAAATGAGTTTCTAGTTGAATTATTTGAGTATAAGACTGTCCAATCGCACCTGAGATTGACAACATGACCATACTCCAAGTGTGATCAAGGGTGTTGTATAAATACATGATTATAGTTGCATGTTAATTGCTGATTTAAATGTTCCAATAGATTACATATCACCATATATTATTAGGGATCATTGCACGTTGCTTAGTGCAATCCATAATTTGTGAGTAAGAATAAATTAATTATGAAGTAATTAATTTAGATAAATTAAGAGTTAATTCAAGTTAGAAGGAGTTTTAATATTAATTGGCTCATGTCAACTTGATATTGGATCTAGAGGGGTACACACGTAAGGATAAATGAGATGACAGGGATGTAAACAGATATTTATGGCCCCTACATAAGTTCTATTAGGCATAAGATTTTTGGAGAAGTTGATTACTTATAAGACTAAGAGAGAAATACCATTTGGAGTTGGGTTAAGTAGGAATCCTAGTTAGAATCACTTTCATATAGATTTCTATTTCCTACATAGAAACCAAAGGAGTTTGATAGACTTGGGATGGACTAAGGGGGCTAACCACAACAAATAGAGATGGAAGAGAGTGCCCTAAGGCTAAGATCTTGGATGACCCTCTCAACCCCCCCCCCCCCATTCTCTCTCTCCTCTCCTCTCCCCTACACCTCTACTCTCTCTCTCTAGTGGTGGGTGCTTCTCTCCCAAGGCAGGTAGACTATGTGGAGGCTAGAGGAGGAACCATGTCTCTTCTATATTTGTGTGGATCTCGTTAGGGGCCATGCACTTGTGCGACTAAGGAGAATCCATAGAACACTACATCCAAGATATGGATATGACAGGTTAGGAGAATCTATAGGCACAGTGGCAAACATCGAGAGGTTCCTTACCCCCCAAACCCAACACCTTCCCCTTCCCAAAAGGTCGATCCTAAAACTAAAGAAGGGGCAAAAAAAGGGGGGACAGTACCCTTGGCCCACGCCCTCCACCAGCTCCAACGATGGCGAGGGTGATGATTCCATCTTGAATGGGGACTGCATTGGGAGGGGGGATCTAGGGTTGTCTGCATGTTGACGGGAGGCACGATGGTTTCTTTGTGAGGGTCTAGATGCCTACGAGAAAAGAGAGTCGGTGGGTGATTGTAGAGCCGGTGAAGGGTGAGAAGGAGGTGGGTGGTCGCAGAGACGAGGCCGCGGCTGGAAGGGGAAGGCAGCAGGCTCTGCGCGGTGGTCAAGGGCGACGCGACTGGAGCTCTCTTCGGGCCCCTCCCTCTCCTCGCCTCTCTCTCTCTCACTCTGTATCTTGCCAAGAATGCCTATCCCTTCTCTCTCTCTCTCTCTCTCTCTCTCTCTCTCTCTCTCTCTCTCTCTCTCTCTCTCTCTCTCTCTCTCGTCTTTCTCTCTGTATTCCACCAGGGATGTCGGTGCTAGAGGGGAGACCCCTCGGTGCCTTCCTCTCTCTCTCTCTCCCTCCCTCCCTACCCGTAAACTCACGTGAGTGAGTTACCACCGTTTGCATAGGAATTAACCCGAGGGATATAGCAACTTTGGTTAAGAGATTCGAGGGCTATTACAGTAAATACGATAAAGGTGGGAATATAGGGATAATTTCGTAATGTTTTAAGTGTATAGAGTTGATTTTCTCTTATATTTTCTATTTTATCCTTCTATATTCCTTCTATTGTCACAAATACCATCATAATAACTAATATTACTTCAGTTATATCTCTTAGTTTCCAACAAGCAAAGGGAGTATTCTGTTGACAATGTAAAACATAAGATATTAGAGAGAGATATACAAGGTAATATTAAATATTCCAGAGGTATTTATGTTAACCTTTTTCATATATATATATATATATCAGGGTTTGACCTGACTGTCTCTGCCGTCCCGATCACGGCTCGGGACGAGACGGTACAGGTTGGTACCATTGCATATCGAGACGGCAAATCATAATTAATTTATATATATATATATAATGGAACAAAATAATTCAAATCAAATTCTACCTCAGTTGGCTGATTGATGTGTGGTTTACTTGGGTGTCTTGGGTTTGAATCCCAATTTCATAATTATTTTAACGTTTTATTTTAAATGTAACTTTTCAAAAAATGGGATAAAAACACACTAGAGACGTGTTTTGAACAGAAGACCTCAAGGTTAACCGTGAAACTCTCGACCAACCACACCACAAAACTGATCTATTATAAAAAAATAAAATATTATATAAAGTTTCGGTTGCGTCTCACAGATCGGTCATCCCTGTCTGTGGACGGGAGGTTCGGCCGTCCGTCGATTTGTCAAATCTTGATATATGTATATATATCTCAAATTCAGGTAGATTAGCGGACGATGGTAAATATAATTTATTATAAGCAGGGTTTGCCGACCCGGTGCGTCTCGCACCGACTCGCACGACCCGACCCGACCCAGGCCGGGACCGGGTCGGTCGGGCCGTGGGTCGTGGACGGGTCGGTTAATTATTTTATTATTATAATATATTATATTTTATATATAATGTGTGTTTTTCTATTTTATTTTATTATTTTATAATATATATATATATATAAAGTTGTGTTTTAGAACGGGACGGACCGGGTCGGACCGAGACGGGAGCGACCCGACCCGACCCAAGCCGAGACCGGGTCGACCGAGTCGACCGGGCCGGCAAACCCTGATTATAAGTATGTGATTGACAATGTGGGCAAAAGGATTTTGTACATATATACCATTATAATCTTCAGCTTTTACATATATATATATCCCTGATTTCTATGAATTGTCAAAAATACCCCCTAAATATATCCCAACAGTTGCATTCCGACGCTTCCGGTCATTATGTCATTAACTTTTGAAGGAATTCTCCTACATAAATAGAAACTGTTAACCGATGTAAAAATCCAAAAAATACCATTAGCACTAGTCACTGGGTGATCTCATCAAACCCGGTTTTTTGCAAATACACCCTCTTTAGAAGTTTATTTATAGAATTATCATTCTTATCTTTACATTATTTTTAATGATTTTTTTGGATCAATATAGTGCCAAAAATACCCTTGCATTTAACCCTTGCTCAAGATGGAAGGAATATTCATTTCCACGAATGAAATTGAATTTTAGGATGAAAATATCCCTAGGGAAAAGAGTTATTTAACTAGCAAATTATGTCAAAGAGAGACAGGGCCGGAGAGACAAAAGGGAGAAATATATGAAGAGAGAGAGAAATAGTTTACTAGGCGAGCTTAGGGGTATTTAAGGCCTTTTTCAAGTTCAGTTAAAGGCCAACTAACAGTAAGTGATGGCAAGGGTGTTTTGCAAGTATTACGGCCGTCGGCGAGGTTCTTAAAAATCATATAAAAGTAAGAAGAGAAATTCTGTAAACAAACTTGTAAGGAGAGTATTTTTACTAAAAACCTCAAAACTTAACTGGGGTAGATTAGTTACGTCAACATTCAATCTACCCTTAGATTACGATGAGAGTACAACTGCAACTATTTAGATTATTCAGTAGTATTTTTGATAATTTATATAAATTAAGAAGATATCTGTAAAAGTTGAAAATTACAAGAGCATATACGTAGAAAAAAACTTTAAAAAATATAGTAAGTACATAATAGAATATGGCAGATTCTGAGGGTACCTGTGTAATTATCCCTAACTGTGAACTTCACACAGCAAGTGTCCAAGCAGACGCTGCAAGATGACCATCGGATGTGATTTGTAAAAAAAAAAAAAAAAAGGGAAATACTACTTAATTAGTTGTACTCCTTTATTAGTTGTAAATTTTATCTACTCGACGGGTCGGACCTACCCAAGTTTGATGATACCCGACTCAAGACGATCCAGGCCGAATCACCCAATTGGGCTTTGAATTAGTTGGGCCTGACTCGGCCCATTCGGACTCAATGACTCACCTATGGTTACTGCACGTAACGTTTTTCTCACGATGATTAAAGCTCAGTTTAAGGAGGGTGAGGATGGGAGGAGTAAAGATCTTCACTTCTCCTCTCTGCTTCGTACGAGTCCAGGAATCATGCAATCCTGGCTTCTGACAGGTGCAGAGATCTGTGTCAATTGAAAAGCAAAGTGTCTGTTGAGTGAAGTAGAAAACGGGGAAACAATCCATGGAAGGGACATCTCCCCATGCACCTCCCTCTCCCCTAACCATTGCAACTTGTCCCTTCTGAAACCATATAATCCAGGAAAATTATAACGAGAAAGAAGCAACGAGTCCAGAAATGATCGAGCCCAGAAGTGAACTCCAAGGTGCCCACAAAGACCTTAACTTCCCTTTGATCTCACTCCTCCGCTTAATTTGTATATATATATATATATATATATATACATAAACAACAGTACAGGTGAGTGCAAGAGTAATCAGTTCTCACAGTTGTCGACCTACAACAAGAAGAAGAAGAAGAAGCAGATGAGGTCCTGTAGCCACTTCTGTGGTCACCCCTCCCTCTTCCTCTTCCTCTTCCTCCTCTTCACCTCTCTCATCACGGCATCCTTTGCAGACGACGCGCCCGTGCAGGACACATGCCCCGCTGCGGCCCCTCATGCAGACAAACCCCACGTCTTCATCAACGGCCTCCCCTGCAAGAACCCTAACAGCATCACGGCCTCCGACTTCAAGTCCTCAGGCCTCACCCACCCCGGCGACACCGCCAACTTCCTCCGCTCGTCGGGGACCATCCTCACCGCCGCCGAGTTCCCCGGCCTGAACACCCTCGGCCTCGCCGTCGGCCGGACCGACCTCGGCCGCTGCGGCCTGGTGCTGCCCCACTCCCACCCGCGGGCGTCGGAGATGCTCTACGTCACCCGGGGGGCGGTGCTCGCCGGCTTCGTCGACAGCGGCGGCCGCCTCTTCAAGGCGGTGGTCGGCGAGGGCGGTGTGTTCGTGTTCCCCCGGGGGCTGCTCCACTTCTGCCTCAACGCCGGGAACGGCCACGCCGCCACCGCCGTGTCCGTCTACAACAGCCAGAACCCCGGCCTGGCGGGCATCGCGGGCGGGCTGTTCGTGTCCGACGCCGGCGCGGCCGAGAAGGTCATGTCTAGGCTCGCGGGCGTCGGGGGTTTCATGGGGGCGGGGTACGTGGCGGGAAACGGGACGGTTGGCGAGGGGTGTAACGGTGACGACGGCCTCCTGGAGGAAGGGTTATGGCAAAATAATTAAATTAGCGGCCCAGTTAATTCGTCGTCGGGTGGATGACCTCTGATGTTCTCCAGATTTCGCCGGTTTTCTTTGAAGTCGTCGCTCCTTTAAGAAGCCGTCGGACTACCGGCAATGAGGTGGCTATCAGCACTCTTATTCCAGTGGGTCTGACGAAGACATTGGAATAAATAACAGATCTAATTAAATATGTACATCAGCTGCCCAAGAGTTAGCTCGCGGCTAGTGTTGAGTATTATTCTGAGTTGAATTTGAAAATTAAAATGAATCGGTAGATTTGATTTGATTTAATTTAATTTGAGTTAAAATTTTAAAAAAATTAATTCGAATTCAAATCGAACTGTATTAATAATTTTGATTCGATTTGATATTGAAACTCAAAAAATTGAACCGAACATAATAACTCAAATTTAGGAATATTTTTGTCAAGTTAATACGAATGTATATATAACTGTAAACCCTAATTTTGAAATTCAATCACCTTCCATTTTATCATAATTAAAATTTTAATATTTTTAATGTGAAAATTTCATAGAGCTTACTCTTACTGGTTGTAATTTTTGATGTTATTTCTTTAATATTTATTTTATTTGGTAGAAATTCTTTTACCTTATCTGTCTCTACTCATTTTTAAATGTAATCTAATTTTTAAAAGAAGGCATGAATATGGTTCAAACAGAATCAAATCTAATTAATTTGATTTGATTTGATTTGATTTTAAAATAATTCGATTTGATTTGATTCAGGTTGAATCCTTAATTCGATTCGATTTGAGAAAAATTCTCTTCAAATCAAACTAAATCGTGTTCACCCCTACTCGCCGCACCATGGGAGCACCTCCCCCATCGCGGAGCGCCGTTGGGTCCGAGGACAACTCCTCAAACGAGACGAACAGAATAGAGAAAATATGTAAATTTACTAGGATATATTTGTAAAAGAAGCTTATTTATATACGCGGTGTACTTAAGATGCATATACGCAAGCATCACCGTTTGAGAGGTTAAGATGGCAGCTGATTACTTTTGATCAACCGCTGTGGGTGTGATATTTTGAGGAATTCAACTTCAATGAGAATGACTGTTGATTTGAGTATAACAAACTTTAAAATTAGATGGTGAAAATATGTGCACATATAAAGATGAGCAAATTTGAATTTAATGTTTTCAAAGAGGGAGCATGGAACTTAATTTGTCGATATTCTATTATTCGGCTTTTTAACGTGGATGATTAGGCATACGGAGGGAGGGCCAGAGAGGTTCGAGACAACTTCAGACTCGTAATAAAATGATGTAACCCTGATTCTGTGAGTCCAAAATAGCAACCCTCCCCCCCTGCTCCACTTCTGATTTTTTTGTTCTTCAGTTAATCATCCTTAAAACACACATATACATAATACCATACACAGTGGATGATCAATATGCGAAAGCTATTCAAGGAAAGCCTCGATGAGAAGAATTCTGTACCACAGTTGTTTGACAACCTCACAGTATCACACATTCATATCGGATCCTTTACACGTTTCCGAGAGTGCTGATTGAGTGGTCACTCAATCAGCAAGTGTTGAATCTTCAATTGCAATCATTTTTGCCCCCAAAAATTTCCCAGCAAATGCCGCCGGAACAACCAAACACTTAATTTGCTTCTGCCACCCCATCTTACAACCAAATCTGGCACGTCGCCAAAACAGGACACTGGTTCTCAGTTCTTTACAAGCCAAACAAAGAGAGGGGGTGGGATAGGGGGGAGGGGTTAAAATACTACAATGAGAAGATGGCTCCTTCCTTACACATAAGAGCCCTACAAAGAAAGCTCCCCAATCAGTTATTTATTTCACTATGAAGAAACAAATCTTAATACAAATCTTGATTAGTGGTCAGAACTCTGAAGTCAAATTGCATTCAGTGCCACTCGGTCCACGTTAGTTTCACACAGGAATAGTCTCTCCAATATCTCCAAGTACATGGGCTTTCGCTCATGTGCATAGATGATCGCCTCTCCCAGATGGCAGTCGAACAAAAGAATTTGAGGTCACATATTCCCCGTTACACTAGTGTCGTGCAGAATAACTGGGACCCCTGAGCACTTCTGATGGAAGCCAACATCAATAGCACGGCGATGTGAGAGAGACTGAATTTCATCAATCTCACATCCATCTTTTCTGTCAAAGTTCGAGGTCCATCAACAAGGACCCAAAACATGCAAGATCTTTGGAATCCTCTGGCTCCTTTGCCTAGTCATCAGGATCCATCTCGTCATCCTGATCCGAGGGCCTGGCTGCATCCATTTTGCTGCCTTCATCAGATTCTGTCTGAACCTCTGCATCCATGTCATCTTCTCCATACTCCTTGTCATCACCACCGTCATCTTTTACACCAGCGGAACCCTGTGAAACTGATACAAGATTTCGTGACAACCATTCAGGACACATGTCCTCACCTCCAAATACAAATTCACTGGCACTTCCTTTCAGCAACATCGATAGGTCGGCAGACTGGGGAATTCTACAGGAACATTCAGGCAAGGGATGAGAGAGAAAGGATGTCAGCTTCGACCGTCGAGACTCCACTATCAAGCCTTCTATGCCCACACTCTTGTTAAGATGCTCCCTCACTGTGGATGTCCAATTACGCTTTGGATGATACAGATGATCATGGATGGTGTCAAACAGTCCAGCGAGTGTTTTCCTGATGAAAAATAGACAATCAGATGAACCTGCCAAGAGGTTTGAGAGCAAATAGGTAGTATGATATCAAAACTGCTATAAACATCCATGTTCCGTTATGTTGGCACTCCTATTACTTGACGAATTTGCTGAACCAAAAATCAAAAATCATTAAAAAAATTGCCTTCTAGTAGAGAAAAAAGAGTTTTTCAAATGATTTAAAGTAAATGACCCTACAAAACCATTAAAACATCTGACCAAAAAACACAAAACCATTAGAATACCTGACCAATAGTGATAAGTAACAGGAATGGCCGCTGATTCTTATTACCTGTCCGGACGATATGTTATGCTAGAAGCTGTTTGGTATAAACGGTGTCCCATGACCAAGCTTGAAAAATCTGGCCACCTACTGCCATCATTGTTGAACCCTGGGAAAAATGCATCTGCTTCAACAGACACATAGTAGTCAAGAGCATCCCAGAGCAACTTGTGTGCATTCATCCTGAGATCCATGGGTGAAGGATCAGGTTCTTTGTCAGTCTCCGCCACCCAGCCATACCAACCTTCCTTTTCATGTTGGTAAAATGGCCTTGCAGGAGGTGGAGGAAGGGGACGGGGCCTAGGCCCAGCCTTTTTCCAGTCTAGAACAAGTTCTTCACTTTTGACCGGAGGTGGCAGAACAACATTTGCAGGGAGAGGATATTCTGGGCCTATTAAGTGGGACAATTCCTTTTTACTACACAAAGACGTGCGGTCTACCAAGTTTGTATACATGGCACGTAGGGGGATAAGAACCCTTTGCCCACCAAACATCTCGGCACCAGCCAAATATAAAATTGTGTTTGGAGGATATCCCATTGCACGAAGAAGTAGGCCTACCTGCCAGATGCAAGGAGAAAGTTTGGGCCAAGATAAATATAGCTGAATTACAGGTAAAATATAAATATGTGCCAAAGTAAAGAAAGGAAAATAAAGGAACAAAATTGTAAGTCATTATCCCAATTGCTAGAGTAACTAAATATTAGAATATGATACAGTTCAGTAAATATTTGAAAAAAAGGAAATCTTTAGAGACAGATCACAGCAAGTAAGGTTATTAGTTTTGAAGACAACCTTGTAGCAGTCCTATAGCTAACTGAAGATATGTGAGAATCATAATTTCTTAAACGAGAGACCATGGTAGGCAACCAAACAGCAAAATGAGCATATTTTCCTCGTCATAACTGTAGCTGGAAGTATATAATGGCAGCAAAAATGAACAACAAATTACATAAAAATAGACATCCCTGTTGGGGCTCCTGTTGATGAATATCTGGGACACAGCCAATCTGATTATCCAATAAATAGACGTGATCAATTCAGGAAGACCAAAGTAAGATGCCTCACAGACAAACAAAAAGCCAACATAGATTTTGGCTTCCACTTTCAACATGAAAATTACTGAATGGAAGTGGTTATAACTGGTTTAACTTGTTAGGGAAGGTTTGACAATGCATCCTTAAACTTACTTTTGATACAAACAGGTCAGTTTGCATATACCCCACCCCCTCCAAGATTAACATCCCTCTCCAACATATGCAAAGCAAACATGAAGCAATGATCATGAGTTTGGTCCCTAGTCACGTGGAACACAGCACATTTAGTAAATGGTCAATCATATCAACACTGATTCACAGGGGGTGTGGGAAGAGCTTGCTAGGTCACAATGCACTTTTGGCCGCCACAGAGAAGTGCACCACCTAATTGGGAAATGAGGTAGCAGCTGGATCCTCAGAGGGGACAGAATCGTCTGGCAGATGATTCTCCATGCTACTCTCTGGACTTTGTAGGTGAAAAGGAATAACAGGACGTTCAGAAGGGAAGCTAGAGCGGTGGAGAGTGTGATTCTTTTGTTTGTGAGAGAGTGAGAGAATGCACAGAGCTCCTTTGTAATGTGAACTCCCACAACTCTTCCTTTTTTGTTTTGTTGGGGGTTAGGGTAGGTCACATATGTGTGGCCCTCTCATGTATAGGGATTTTTTGGGAGCTACTTGACTATACTTGTACATCTTTTTTTCATTTAATAGAACAGTGGCACCACCCACTTTCAAACAAAAATTGTGGACATGTCTTTTTGCAAAAGAGAGCCATGTTGGAGACTCGGACATAATAAGGACATGCATGACAACGCTTAATTTTCTAATCTCAAAATGAGCACTTCAAATTACTTATTTGAACATTAAGCTTGCATAGTTTGATCAATATTATAAACATATAGGTACATAATATATGTATATGTGTAATACACATAATATTATTGTATCTTGGGCAAACTACAATTTATCATACTTACAATTTATCATACTTCTATTACACGCATGTAAACAAACTACAATTTATCATACTGTTATCATACTTCTATTATATGCATGTGTAAGTATGCCCCACAATTTTTAATTTGATATATACACCTATATAGGTCCTCATTTCTTGTTTCTAAAATTTCACCTAGACAGTCTCACTGTCTCCTCACACCCATCTCTGTATCAAACAAATCATAGCATAATTTGCCATGAAAATTAACCATGACCAGGTGTCTTCACCAAGATTCATAGAGTACCAAACAATCTCTTCATCATACATGGACTTGATTCTACAACTGCAAGATCGGCTGAACTTTACCCAGCAAGGCATGAGACTCTGGTCAAGGACGAAAGCAGTATTGATGAAACAATTGCCCGTGAGCATCATGAATTGAGATTCAGGTCATGTTTGTCACAGCTTCTGATTGCAAGCACTTTTAAACTTCCGGCTCGGATATTTTGAGGAGAGGACACTTAGCAATATGTTTGACTATTTTTGGCTTCCAAGCAAAAGCTCGAAATTGGAGCTTCATAGACTGCAGTAAAAGTAGAGCAGTTAGGGATGACCCACAATCAGTTGCATCTGCTCCCACTCCATATTTTTTCATGTTGAATGTGTAAGGTGAAAATGTCCAACTAAAAGTTTTGCAATTATGCCTTTACCCTGCAATAGTTATTTATGATCACTTCTTGAAGAGAAATTCAACTTTCCCATGTGATTGACAAAGATTGGATTGCCCAAACTATGGACAATACCAAGGCTAGCAACCACAATTTTCCCACATAGTAATGAACCCATCATCATCTAAGAGTAGTGGAACAATAAATAAGTCAATGAGAAGTCAACTTGTCACTTTTTTCTTTCGAAAACGGTAGTAAATTGTGCCACCAATTCTATTTAATAAACAGGGGTAATACAATCCAAAGAGGAGGGAAGAGGTTCCTCATCCTCACACTAAAAAACACACCAGATGAAGAGTTTTAAGGCCATTATCTCAAGTAGGTAAAGAAACCCCATGAATAAATCTACCACAGATGTACATAAAATAGATAGCTCTTAAACAAATATTCTCAACATAAACTGTACTTCCCCAAAAGCTTGTGCCATTCCGTAGTAATTGTTGACAAACTTGTGATCCTGTGGGTCAATATAATTCAAAGATAACAGGTATCTCCGATGTGGAGGCAGCCACACACATATGAGGTCCCAAGGTAAAAGGTATACAGAGCGTCAATAGACAGTCTCCCCTCAAAGAAGAGTCTTGGGTATTGGGCTCTTCAAGTGATACAGATCATTGCTGGGTTAGAAATCTTCTCACACATAATCCTCAATATCTTGGGAGTTGATGATTAGGATGTTCTCTGGAAGCAGTCATCATATGTTCCCTTTCTGCCAACTAAGAGACCCATAGGACATTGTACAAAATACCGCAACCAAAGCTACAAGGGGTTATGAGAACCAACAGACGAAGCCTTACCCTCTGAGAGAAATTCAATGATCAGATTCTTGTGAGTGATGTAAATTAATGTATCAATATACATCGATGTTTTAAAAATGCCAAGGTGGAGTGAGTCAGCTGTACCCCTTAATGTGTCTAGATGGACTTCCTACACAGCGAGGTGGGTGACTCAGTTCCGAGGTGGTTAATTTTTAGATTTTTTTTAATTTCATACATATGTCCTCTACACCCTGAATTACCCCCATATGCAAAAAGAACCAACACTATGCTGACTCCAACCTTTTAGCCGTAGTTTTTAGGATTCTAAACAAGGAGAGATAATATGTTAGAAGGCTAGAACACACAAACTTGCTAGAGCCACCCTCCCTCCATAAAAAAAGAGTTTCCCTTCCAACGTGTCAATCTGACTCAAAATTTCTGCACAATCTTTTGCTCAATCATTGCACTGAATCAAATGCATGGCCGGCACCATCCCCAAATAGGATAGAGGGAATTCCCCTACATCACAGCCCATCAGGCCAGTTGCTCCCTCCCTCTCTATGTTCATCACCCATGCCATTTCTTCCACCACAGCCAAAGCCTCCATGAACCCTCTCATGGCCTCTGTTATCATTCTCTACATGACCATTTAGGTCTCCAACATCCTCTCCCCACAGGAATCATTTAAATCATTCTATCAACATTCTCCCAAATCTTTTAGTATTTTCTTCTGGTCCCAGTTATGATGCATAAGCACTAATTATGTTTAAAATCTCTTCTCTTGACTTCTAAACTTTTTACTATATAATAGCTACACCATTTCTATTGTTACTTTTATGCAAATAGCATAGCCTTTATCCATCAATTTCTTTTGCTTTAGATTCCTTCCACCTAAGTTCTTGAGACAAGCTGTTTTGACCCTCCTACCTCTCTAGCTGTAGTAACTCTATAGTCTCAAGGGCAGAGTGTATTCTAAGTATAAAAAACTAGACATAATTATTCTGCTATCCAGTGAATTAGCATCCACTAGATTGTACTATCTGTGTTTGGTTTCTTCAACCTTTATTGAGACTTTTGGTTTGCTTGTCTCATTATCCAGAAAAGAGGTTAACAATAAGTTGGCCAGACATTCTATCAAGCATATGTCATGCAGCTACAGCCTCTCCACCACCACCATCACCCTCAACAATGTGGGCACCACAGATTTCATCCCATGAAGCACCTGGTGCTCTCCACCACCATGTTTGCTCCCATCAGCAGTGTCCATTGTACTGGATGATCAAGAATCTGGTGCCTCCAAGTATAATCTTTGCCCCTAACAACAATACACAGTGCTACCCCAAAACAATTTCTCAAACAAAACCCCTGAACGAAATAGGATGCACTTGTGTCAAATGCTATAAGGAATGCGAAAGCACAAAACTTTCATAAGAGCCCCTGATTTCCAGTGAATCATTCACTGAAATTAGGAACTCGATAGTAGACGTGCATTGTCCCATCTCCCATAAAAGAATCACAAAATCTGGTATCACCTTGAGACATAAACTTCTCACCTCGAAGAATTAAGCCTAGATGTAAAATCAAGTTTTGTGTCATGTCTTCTTCTGATTTATGCAGTGAAACCCTAAAACATACTTGGTCATTGCCCATCAAAGGCAGGATGATTCCACTAAGAAAGCTGAATGAGAGGTCAATTTTCATGATTCATCAGTCATCAGGCATTAACTTCAGTATTAGTCAAACAGAAAAAAGCTGCCTTCTTGGCAACAGAAATTTATTGACAATCTACCTCTTCAGGCATTAAAGGGCAAGATCCATTTCTTCGTCGAGCTGCTGAATCAACACTCAATTCTTCATGAAGAATCCCCCGTTTGATCATTTGACTCCTTCTGTGTTGTATAAGCTCTGTGTGAACATCCTAATCCAGTATGAATTTTCAAACCAGAATTAGATATACCGATGAAAAGAGAAAGCCAACTTCATTTTAAATGCAGGGACTCATAACCCACACCTAGCAAACTAAAACTAAGAGCTTACTTTTAGCACCTGCTTTCTGACATCTGAACACAGGAAGAGTTACAAAACATGAAATACATGTGATGGTTATGGTAGAATAAGTAACCTGAAAAAGTTCAGCACAGCCATGAAATGCCAAGGTATCCTTTGTGAGACCAGCGTGATATGCTACAAAAGGTTGTCCCGAAGCCCTCAATCTGCCAAATAAGTACAAATGACACATAAGTTGCCAAAGAAAGAAAGTTTGTTTTTCCAAAAGCTGCTGCGAGTTGTACCACAAACTTTGCTGAAAAATAAATAGATGAAGTACAATCAAGAGGAAGAGTAGAATTCCTCTTCCTCACAAAAGAAAAGAAAACAGTCCCCACCAACAAGAGACACCCATCCTCCTACACTCAACAATTAAGACTCCAGTCTATGTAAAAAAAATTCAGTCTCTAGGCTTTGGTTTAGATTCAATCTTAAAACTTTAGCTTAGGTCCACCAATCAATCTCTCATAAACATCTAAGCTTAATCTTACAAAAGTTAACCTCAATCTGTCTTGCTCAGGGCTTAAGAATGCCTTGCAGCAAACTCATCTGGACCGACATAGGAACTACCAGGGGAAAAAGGGAGAGATCGACCTCTCCTGCAATGCCCTATGTAACCTCAAAAAAAGGAAGCTTACACTGCATCACCTGGACCCGATAGCTCAAATGGAATGAGAACCTCAGGGGGAGCAGAGGTGCACTACAATTCTCATGTGATTATGCAGATTGGTTGGAGATCTCCACCCTTGGTCTTCGTAACTAAAACCAGAGAAAATGAGGCCCACTAATGCACCAACCCAATTTGAATCTGTGATCCGCCAATTATAATGAACAAGATTTGTATGTCATATCCCTAATTGACAAGGCATTCCCCATGCCTCCTTTTTTGAGGCCTTACACTCCCCCCATCAAAATGAAAGTTTTTCACTCGTTGAAGATAAAGGAGAAAAATATATCAAAGCCTAACCAAGTTACATCCCTATGACAAAACTATAACATTGATTACAAAGACATTTTGCAACATACATGGCAAACATACACCAAACTGATTGTTAGTGAAACAATCATAGATCAACCCACAGAAAGAAAGCAAAGCAAGTTAGAGAAAATGTCAATACAGTATTCTTTGCATAGCCTAACAGTGGAATCAAGCATTGGAAACTGGTACCTTCCCACAATTTGGATCCCGAGTGCCTTAATTTCTGGGCGGAATTCAAGAGCAATGAAAGCAACTCTGCATCTAAGTCTCTGATACTCGGCCAGAGTTGGAGGAAGGATGGACTGCAAGAAGTGGAATGGTCAGTGAATAGTAATTTTTTTTCTAAAAGTGGGTAGTACCACCAATATATTAAAAGAAACGAAAGGATGTACATGAATGTATAGGAGCCACACCCCAAAAAAGCACCCTCAGAACCATATACAACAAACACACACCAAGAGAGTGTAAAACAATTAGCCCCCCAAACAGCCAAAAAGAGGGGAAACAACAAAATTCACATTACAAAAAATGACCGCTCATTCCTTCACTCTAGCCCATACAAAATCAACAAGAGCATCCTCGGATCGCGACTCCCTCCTCAAGATACGGTGGTTCCGCACTCCCCACAGCGCCCATAATGTGGCATGAAGGAAGAGCCACCACACCGTCCTATCCGGCTTGAGGGGCCAATGCCTATCCCACTCCCGAATCAAACAGTGAACTGCACTCCGCAGGTTGACGGCGCAACTGGTCCTCCGAGCAACCTCCATCCACACCCCCCTGAGAATAAGAGCAGCCAACAAAAAGGTGGTCGAGGGACTCATCAACGGCCCCACAGAGACAACAGGTAGAAACCATATCCGACATGAACCGTGACAACCTATCCCGAGTGGGGAGTCTCCCATGGGACATTCTCCAAACCAAAAGCTTGACTTTGAGAGGGCTCTGCAATTTCCACAACTGATCATGAATGCCATGGCGCATACCTCCACCAGAGATAACATCACAAGCCGACTTGACAGTGAAGAAACCTTTCTTCTCCCACCTCCAGATCCACGCATCCTCACCTTCCCGAAGATAGAAGGAGAGGAGAAAAAACAAAAGGCCCTGGAACTAGTCCAACTCCTCCTGACTGAAATCACACCTGAAGGTCGGAGCCCAAGATCCGCCCGGAGTATGCTGATAGAAAGCCTGAGCCACAGTGCAAAGAGGAGTTGCCGCAATCGCAAAAAGACGAGGAAACAAGGACTCCAAAGGAGAATCCCCACACCATCTGTCCTTCCAGAAGAGACACTTCTGGCCACCTTCCAGTTGGACTCAGACATCGGCGACAAGGAAGTCCCTGCAAGCAAAGATATCCCACCAGAAAGGAGAAGTCCTGTGGCGCGGAGAAGGCGCCAAGTCCCAAATCCTCCTCGAAGAGAAGTAGTGTTGTCTGATCACCTGGGCCCACAATCCCTCCTCTCCACACCCCAACTGCCACAACCATTTGCACAGGAGAGCCAAATTGAAGTTTATGACATGCTTCAACCCCAAACCTCCTTTTTCCTTGCTAGTGGTCAGCCTACCCCAAAAGATATCATGCCATCCTCTACACCTGCCGCCACTTCCATGCCAAAAGAAACGCCACTGAATAAAGTTGAGCTTCCTGGTCACCGTGCTAGGAATGCGGAACATAGATAGAAAATATGTAGGGAGGTTGTCCAACACCGAGCCGCACAGAATCAGTCGGCCCCCAAAAGATAATAATCTAGCCTTCTAACGGGCAATTCTAGCCTCATATCTCTGTACAATGGGATGCCAGTCAGCACATTTGGGAGAGCCCGACGAAAGAGGAAGGCCCAAGTAAGAAAAGGAGAAAAAACCAATAGAACAGCCTAACAAAGTGGCGACTCTCAGAAGAGGTCTTTCCTCCATATTCACCCCAACCAGTAGACTTTTACTGAAATTAACCTTCAGACCGGTGACCTCCTCCAAAAGTTCCAACAAGAGCCTAGCCATAGAAGGGTACTGTCTACCCTCCTCAAGGAACAAAATAATATCATCTGCATATTGCAAGTAAGTGAGGGGTCATCTCTGACCAAAAGGAAACCTCTAATCAGGCCAACAACTTCAGCCTTCTGCCACACACTGCTCACGACACTAGTTACAAGCACAAACAGAAGGGGAGACAAAGGGTCCCCTTGGCACAGTCCCCGGCCACTGTGAAACCAAGAGGTCAGCTTACGATTAATAAGAACAGCAAAGGACGCTGAAATGACATAATCTCTGACCCAACTAATCCACATGTCTCCAAAATCCATCCTATGCAAGACATCAAAGAGACATTACTAGTTCACCCTGTCATAAGCCTTCTTAAAGTCCAGCTTCAAAACCATCCCACTCCTCCTCTGTTGCTTCATAGTTAAAAGGCATTCATGCACCACCAAGAAGTTGTCCAAAATATGTCTCCCTCTGATGAAAGCATCCTGGAAATGACTGACCAAGGAATCCATCACAGTAACTAACCTTCCGGCTAACAATTTGGAGATGATCTTGTAGGTACCATTGAGCAAGCTGATGGACCTAAAGCCCCAAAATTCTTGGGCACCCGCCTTCTTAGGAATGAGAACCAGGAGGATCTTATTGATGCCCCCCAAGTGAGCCCTCCCTTCCTAGAACTCCCTCACAACCGCAATGAGATCCTCTTTGATTATCCCCTAGCACTTCTGAAAGAAGACTAAGGGGAAACCATCAGGGCCTGGAGCCCAATCCCCTGCTAGAGAAAACACAGCTTGGCGGACCTCCTCCTCCGAGAAGAGCAAAAAGATGGCCGCTGGCCGCCCTCTCTTTAGGGGAAAAACAAGGAAGAAGGTCGACAACGATCCTCGGCCTCTAGAAGGACTCCTTAGTGAACAAAGAGGAGTAGAAGACTCTCGCCTGATCTCTGATCTCCGTCTCGGAAGTGAAGGAACGGTCCCCCACCTTGATGCAAGAGACATAGTTGATCCTCCTCCTCCCCGAAGCGATCCGCTGGAAATAAGATGTGTTCCTGTCACCTTCTTTAATCCATCTGTCCCTTGATATCTGCCTCTAATAAATCTCCTCTCTAGCCAATAAGTCATCAAACTAACATCTCAACGACTCCCTCAAAAACCATGTCCTCGCCATCCATAAGACATGCCTCCTACAAGCTATCCAATCCCGCAAGATGCTAAAGAATCATGTCCTTGGACACCCTCCCAAGAAAGGTTTTATCAGCTCCCTGTTTACACGCAGAAAATTTCGGAACATCCGATTTCGTTGGATGGATATGTCGTATATTTTTGCATATTTGTTAATTCCGCGCTTTTTGGGTTTATCAGACGATTTAGGGTTCGTGTACTGGACTTTTCCCCACCAACCGGAGTCGGTGTTAATTTACATCGATACGAGTCCGAACACCTTTGATTAACTGTCGAAGAACGCCTTTTACCTCTTTTAGTTGTGACATAAATGAGTTTGATTGGCCATTCTGGGTACATACCCTTGCAAAGAAATTTGAAGACTTCATTTCCTTGAACACATAATTTGCATTACAAGCGGTCTTTCAAGACCTTTACACGTGGTCCCGACTATGTAATCGGGTCTTGGAGATTACATCCGGTTGCAACCAGAGCCTTTGAATTTGCTTCAGCCTGCATTTGGATCTTTGAAATTGCCTTTGTCTTGATCGGATCATTAAATTTACTCGTGTCCCATGATCGGACAGTTAAGCTTGAATTTTATCATGAGGACTGTTTGATCGCCAAGATGATCATTATCGATGCCTCGGAGTTGCTTCATGGTCACAGACTCACACTCACTCTTTTGATTGTGATTGGACCCTTAAGTTGTCTTGGTGTCCATAAAGGACATTCCTGCCTGAGGCGGATTATATTGGTAATTTTTCCTCCATCTGGGTATTTCTACAGTTTTCCCAATCTTTGGGATGTTCTTGCAATTTCTTATTTTCTTGGAGATAGCCCCGTCATGTCTCGACTTCCTGGGCATTCTTATCATTCTGACTTTTCGACATATATTTGGCATTTCTTGATTTCTCGGAGATAGCTCGTCATGTCTTGACTGCTTGAGCATATCTGTCACTTCTTGACTTTTTCTGAGATAGTCTCGTCATTTCTTGACTTCCTGGACATATCCGTCATTCTTGACTTTTTGGAGATCGCCCCGTTGTTTGACTTCTTGGACATTCTGAGTATAAATTTCATGACTTCTCGAAATATCTCGGCATTCGACTTTTTGGGAATTTCTCATCTTGATTTATTGACTTCTCGAAAATAACCCTGTCATTTGACTTCTTGGATATTCATCGTCTTAATTTATTGATTTCTCAGGGTTTATTTGTAATTTCATCAATTTTGTTGTTTCCGGACCTGATAGCTCTTGGCCATGAAATAGATACCTGGATTTGGATGGTTAGTCATAAGCCGAACTCAGGAGAGCGCACACCGCTTCAAGGAAGGGGCGTGGTCTCGCTCCACCGAGTCGTGCAAACGGCGCCAACCATGGACAAGAGCATTCTTCAGCGATTCTGAGAAACTGGGAACTTCGTACAGTTTCTAGATTGAACAATGACTTTGATGTAACTTTCCCACAAAAGTGGTGTTTTCGCAATTTTCTAATATTTCAGGGTCTTTTTATATTTTCCCACCATTTGGGATAGTTTTGTAATTTTCCCGCCACCGGGGGTATTTCTGAATTTTTTTCGCCCACTGGGGTATTTCTATAATTTTCCACCCACCGGGGGTATTTCTGTGATTTTCTACCCACCGGGGGGTATTTATGTGATTTTCTACCCACCAGGGGTATTTCTGCAATTTTCTACCCACTGGAGGCATTTATGCAATTTTCCACCCACCGGGGGTATTTCTGCAATTTTCCACCCACCAGAGGTATTTATGTGATTTTTCACCCATCGGGGGTATTTCTGTAATTTTTTGCCCACCGGAGGTATTTATGTGATTTTTCACCCACCGGGGGTATTTTTGTAATTTTCTACCCACCGGAGGTATTTCTGTAATGTTGTTGAAACTGTGTTGACTATTTGCAATATGCAAAATAAAGCTTCAACATTGCAGAGCTTTCTTTGACATTTCTGTAAAGCATACAGCATGGCATTTGTGATGTGTTTATTTCTGCACTTGTTGAAATTTCTGTGTTGAGCACTTTTCTATTGTTGAAATATGTTGATTTGATTTGAAAACTTGTTTCACAGCATTTCTGGTGCTGTTGAAACTTGTTACATTTCTGTGGTGTTGCATTTCTATAGTTTTCTACATATTTTCAGAACATTTTTTGCGACATTTTCAGAACCTTAAACTTGCAAAAGTTCTTTCCATTTGATCTCCATTTGCAAACCAATTTGATCTCCATTTGTTTGGAAGCCCATTCAATTTCCATTTACAAATCCATTTGAGCCCATTTGATTTCAATGTGTAAATGTGTAAGCCCATTTGAATTGAATTGATCATTTGCAAAAGGTGACAAGTCCCTTAAGCACACCATTCTCAAGGGAGGTGACCGGAACACCCCAAGGGGGGCCTTTTTTTGTGTTGACCATATCCCAACCAAGGCATCTACGGGATGGCCCTCCTATGCTGCTGTTCCATTGGCAGAATGTGGCTCCCTTGACTGCTGTCTTGGGAGCCTTGTTCCCTTCGCAGAACTGTTGCTTGGGCCTTTTCAGAAGCTCTCCAAGCCCTTGACTGCTGCCAAACTTTCTTTCTTCTTTTTTCCTCTCCTTTCCTTGGAGCTCTAGGCTTCCTTTTATAGGAGTTAGAAGTGGACCGGAGGCTAGGTGGCTCCGGTGGAAACACCCCCTCCGGTGGAAGTCCAAGGGACAAGGTGACTCTTCCCCTCCCTTCCTTTTTAAATTTTTTTTTTATTGTTTTCTTTCTTTCCGCAGAAAATGGAGGGGAAACCCCCCCCTCCGGTGGTACAGTGCCCGGAGGGGGTTCCCCTCCAGTTTGACTGGAACCGGAGGGGGTCCCTCCGGTTCATGTACCAGAGGAGGTATTTCCCCCTTCCCTCTTCTATTTTTTTTTTCATGTTGCAAAGGACCAGAGGGGGTCAAACCTCCTCACATTCTATTTTCTTTTTTCTTTCTTTTTTTTTCTTCCCCGCAGCAGCAGGAAATGAAGGAGGGGAACCCCCCCCCTCCGGTACAGTACCGGAGGGGGTTCACATTCCTTCCTTTCTTTCTTTTTCTCTGTATCTACAACAGAAAATGAAGGGGGGAACCCCCCTTTTTTTTGTATAATTTTCAGGGTTCAACAAATGCCCCCCACGGGATGTCCGTCGAAATTGAAGGTGACAGCGGGCGGCCCGTGCATTTTGGCACTTCCGTTGCTATCCTCAGTCTTCATGACAAGGCGGAGAATATTTTTTGGATTTGTTCTTTTCCCATGAGTCCCGATAACATGATAGAGAATTCAGTTGAATGTGGCGACAGTCCTGAGTGGAGCTCAAAGACATCATACATTGCTCTAGAGATCCATTATTGCTGGGTCTTGTCACCAATTCTACGCAAAGTTTGACATTTGAGTTTGGACCGACATTTGGTACTATCACGTGCTCTACGCTGGGCCATCTTCCTTCGGCTTGGGTGAATTGGATATTTCTCGACTCAGTAATCTCTAGGAGGAAACTCAGGAGAGCGCATACCGCTTCAGAGAAGTGACATGGACTCGCTCCACCAAGTCGACCTGAGACTGAGTTTCATTGAAGAATCGCAAAATGCGCCAACAGAAGTAGCATGGTTTTTTTTTCCTTTCTTTCTTTCTTTCTTTCATTTCTTCTTCTTCTTGTTTTTTTTTCTTTCTTCTTGTTTTTCTTTTCCCTTTTTTTTTGGTGACCGAAATTCTCTTGTTCTTCATTCATAACCTGGTCTAGCATTTTTCTCTTGAGCTTTGCCTTTTCTGGCTTTATCCAAGGCTAAATCGGGAATCTTGCTACGAAGACTTGGAGAGGGGGATTTCTGTAGCCCATCTAAGAGCGGCCGAACCAGGTCCAGCGCGAGATCACCCCTCTTCAAGACTCTCTCCCTTTTTTTTTCTTTGCCCGAGAATCTGTCTCAAGCATTGGTCGGCGCCCTACTCAATATAATTGCCGGCCTGGACTTTCAAGTCTGTCAGGGATTTAAGTTGAAGCATTGGCCATTTCAGCTTGTAGAAAGGATCCTCCTTGCGCAACATTTCTGCGAGGCGTCTTTGACTTAATAGCTTTTCGATTGCCCATATGTGGTTTCTCTATTTCACGCAGGTTCTTTGGGCATCGATCTCTTCCTTTTAATGGTTTCAATCCAATCTTGGATTTCTTGGCATTCCCCGGTAGGGTGGAACACTCTAGCATCATAGCCACACTAAAGAGGATGCTTCCCTCCTCATTCTTCTTTTTAAATACTTTTTCTCGTCCTTATCCTGCCTTCTAGCTTACGCCAGTTCAATCGGAGAAGGAGTTTCTGCCTTTTGCAGATTGTTGGGAGGTGCCTCCAGAATTGGTGTTGTTCAATCGAGATTTTTTTGGGGTTTAAGGTGACCATGCTTCTTTGAAACCACCTTGACCCAGCCAGCCTCTCCTTTATGTATTTGGCGGGTGACATTGAATGCTTGCTTGATTATTTCGGGCGACGGTTCTTGGAACTCGGTCATATAAGGACCGAAGTTTTGAGACGTTGATACTGCTTCGGGCTTCTTGCATGCTTGTTCCTTGATCTGTCTGGACTTAACTGGGAGATTCCGCCTTGGTCTCGCCCTTTTTGGCTTTGCCTGGTGTTGGACTCGGATTGCTCTCGCTTAATGTCACCTTTTGGAGCTTGTCTAGAGCTTGATTTGGAGTTCTTTGGTTGGGCCCTGCCTTTATGACTTTACCCGAAGCCCGGCCTTGCAAGCTTCTTTTGAGTCAGAGGACTCATTGGGTAAGCATTTACTGTTGCTTGGGTTATATCTTTCATGTCAACATTGCATGTATGATTTGAACTTCTTGTATACAAATGTCTTTCTTTGCAGGTTCTATTGAAGAGATCCTTCTAGAACTATCATGTCAGGGTATAGAAATCAATATTCCAATCTTTAATTTCCATATCAGCTTTGCTGGTAAAACTTGGGATTTCTTGCATACTGATGATTTTCCCTTTTTGCTTTGCAGGCTCCTTCTGAGCTGCCACATCAGGTCCATGTATTGAAAAAAATTTAGAGCTTCCACAGCTTCAAATTTGAGTGACCTAATGCTGCCACAGATGCAGTCCTTTGATTTGCAGCCCTTGCTTCATTAGGAGTGTCTTCCTTCCATTGAAGTTGTGCAGGACGACTTTGCAAAGCAAAACTAGAACAAGATGTACTCAGGAGGCGTTAAGCTTCGCACTTGATGCACATTCTTTCGTTTAGTTGCAACTATCCCGAGGGCTTGTCCGGGAACTCCTGTTATGCATTCTTTCGTTTTTTCGGAGTCACCCTGACGGCTTATCTCAGGCACTTGACATGATTTCACAAATGTAAGAGAATTTACTTCCTTCATTAGATTTGCAGTCTTTCTCTTTTTCTTCTTTTCTTTCTCTCTTTTCCTTTTTTCCTTCTCCCTTTTTTTCTTTCTTCTTTTTTTTGATCTCTACTTTCTTTTCTTTTCTTCCTTTTCTCTCCCCCCCCTTTTTTTGAGCAATGGTAGTTAACTCTCCTGAGCTTGAAATTAGAGGTTGCACTTTGCAAGAGAGTAACTGTGAGGTGATGACTTGGTAGAGCTTTAACGTTTTAAGGGCTAAAAGTTTTAGATTTGGGGCTGACCAAACGAAGTTTAGGGAGCCAAAAACTTGAGGATTTGGGACTGACCAACGATGTTGGGAAGCCGAAAATTTGAGGATTTGGGGCTGACCAAACGAAATTGGAAAGCCGATTTTTGGATTTGGGGCTGACCAAAGAAATTGGAAAGCCAATATGGGATTTGGAATTTTTGGGGCCAACCAATGAAATTGGAAAGCCGGAATTTGGAATTTGGAATTTAGAATTTGGGGCCAACCAATGAAATTGGAAAGCCGACACTTGGAATTTGGGATTTGGCGGCTAACCAATGAAATTGGAAAGCCGAAACTTGAAATTTGAAATTTTGGGGGCCGACCAATGAAATTGGAAGGCCGAAACTTGGAATTTGGGATTTGGCGGCTAACCAATGAAATTGGAAAGCCGAAACTTGGAATTTGGAATTTGACGGCTAACCAATGAAATTGGAAAGCCGAAACTTGAAATTTTAAATTTGGGGGCTAACCAATGAAATTGGAAAGCCGAACTTGAAATTTGGGATTTGGGGGGCAGACCAATGAAATTGGAAAGTCGGAACTTGAATTTTTGGATTTTGGGTAGCTGACCAATGAGATTGGAAAGCCGAAACTTGAAATTTTGATTTAGGGTGGCTGACCAATGAGATTGGAAAGCCGAAACTTGGAATTTTGGATTTAAAGGCCGACCAACTATGTTGGCACGCCAGAACTTGAAATTTGAGATTTGACACTGTGGGACATGAACGAGAACTGTTCAAAGCATCTGTGACTTTTGATTTTTTCTTGGGGGGAACTCCCCTATCCTTCCTTACTCTCCTGCGGAGGAGGGCAAGTCTTGTGCAGTTTGTTGCTGAAATTCATGCTCGGGAGCATAGTATAATTTCAAGTGTTTTCCATTCAATGGTGGAAAGGGGTTCTCCCCTTTATGGTCGACGACCTTATAAGCGCCTCCTTCATAGACTTTGGAGACGATATATGGCCCTCGCCAATTTGGTTGTAATTTACCGCTGGATCTTCCAGCCATGACCTCCCTTTCTTTGATCATAACAAGGTCCCCTTTCTTGAACGCCCTTTGCTTCACAAGCTTATCATAAGCCTGGGTCATTCGAGCCTGGTAGGCCTACAAGTGTTTGTAAGCTCCTAATCTCTTGCCTTCTAAGTCAGAGAGTTCTTAATGTCTTCTTTGTATTTCATCTCGTTCTTGGGTTTGGAGCCCATTACGTAGGGCTACCCGATAAGAAGACATCTCAACTTCAACCGGTACAACGGCCTCTGCCCCATATACGAGAGAGAATGGAGAACAACCGGTGGGGGTTTTATAAACTGTTCGGTATGCCCAAAGGGCTTCATGTATCTTCTCGCCCCAATCCCTCCTGCGGCTGCCAACAATTTTGGCTAATAATTTGCACAGGGTCTTGTTAAAGGCTTCGGCCAAGCCGTTTGCTTGAGGATTGTAGACCGTGGAGGCTCTCTAATCAATATGGAATTTTGCCGCCAATTGGTAAATGATCCTATTTTTGAATGGCGTGCCATTGTCCTACATGATTCGACTGGGGGTGCCGAATCTATATAATATGGTGTTTTGACAAATTGGGCGACTGCTTCTCCTGTGACCTCCCGCAAGGGGACCGCTTCGGCCCACCGGGAGAAGTAATCAGTCGCAGCTAGAATATACTTGTGGCCTTTTGTGGATGGTGGGAAAGGTCTCATGATATCCATTCCCCATTCGGTAAAAGGCCATGTAGGAGCCATAGTGTGCAATGAGCTTGGGGGTTTTCTTGGCACTAGGTCGAAAGCTTGACACTGACGACATATGCGGGCGTATCGGTTGCAATCCGCATACATGGTGGGCCAGTAGAAACCCTTAAGTTTTATATTGCTCTTCATTTTGTCCCCGACATGATGGGCACCGCAGAGCTCTGGGTGGACACCTCGTGCATGACCATGTTGGCTTCCATCGGAGAGAGGCAACGTAAGAGGACAGGCTTGTCCTTTTTATACACCAGCCTATATAATTGATTTCCTATCAATTGATATGATGTTGCCATTCGCAGCAGCTGAACCCTTTTGAGCCCGATCTGAAGGGAGGCAACCATTCTTTATTTGCTCATGCTAATCTTATTCCTCCTCCTCGATAAGACCATCTTCTTCAATTGTGTTGACCTCAGAGGTGATAGGGTCGACTCCTTCATCATTTGAAAATTTGAGAATTTGGGGTGATTTTTTGCGTCGATATCCCAAAATGACATGTATGAATAAGTACCAAAAACTTGAGAATTTTTGGTATTGACGGTCCAATAAGGACTTGTAAGTTACGACCAAAAGTTTGGAGTTTGTTCGAATTGACAGTCCAAAAAGGACTTGTAGGTCAAAACCAAAAATTGTGACTTAAGTAGGGTTGACGGTCCAAACAGACATGAATGCCAACACTACCATAAAAATTTAGTGGAATTGACGGTCCAAAAAGACTTGCAGGTCAAAACCAGACTTTGAAATTTGAGTAGGGTTGACGGCCCAAAACGGACATGAATGCCAACACTACAATTGGAATTTAGTGGAATTGACGGTCCAAAAGGACTTGCAGGTCAAAACCAGACTTTGAAATTTGAGTAGAGTTGACGGCCCAAAACGGACATGAATGTCAACACTACCATAGAAATTTAGTAGAATTGACGGTCCAAAAAGGACTTGCAGGTCAAAACCAGACCTTGAAATTTGAGTAGGGTTGACGGCCCAAAACGGACATGAATGCCAACACTACAATTGGAATTTAGTGGAATTGACGGTCCAACAGGACTTGCAGGTCAAAACCAGATTTTGAAATTTGAGTAGGGTTGACGGCCCAAAACGGACATGAATGTCAACACTACCATAGAAATTTAGTGGAATTGACGGTCTAAAAAGGACTTGCAGGTCAAAACTAGACCTTGAAATTTGAGTAGGGTTGACAGCCCAAAACGGACATGAATGCCAACACTATAATTGGAATTTAGTGGAATTGACGGTCCAAAAGGACTTGCAGGTCAAAACCAGACTTTGAAATTTGAGTAGGGTTGACGGCCCAAAACAGACATGAATGTCCACGCTACCATAGAAATTTAGTATTGAGACATGCTTGCCCCGAATGGGGACAAAATCATTAGAAAAAGAGACGTCAATGGTGACGGCTCATGGTGATGAATAACAATAATTCTTTTTCTTTTTTTCTTTTTTTTTTCATCTTTTCCCCTTTTATTTTTTTCTCTTCTTTTCCTTTTTCCTTTCTTCTTCCTTTTTTTTCTCTATTTTTTTCTCTTATTTTTTTCTCATCTTTTTTTTGTCTTTCATTTTCCTTTCTCTCATTTTTTTTGGTCTCATCTTTTTTTTCTCTCATTTTTCCTTCTCTCATACTGACCTCTGTGGCGTAGAAGTCAAGCATTAGGAGTTAAGGTGGGGTCAAGGATTAGAATTGAGGTTGACTAACCTTGTGGTTTGGAAGCCAAAGATTGGAATTGGGGTTTAGAATTTACTGTGGGTGGCGATGGTTTGAGGGCCAACAAAATTTTGGATTTGAGTTTGGATTTTGAAACTTGACTGACCTGTGCGGTTTGAAGACCGAGAAATGGAGTTGGAGTTGGTTAACTTCCGTGATTTGGAAGTTGAGGATTGCACTGAGGGTTTGACTGACTTTTGTGATTTGGAAGCCAAAAGTTTCAAATTTGGGTGGACTTTTCTAGAACTTGTGATTTGATGGTTTTGATAATGTGTTCGCTACGGTGGGACAAAGTCATCGAAAAATGATGTTTGAGATGGTAGTCCATAATGACGATGCATTCCTCCTTTCTTCTTTTTCTTTTCTCTCTCTTTTTTTTCTTTTCTTCTTTTCTTTTTTTTTCACATTACCAGCTTCACCGCCCTTTCGGGTTTTCGCCGAAGCTGGCCCCCTTTAACTATTTCCAGTGCGCCCTTTCGGGTTTTCACACTGAGGGGTTACCCATTTTTTGCCTGAAGCGCCCTTTCGGGTTTTCACTCCAACTGGGTTTTATGACCTTTTTGCCCTTAGGCAGCCAACAAGTTGGATGCCCAAGTCCGTCAGGGCACCACAATTTTAAGCCCCATTTTTCTTTCTTTTTTTTTATTGATGTTGTTGTTGCTTGACATCGTTGTTGCTTGACGTTGTCGTTAGGACAAAGTGTCTGAATTTCCATTGTTTCTCCACCATAAGGAAGATGTGGTGCTAATGACTTATAAGCCCGCGGCCTTTTAGCTTGAAAGGGGCTTGACGATGAAGTTTTTGGGTTTTGGAATGGTGACCGACCCAGAAGGGGTTTGGGCAACAAAAAATTTGATTTTATTTTGTGGTTGCTGACCCGGAAGGGGTTTTGAACCAATGATTTGGGTTTTGTGTCCTTTTGTGGTGATCCAAGGAAGGCTTGGGTAACCAAAGAGTTGGTTTTAATGGTGGCTAACCCGAAGGAGTTTGAACCAAGGATTTGGGTTTCGTTTTGGATGGTTATCGACCCGAAAGGGGTTTCAAACCAAGGGTTTGAGTTTTGATGCATTTGTTCCCCTTGATAGGACATGATTTTCAAGTGGAGGATAACCACAACGTTGGTTCATGATGATTGCTGAAAATATATCTTCTTCTTCTCTTCTTCTCTTCTTCTTTTTTTCACCTTACCAACCCCAGCGTCCTTTCGGGTTTTCGCCGAAGCTGGCCCCCTTTAGCTTTTTCCAACGCGCCCTTTCGGGTTTTCACGCTGAGAGGTTATCCAATTTTGCCTGAGGCGCCCTTTCGGGTTTTCACCTCAGCCGGATTTCTTTGGCCTTTTTACCCTCAACCACCCCTGTGATGGGAATTGCTAAGTCCGCCGGGGCACCTCTATTTTAAGCCCCCCCTTTTTTTTCTCTTTTTTTTTGAACTCTGGATTTGAGCTTTGACAATGTGATGATCAAGGTGAGATGGATCCTATAACAGATGCAGCTTCAACTTCTCATGCTTTTCATTGGGTGAAAGGAATGGTTACTCTCCCTCTTTCGCAGTTCTTCGCAGAGGGATTTCCTTTTCTGGGGATTTTCATGACAACTGCCTATTCAACTTTGCTTCTTTAAGTTTCTCTTCAAACGCTTATTTCCTATTTTTTCTACTCAGCTTGCGCTTCATTTCAAGAGGACTGACTGTTTAAAGGTGGAATTCGTCCCTCCCGAGATGAAATTTTCGCTTTGAGCTTCTGCCTTGATAGGCCTGAGTCAGGAGTGCTCCTCTCTTTCTTTCTCTCTTTCTCGTCTTCTTCCTTTTTTCTTCTTTTGGGATAAAATTTGGTAGGGAATTTTACAACTTCCCTGTGGACAGCGGGGAGAGAGGTTGACGCCGAATTTGGTTTGGTGTCACAAGCACAGGTTTAGGCCTGAAGCTAGCTTTATTACCAGAAAATGAGCTTGATTGCCAAGGGTGGCCTAGAGCCCGAAGTGGAACAATACCCAAAATTGGCGGATCAAGAAATAAGTTGGTGTTCAAAACCGATTTGGTACTAAAGCATTGGTTGGATCCCATGCATAGATGGCTTGATGTCAGGCAGACATGTTTGGAGCCTTAAGAGGTTCACTGACGGTTTTGGGACAGACTCCACTAACAAAGTGTTGAAATTGGAAACAGAGGTCCCCTTTGAATCTGTCTTCTTGGCTCTGCCAGTGGTTTTACTTCGTCTCTTTTTTCTTCAGGCTTTTTTTTTTGTCTTCACTTGGAGCTTTGCTTGAAGCCTTCTTCCCGGACTGGCCTTTCTGGCTTTGCCTGGGACTTGGCTTGGAGCCTTCTGCTTTGGACTTCTGATCGGGGTGTTGCTTGCCAGAGTTACCTTGCTTGAGGTTTCGCCTGAGATTTTGCTCGAAGCATTATTTAGTGCTTTGCCCCTACCTCTTCTTGGAGTTTTCTTTGCCAGATACGCCCTCTTGAATTTCTAAGGTGGCAGCCTGACGCTTCACCAACTTTCTCTTCCTACTTCCCTTTTCTTATCTATTCTTCTTCCTTTTCTGCCACATCTCATGTCTTGAGGGAGAGGAAAATCTATTTTGGGACTGATTGGAACATGCCCCCAGGATAAACATGCCCCCAGGGTTGAAATTCCGACCTCAAGTTGTTGCCTTAGAAGGCTTAGATTGTTCAAAGCCTCCTCCTTGTTGACCCACATTTATTTGAAAAAAAGTTGGTTCACGGAATAGCCCCCTCGCCTGGACTTAAGGGCTTTGACTTTTTACGTGCGGCTTGGATGTCAACTTCTTTCATTGTCACCATTCACTTGATGTAGACAGCAATAAGATTGCCCCCTTGCCCAGACTTAGAGGCTTTGACTTCCCACCAGTGCCTTGGCTTCAGAACGAAGCTTAGGCTTTGCCTTCTTTCATCTCTGCCACAGCTTGATGTATTCGGTAAAGTATTGTTATGAGATCGGCTCGCCTTTATCTGGCCAGTTGCGTTCTTCTTCTTCTTTTTCTTTGGTTTGCTTTTGGTCAAGGACAAATCTTGCCAGACTTAGATATAGCCACAATAGATTTTCTTCCAGGGCGGCAACATTGCCCCCGGCTAGCAGGAACAACATATGAATTTTGTTGGCACTTAGTCTTCAACGGGAAGTCTTCACTTGGACGTATCAAGCAGCGGCGGTCATGACTGTGGTGGCGTTGTCCCCTCTTAGTAATTGCCACTTGGACATGTATTGTGTTGCCATTTGGCCTTTGACAGGGAATTTTAACCTTGATGCACCCAACGGCAACAACCATGGTTGGAATGGCATCCCCCCAACTAGTAGGAGCAACTTTAGATACATGTTGACATTTGGCCTTTGAAAGGGACCGCTTAACCTTGACGCCCCGGGCAACCTTAACCTTGATGCCCCCAGCGACAGCTTCAACGGTGGGAGTCCTTTGAACTTCTTGCAAGAGTGTGAAGGAGTCACAACTTCTGTCAAGGCAAGGCTATTCTTCGACAGAGAAATGAAAGGCAGGAAAAGTCCCACCGGGCGTGCCAGTCTGTTTACACGCGGAAAATTTCGGAACATCCGATTTCGTTGGATGGATATGTCGTATATTTTTGCATAATGGTTAATTCCACACTTTTTGGGTTTATCAGACGATTTAGGGTTCGTGTACTGGACTTTTCCCCACCAACCGGAGTCGATGTTAATTTACGTCGATACGAGTCCGAACACCTTTGATTAACTGTCGAAGAACGCCTTTTACCTCTTTAGTTGTGACATAAATGAGTTTGATTGCCCATTCTAGGTACATACCCTTGCAAAGAAATTTGAAGACTTCATTTCCTTGAACACATAATTTGCATTACAAGCGGTCTTTCAAGACCTTTACATGTGGTCCCGACTATGTAATCGGGTCTTGGAGATTACATCCGGTTGCAACTAGAGTCTTTGAATTTTCTTCAGGACTTCGTCATGATCAGGTCATTTACTTTTGTCCCCTGATCGGACGATTGAATTTGAATTCCGTCACGATCGAACAATTGGATCGTCAAGATGATCACTGTCGGTCGTCGGAATTGCTTCGTGATCATAAGCACTCATCTAATTGTGATTGGACTCTTAAGTTGGCTTGGTGTCCATAAACGATAGTCTCGCCTGAGGCGGGGTATATTTGTAATGAGAGTACTTCTACAGGTTTCCCAAACTTTGGGATATTCTTGCAATTCCTTACTTTCTTGGAGATAGCCCCGTCGCTTCTCGACTTCCTAGCCTTCTTGTCATTCTGACTTTTCAGCATATATTTGACCTTTCTTGATTTCTCGGAGATAGCTCTGTCATGTCTTGACTTCTTGAGCATATCTGTCACTTCTTGACTTTTTCTGAGATAGTCTCGTCATTTCTTGACTTCCTGGACATATCCGTCATTCTTGACTTTTTGGAGATCGCCCCGTTTGTTTGACTTCTTGGACATTCCGAGTATAAATTTCATGACTTCTCGAAAATATCTTCGGCATTCGACTTTTTGGACATTTCTCATCTTGATTTATTGACTTCTCGGAAATAACCCTGTCATTTGACTTCTTGGGTATTCATCGTCTTAATTTCTTGATTTCTCAGGGTTTATTTGTAATTTCATCAATTTTGTTGTTTCCGGACCTGATAGCTCTTGGCCATAAAATAGATACGTGGATTGGGATGGTTAGCCATAAGCCGAACTCAGGAGAGCGCACACCGCTTCAAGGAAGGGCGTAGTCTCGCTCCACCGAGTCGTGCAAACGGCGCCAACCATGGACAAGAGCATTCTTCAGCGATTCTGAGAAACTGGGAACTTCGTACAGTTTCTAGATTGAACAATGACGTTGATGTAACTTTCCCACAAATGTGGTGTTTTCGCAATTTCCTAATATTTCAGGGTCTTTTTGTATTTTCCCACCATTTGGGATATTTTTGTAATTTTCCCACCACCGGGGGTATTTCTGAATTTTTTTCGCCCACTGGGATATTTCTATAATTTTCCACCCACCAGGGGATATTTCTGTGATTTTCTACCCACCGGGGGGTATTTCTGTGATTTTCTACCCACCGGGGGTATTTCTGCAATTTTCTGCCCACTGGAGGCATTTATGCAATTTTCCACCCACCGGGGGTATTTCTGCAATTTTCCACCCACCGGAGGTATTTATGTGATTTTCCACCCACCGGGGGTATTTCTGTAATGTTTTGCCCACCGGAGGTATTTATGTGATTTTCCACCCACCGGGGATATTTCTATAATTTTCTGCCCACCGAGGGTATTTCTATAATGTTGTTGAAACTGCGTTGACTATTTGCAATATGCAAAATAAAGCTTCAACATTGCAGAGCTTTCTTTGGCATTTCTGTAAAGCATACAAGCATGGCATTTGTGATGTGTTTATTTCTGCACATTTCTGTTGTTGAAATTTCTGTGTTGAGCACTTTTCTATTGTTGAAATGTGTTGATTTGATTTGAAAACTTGTTTCACAGCATTTCTGGTGCTGTTGAAACTTGTTACATTTCTGTGGTGTTGCATTTTTGTAGTTTTCTACATATTTTCATAACATTTTTTGCGACATTTTCAGAACCTTAAACTTGCAAAACTTCTTTCCATTGATCTCCATTTGCAAACCCATTTGATCTCCATTTGTTTGGAAGCCCATTCGATTTCCATTTGCAAATCCATTTGAGCCCATTTGATTTCAATGTGTAAATGTGTAAGCCCATTTGAATTGAATTGATCATTTGCAAAAGGTGACAAGTCCCTTGAGCACACCATTCTCAAGGGAGGTGACCGGAACACCCCAAGGGGGGCCTTTTTTTGTGTTGACCATATCCCAACCAAGGTATCTACGGGATGGCCCTCTTATGCTGCTGTTCCATTGGCAGAATGTGGCTCCCTTGACTGCTGCCTTGGGAGCCTTGTTCCCTTCGCAGAACTGTTGCTTGGGCCTCTTCAGAAGCACTCCAAGCCCTTGACTGCTGCCAAACTTTCTTTCTTCTTTTTTCCTCTCCTTTCCTTGGAGCTCTAGGCTTCCTTTTATAGGAGTTAAAAGTGGACCGGAGGCTAGGTGGCTCCGGTGGAAGTCCAAGGGACAAGGTGACTCTTCCCCTCCCTTCCTTTTTAAAAAAATTTTTTTTTATTGTTTTCTTTCTTTCCGCAGAAAATGGAGGGGAAAGCCCCCCCCCCTCCAGTGGTACACCTCCGGTGCATGTACCGGAGGGGGTTCCCCCTCCGGTTTGCTTGGGACCGGAGGGGGTCCCTCCGGTTCATGTACTGGAGGGGGTATTTCCCCCTTCCCTCTTCTATTTTTTTTTTCATGTTGCAAAGGACCGGAGGGGGTCCCCCCTCCGGTTTGTCATTATCGGAGAGAAGAGAGAGGGGAGGAGGGGATCCCCCCTCAGGTGCATGTACCGGAGGGGGTCAAATCTCCTCACATTCTTTTTTCTTATTTTTTCTTTTTTTTTCTTCCCCGCAGCAGCAGGAAATGAAGGAGGGGAACCCCCCCCCTCCGGTACAGTACCGGAGGGGGTTCACATTCCTTCCTTTCTTTTTTTTTCTCTATATCTGCAGCATAAAATGAAGGGGGGAACCCCCCTTTTTTTGTATAATTTTCAGGGTTCAACACTCCCCAAGCGAGGAGAATGTGTGCCGTATGCTTCAATTTCCTCACCAATGAACCCATAGTAGAAGGGCTAGCCTGTAGAGCTTTCCAGGCCCCAACAACAGTATCCAAGAAATCAGCCTCCTTGAGCCAAACCTGCTCAAACCTGAACCTGTGAGACCTAGAAAAATCCCTGCTAGTCTTCAGAAGAATAGGTCTGTGGTATGAGATAGACTTAGTCAACCCTGCCACCTGAGCATGAGGAAAGTGATCCTCCCAATCAACGGAAACCAGAAACCTGTCCAACCTCGAGCAAGAAGCATCGGGTCTCAAATTGGACCAAGTGAAGCAGCCTTGAGACATGCCTAAATCCACCAAAACTGCCTCCTGGATAAAGTCAGAGAAATCTTCCATCTCTCCAGCAAAAGTAATGTCTCTTGACCTCTCCCATGGTGCTGCAACTACATTGAAGTCTCCTCCAACACACCACGGACGGCCCGAAGAGAGGTGGAGGTGGATCAACTCATCCCAAAGTTGACGCTTCTCCATCCTAAGCTGGGGGCCATAAACCCCGTTGAAGTCCCAAGAGAAGTCGTCCCTGATACTCCTGAAATGTAAAGAGATGGCCCATCTGCTACTCACCCTGTCATGCACCACCTCCACCTCGAACGGATTCACAACTGGGGAGACAACCCCTTGGAAAAGCCGGACCCCTCTAATCTCCCTAAGGAGACCACTACCTTCCCCTTCAAACTTCGTCTCATATAAGCATAGGATGTCAATTTTGCACCTCCTAATCAGCTCCCTCACTGTCCTTCTCTTCTCCACCCCTCCCAACCCTCTCGCATTCCACGAAACAATCCTCATTGATGATTAGAATGAGGATCCTCACCCCTTCCTACTCCCTCCTCACCACTCCTACCAACCCTCGAGCAGGAGCGTGTCCCACTCCAGATACTCGCACTCTAGTGCTTGTTGATCTTAACAAAAGCTCCCCTCAAGTCCTTCTCTGCCGCCTCAAAGGAGATCCTGACCTGGTCTGCCACCCCCCTAGCCCGCTCCATAACCAAAGTTTCAACTTCGATGAGCAACTCTCTCACTTCCTCAGCCCCCAACCTGTTACGCCCACGCGTCGCCTCCCCCTCCTGCAACACCAACTCCCTCCCACTATCAGAGCCATCCCCCATCAACCGACCCAAACCATCGAGAGGGGGGTCCTGGACCAGAGCTAGGGCAGAGCCCACATCCTGTTCCCTGGACAGCCCAGGGGGCAGATTGTCACCTAGGTTAGCCTCACGCAAGAGCAGGGCGCCCTCCGTCTGAGAGGCCTCCCTGCCGGCAGAAGCGCAACCAAAAGCGGGCGCTAGATCACCCTCAAGGTGGTGGCCAAACTCCTGGGACAAGGGGGAGAGAAGAACCCCCAAGCCTTGGGGAAAGGGGAAATCCCTCGCCGCCAGTGGAGGGAGAAGAGAGAGACAGTCCCTCTCCACAGGGACTAAAGAGAGGCGCCTCTGAGAGAGCTCCTCTTCCTGGAGTCTGGCGGAGGGAGGAGGGTCCACCAAAGGAGGCGGAACTCCAGCTGCCAGCGAAGGGAGACGACATCCCCGCACGAAGAAGAGTCGCCATCGGGGCAACGGGACAAAGCCTCTAAGCGTTCGCAGCAATCAGGCGGGGTATTGAGACAGTGGCTCAAGGCAAAGCGGCCCAATACACAACGTAGCGGCAGATTCAGGTAAGTGTCAAGTTTGTAGAGGAGACCCGACAACCCGATGAGCTCCCGAACCAGCGGTCGAGCCAATTGGGGTGTTCGAATTCGAACAGCCCGTGCTCGCCCCCGTGGGCCGTACGTCGTCCACCTCTGGCAAGCCCCCTGGTCGCCCTAACCCCGCCAATGGCTGCTGCGGAAGCTCAACCTCGATCCAAAGCCGCAAGACCACAGAGACTCTAGAGAGGTCCAACGACACCACCGCCGAAATGGCCGTTGGAGAGGGTACCTACAGCGTCACCATCAGCGCCGTCATGGAACCCATCGGTCGGAAAACCAAAGAACCCTGCTCAACCTTCCCAAAGCTACGAGCGATGAAGCACACCGCTCCTTCACACAACATAGGGATGCCTTCAAAGACCACCCTAAACCGCCTCACCAGGGGGTTAGGGAAGGACCCCCTCCACTGCGTCCACCACTACAACCGGAGGACCGCATCTCCCACCGCTACCAGACAACCTCCGCCAGACGCGCCACCGCCTCAGGGCTCTGCCCCCTCACCAGGAATGAATCACCGATCACCCACAGCACCTCCCAGTCACCCTCGAACACCTCAACCAGCCTACGCCGGACCACCGCCGCCTCTGACGATCCCTCTAGGAGCGAAGCAGCAAGGCACCTAGACATCCAGTCCAACTACCTTGGCAGCAGCTACGCAGGAAACTCTCCAGCATCTACCCATCTCCTGCTCCCGATGAAAGGCAGAGGAGGAAAACCTCGTACAACCTGGGCATAGATTCCGACCATTCTTCTGGACGACTCGCAGTGCCACCACGCCGGCCGGAAAGCCCCGAAAAAAATGACGGATGTGACCCCTCCGGCCACAACCTAAACACGTAGGAGCCCCAGCCGAAGCCCGAACCCCCATCCGATGAGCGCTCCAACTGGGGGCGAGGTCCCCCGTCGAAAAGCCATGGGAGCCTCACGACCCAGAGCTTCTCCCTCTAGAAAGGGGTTCGAGCAGATTCTTGAATGGTCACAAGTTTCTCCCATTCTGAGATAAAAATGGGGTCCAAGAAGGGAATTCTAACATAATCAAGGAATGAGTTCCAATTTATAACACTGAAATCATACAGCTCCTTACGCATTTGAAGATAAAATAGCTTTTGAACTATTTACTAGATAATCCACAAGTATAGACCGGTTAAGGCTGTTCAACATTTGCCAAAAGTCCAAAGCAAAAAAGGGGCTTCCACAATAGAGATAGAAGTCCTTGATTAACCATTGATTGACTTTGATGGCTATAAAAACATTTGAGGTATTGCAGAAGTTTTCATCCCCCCATCTAGATATTTAACTATGTTTTGCTTTCTAAGTGGTGCATTTCCACTGAATAATTGACTGAAGAAAGACCCATGTTCACAGATAGCTATTGCCCCCAACCTAGCTACAAAATGAAAGTGAATGAAAAAGGAGATCCATCAATTTCATTGACACAAGGCATAAATAGCATTGCGATAGTGATAACCTCATTAAAATGCTAAACAGATGCATATGAAACCTTTCCTGTTCCTTGGTATTTCACTCTACTGAAGGCATACCATGTTTATTTTGGATTCATTCTACCTTCAAATGGTACATGTACGTAGCCAACCAGAAAAATACATAACAAAGCAATCTTATACATGAGTAGAAGTAAGAAAGATAATTCAAGATAACTATGTCATGACATCATGAAATAAACGTAAAGTTAGAATATAACTCGATATCCATTCAACAAGTTGCCCACTGCAAGTACTGACACAATGATGAGAATCACTACCGCCTACTGCATAAAAAGAAATATGAAAATAACCAGCAGACATCTTGAAGACATCTACTCCCAATACAAAATAGGGTTTTTTGCATACAATCCATTCTTACGAGTAAAATTGCAGAAGTATCACTCCTGGAAATGTATTTGCACCATATCATTAATTTTGTCAAAATGTTGCAAAAATGCCATCACCGTAACCGGGTGTTACCAACTGTCTATTTAACTACGGTTACCTTTAACCATAGTGGTAGAAAGATGAAAATACCCCTATCTCTCCCCTCTGGTGCCCCCTCTCTCTCCTCTCACTCTGCACTCTCGCACTGGATGGGGTACCAGCATTCCCCCTCCGGTGCTCTCCCTCTCTCTGCTCTCACTCCTAACCTTTTCTTTCCCTCTCTGCAAGCCCCCCGTTGGGTGGAGGTTGCCAGCCCTGGAGGGGAAGCCCCCCCTCTCTCTCACCCTGCTGTAATGCATTGGCGTTGACCTCGACCTCGCCACCCTCGCCATGGCCACCATCATGTTCATCAAGATAAAGTGCCTTGGGATGGAGTCTGCCACGACGGACCCCTCAGGGCCGGTGCCTCTGGCCGGTGCCGCAGTTCCTGAGGGAGTGCCCAGCGGGATGAAGACCCCTCAGGGCCGGTGCCTCTGGCCGGTGCTGCAGTTCCTGAGGGAGTGCCCAGCGGGATGAAGACCATGAGCACGGGGCTGTTCCTAAGCACCCTGCTGTTGGGCTTCTTCATGAACTCAGCACTGGTGACACTGGTGTACCAAGTGATGGGGCAAAGTGGGCATGGCACCCAGCTGGCTGATGACCTCAACCAGGCCAAGCTCTACGACCGCTACCAGCTGCTCGCAGTGCTTAGCATTTTCAACATCGCCGTCTTCCTAGTGGCAGCCAGGTGGTATGTGTACAGGCACTGGAGGCTGTCCGCGTAAGGTTCAGATGATGAGAACGGTCGCATCGAGCTGAAGGAGGCTGAATGCTGTTGTCATGCCTCATCCGCCTGATCCTGGATGGTGTTGTGGCCCCGGCAACCCAGGCAAACTCTTTTCTCTGCTACTTTTGCTCTTCTCTGTCTCTCTCTCTCAAAGAAGCTAAAGAGCAAATATAGCAGGAGAGTGATAGATAAATTATTGACAGAAGCCGGGATTCTCCGTGAGCGCACACTCGGCGGCCTGCTCGGAAGCTGGACCTCAAGTACCAACTCCGAGAACATGTTGATTTGCACATCCATATCATGTTTTCCTGGTTCATTCTTATTCTCCTCCATGTTTGCAACATTGGGATCCGCATTCTCCATTCTTTGTTGCTCATCATTCTTGGTACCCATGACAGGTTCTGCTCCGATGCCCCTCCCCTCATCCCTCAACCCCACAACAGGCTCAGCCCCAATTCTTCTATTCACCCTTTCAGCTCTCCTGATCCCACCTGCAAGCGCCTCGGGTTCGTCATCATTGTTTCCACACCTCCAGCCCCCGTTTCCAGCACCTGGAGCAAGTGCAGTTATTGGATTGATCTTGGTCCCCCCCCCACTCTGGCCCTTTGCCGGCCCAAGATGGGCACCACCCTCTTCTCCTTTGGCTTTGGTGCCACAAATGCAGCTGCCAGAGATCCACCCCCCTATATCTACTTGGGTGAGCCAGATGGGGGTGCCGCTGATGCACATCTCTCTCTCTCTCTCTCCATCTACTTGGTGAGCCAAATGGGGGTGCCACTGACGCATGTCTCTCTTTTTGTGTGTGTGCACGCTGGGTGGGGATGCCGGTGCCAAATGGGGTTTCCCTCCGTAAGTCTGTTGCCCCTTGGTCTCTCTCTCTCTCTCTACTTGGTGAGCCAGATGGGGGTGCCGCTGACGCATCTCTCTCTCTCTCTCTCTCTCTCTCTCTCTCTCTCTCTCTCTCTCTCTCTCTGTGTGTGTGTGTGTGTGTGTGCATGCTGGGTGGGGATGCCAGTGCCAAATGGGGTTTCCCTCCAAATGGGGTTTCCCTCCGTAACTCTCTCTGTGCGTGCTGGGTGGGGATGCCGGTGGGTGGGTGGGTGGGTGGGTCCTGGGTGGGTGGGTGTGTGCTGGGTGGGGATGCCGGTGCCAAATGGGGTTTCCCTCCATTGCCCCTTGGCCCCCTTCTTTCTCTCATTTCTCTCTCTGTCTGTGTGTGCTTGCACGCTGGGTGGGGATGCTGGTGCCAAATGGGGTTTCCCTCCGTTGCCCGGTGGGGATGACGATGCCAAATGGGGTTTCCCTCCGTTGCCCCTTGGCCCCCTTCTTTCTCTCATTTCTCTCTGTGTCTGTGTGTGCTTGCACACTGGGTGGGGATGCCGGTGCCAAATGGGGTTTCCCTCCGTTGCCCGTTGGCCCCCTTCTTTCTCTCATTTCTCTCTCCTGTAAGGATGGGGAACCTGGGGGTTGTGAGAAGGGTGTTCTGGTCATAGGAAGTTGAGGTAATGGGTAAAATGAAAATTGTTGGGAATATTCACCCCTTTATGCACAGAAGTTGACCACAGTGGCTGCAAATATGTTCCCAAGAATTATATTTTTGCAATTTCACTCGTAAGAATGGATATATGCAAAAAACCGTACAAAATGAAACTCCCTGTCAACAATCAATAAGACATCTTCACAGAAAAGAAAAAGAAAATCCAGAAATATCAGTAAAAGGTTGCACCTGAAGGCATCCACCGCCAGTGATCACCAACCCAATGACTTTTGATCTTTTTAGCTTTGGTAAGACTTCATTGAGATAGAAGCTTGGTGAAGCAGAATATTCAGGTGAAATTATAGGAAACTTGTTCTTTTTCCTAGCTTCTTTCAAGCTTTTAGGCAAGCTCTTCACAACAATCACATCATTGGTAAGGGCTGCTATGAATTGATCCTCATTGTAGATATATGAAAAGCTCTTAAATTTTGAACTGCATGTGGGGACGGAGTGGGAATGTAGACAGGTCAGCAGACACAAGAAAAGTCGACAATGTTTTAAAAGCTATCCGAGGATTCTGGTAACATAAACCTGATGCCTTTTGAGCGAAGACTTTCTTGAATCTCGGGGATAACAAGAGTTGCATTCAGGAGTCTGGAGACAGCAACAAGATCACAAATCTAGCAAAGCAGCAAAACCCATTATAAGCTTGGGACAAGAAAAAATATCACCAAGAGACATTTTGCAGATTACAGGTATATACCGAAGATCTTATTTTCTCAAATCCGCCGTAAATCTTCGCATATATATAACCATTGTTTGAATCACTTGGAGCTGTAACCCAAATGCAGACTCAATAGGTTATTAAGTAACCAATAGCAAACAAGGGAAAAATTGATAGAGCAGGTTTATTGCCCTCGTGCGTTAAGCTAATAGCTTGAAAGTACAATCATAATCATTTGATAGCAAAGCCCGTTTCATCATGAACACAGGTAAAGATGTTCCGAGAAGAATGATTGTTTAAGAATTGCAAGTTAACAAGGCTGCTCAACACTCGGCATGGAATGATGGCTGGCTTTCAGAGCTCATTTGGGCACACAAAGCAGGCTAAATTATTTGTTTCATCCAAAACAGTTCTACAGGGGGGAAAAAACACAAACTTTCTGGCTCAGTCAGTGGCTTGCACCATAGGTGCTAGACAACCCAAATACATCATCCATGCACCTGATTGATCCCAGCTAGTTAAACCCTACATCAAAACTATATGCTGGACTCATCTCACAATAAAGAAAACGTGTTAGAAATACTCCAGAAAGAAAATCAAGAAGCACCTATAAGCTCCCAATCCACAATGTTAACCAGTGATATGTATACTTGAAGACATCAGTTATTTCAAATATATAACATTCACTTTGAGATGGTAGAATGAGATGAATTGAAGCATCTTGGCTGTGTCCTTCCTAATGGCACAAATTCTGATTTATGTGGCCTTGATGCTGAAGTGCTGAACTACCAATTGTATTTGAATTATACACGACAAATCTATTGTACAAAGTATCAATGCACAACAGATGGAAGAACAGAGCAGAAGTGGGAAGGGGGGAAGTAAGGGCAAAGGCAGGTGAAAATCTAAGGATCATACTCCATATTTTTGGAGATGTTATGGGACTGTACATATTTTTGTAATCTTACATTCCGTTAAAGTTCTTATGATTTGTTACAATAATACATTTTCATGATTTTATGTGAGTTTTCAAATGCCTCCACAACTTTATGGGGTGTTTGGTTACGTTTTTTTGGACATGTTTTCTCTCAAAATTTATTTTGAGAAAAAAATGGGGACTAAGCCCTGTTTGAAGCACCTCTCCTGATTTTTAGGAAGTGAGTTAACCCTTCAGTAAATTTTCCTAAATAAAAAATAACTCCTTACTTTTTTTTTTCAAAAGAGTCAATCTCTCTCCCCCATAATCACCTCTCTCTCACACACACATGTTACCACCTCTCTTTCTCTCCCTCTCATAACCACCTCTCTCTCTCTCTCTCTCAACCACCTCCCTAATGAGCATCATTCTTCCTCCCTTAAATATTATTTAGATTTTACCAAACAGGTCAAAAGTTGAATTTTGTAAATTCAAAAATTGTGAAAAAAATCACAGTGAAATATTTTTCAAAGGAGAAATAAACTTAAGAAAAAAATTGTTCCCAAACACCCTATTAGGACTATATATGTTTTTCATTTAGAGAAGTAGTCTTTATAATTCATTTTAGAAAGTTGCACCTTTTTTCCCCTGTAGTCCAGGCTAGTTTAGTCATTATTGTGTAGCAGTACTTATGCAATTACTGTACAGTGCTGTGGGTCTGTGAGGGTGTCTCTCATGCCAATGGGACACGGGTATTTCTGTCCATGTGATTTATTGTAATTAACCCCACACATGCATGCTTTGAGAAGGATTGGTCTCTTCGATTGGCCGTGATCCTGTTCTCCCCAAACCGGAGCTCTCTCCTCCTTCCCTCTCCCATCTCTTTCTTCTACATGGTATTAGAGCGGGAGAGAGTTGCAGATGAAGTGAAGGACAGTTCTAGAGTATCACCCACCGGTAGGCTTGGCAATTATCTGTTTAAAATTCGAGTCAAATTCAAATTCGTATTCATTGGGTCGGATAATTATCCGGATAAAATATCCGACATATAATTTAATCAGATATCTAGATTCCTTGTTTTTTTCATGATGTTTCTTTAAATTTTTTCAGTTAGGTGTATCTTTCTTTCCATTATCATTTTAGGTTGATTTTTTTTAAGTGGGTAGTACCACTGTTTGTATAAAATGAAAAAGTGGGTATACAAGTGTAGTCAAAAAACTCCCAAAAAGAGACCCTATACAAAAGACCACACCAAGGCGGTGTGTGACAGACTAACCCCCCAATAAAACAAAAAGAGGGAAGTTGAAGGCATTGATATTATAAAGCAACTCCGCTCATTCCCTGACTCTATTACAAACAAAAGAAATAAGAGAGTCATCCACTCTAACATCCCTTCTAAAAATCTGGTTGTTCCTTTCACTCCATAAGGACCATAGAGTGGCATACAGAATGAGACACCACACAATGCAATCACCTCTGAGAGGCCAACTCCTCTCCCAGGTCTCAATATGGTGGTGAACCTCTGTATGCCGGCCAAGTGTACAACAGACTCTCGTAGCCAACATGTCCCACACTGCTTGCAAATAGGAGCAACTAACGAACAAGTGGTCCATAGTCTCATCCTCCATACCACATAAGCAACAGGTCAACTGGATCCTCGGTACGAAATGACAAAGCCTGTCTCAAGTGGGAAGCCTCCCGTGTGAAATCCTCTAAATCAAAATCTTCACCTTCAACGGACTCCTTGGCTTCTAGATATGGGGGGCAAGGCTGTGTCGCACTCCGCCGTCCGAGATGATAGAGTAGAAAGACTTAACAGAAAAAATCCTATCCCTACCCCACCTCCAAGTCCACGCATCCTCTCTAAGAGGGTGCGGGGCAAAGTCAAGGAGGAGGAGGAGGAGGAGGAGGAGGAGAAGACTCTGAAACTACTCCATCTTGGCACTCCTAAGGTCCCTCCTGAAAGTCGGCGCCCAAGTGCCCCCTGAAAGGTGGGGATCGAAAGCCCGGGCGACCAGTCCCTGAGGGTTGGCCAAAATAACAAAAAGACTATGAAAACCTATCTCCAGAGTGAAGTCGTCGCACCATCTGTCCTTCCAAAAAAGGCATTGGTTGCCTTTCCCTAGACGGACCCGACGCCAAATGAGATGAAGTCTCAACAAGAGAAGATGCCACACCAAATAGGGGATGTCTAGGATGGAGTTGGAGAGTCTAAATCCCAAACTACCTCTGTCTTATGACCTACGCCCAAAGTCCTTCATCCCCTGCCCCTAACCTCCATAACCACTTACTCAAGAGAGCCAAATTGAAGTCCCCAACTTTCTTGATCCCAATTTCCCTCTGTTCCTTGGTAGCAGCCACCCTCTTCCACCTGATGTCGTGCCAACCCCTACACCTCCCCCCACTCCCATGCCAAAAGAACATGGCCTGAATGGCTTCGATCTTCTTGACCACCGTCTTCGGGATACGGAACACAGAGAGAAAGTAGATGGGTAAGCTGTCCAAAACAGATCTGCAAAGAACTAATTTGCCCCCCATAGACAGCAACCTCGCCATCCAACCAGCCAATCTAGTCTCATACAATTGGAAATTAGGGAACCAATCAACATATCGTAAAACACCTGGGGTGAGAGGGAGACCCAAAAAGGAGATAGGGAAAACTCCTATCTGACAACCCAAGACGCATGCTGCCCTCTGAAATGGTCTATCCTCCATGTTAACCCCAACAAACAAGCTCTTGTTGAAGTTAACATTCAAACCAATAGTCACCTCCGGCCGCTCCAACAAAATTCTAGCCACATACATATGTCTCTCGTCCTCTGCCAAGAACAGAATGGTGTGATCAACATACTACAAGTGGGAGATAGAAAGGCCCCCTCTCCTAGCCTGGAATCCCCTGATAAACCCTGTAGAGTCTACTCTCTACACACCCTGCTAAGAACATTAGCCACCAACACAACGAAGAGAGGGGACATAGAGTCTCCCTGTCGGATCTCCATGCCACTATGAAAGAAAGGAGTCAGCTTCCCATTGACAAGAACCGCAAATGAAGTAGAAGAGATGCATGCTCGAATCCAGCCAATCCACCTATCTCCAAAACTCATCTTCTCCAACACATCAGGTAGACAAGACCAGTTGACCCTATCATAAATCTTTTCAAAATTTAACTTTAACACCACCCCTTTCTTCCATTGAGTTTTCATAACAAACAAACACTCATGAGCCACTAAGAAATTATCATGAATATGATCCTTGAAGCAACTCACCACCCTATCCATGACTCTCTCCATTCTCCCTGTCAACAGCTTGGTGATGATCATGTATGTTCCATTCAACAAACTAATAGGCCTAAAATCACCGAAGACTTGGACTCATTTTTTGGGGATGAGAACAATGAGGATTTTGTTAATACCCCCCAAGTCCCCAAGTGAGCCCTCCCCAAATGAAACTCCCTAACTACTGCGAGAAGTTCACCTTTGATAATATCCCAACACTGCTGAAAAAAGGCCAAGGGGAAACCATCTAGACCCGGAGCTCTATCCCCTACAAGAGAAAAAACACTGCCTGGTTAACCTCCTCCTTAGTGAAGCTCTGCGAAATATCTTCCCTCTCATCGAGAGAAAGTCAAGGAAGTAAGTCATCTGCAATCCTCGGTCTATAGTGGTCCTCTTATGAAAATAACCTGGAATAGTAGTCCCTCGCCAGGCCCTTGATATGTTCATCCAAAGAGTACGAGAGTTCACCCATCCTAATACAAGTGATGGTGTTCACTCTCCTCCTCCCTAATGCTATGCGCTGAAAGTAAGTAATATTCTTGTCGCCTTCTTTTATCCATCCATCCATCCCTCAATCTTTGCCTCCAATAGATCTCCTCCCTGGAAAAGATCTCATCAAACTAACACTTGAAGGGTCGTTTGGTACGGGGTTAGAGCGGGGATATCCCCGCTCTATCCCCGTTCTAGGTTTGGTATCGTTAAAATGGGCGGGGATAACCCGGGTTTAAAAAAATAAGGTTAACCCCGATTTTGAGGTTAGAAACGGGGATAAGTCATTCCAACTTTTTGTTGGAATGACTTATCCCCATTTTTCTAACCCCATTTCACCGATTGTGTACCAAACGTATACGAGAATAAGACTAGACATAAATTATCCTAGAATGACTTACATCTATTCTCCTCAAAATTTATCCCGATACCAAACAGCACCTGAGAGTCTCTGAGCTGTCCTTTGCATCCATTAGCCCCGCCTCCTCCAAGCTATCAAACCCCTCAATTTGTTGAAGATTTCTATCTTTAGCTACCCTTCCCAGGAAGGTTTGTTAGCCTCCCAAATCTTGAGAATATTGGCATTATGCCTCAATTTCAGAACAAGAGTAGTCATAGCCGACCTGCTAGTGACCTGAGTAGACCAAGCTCCCCTAACTGTGTCCATGAAGTCTTCTTCCCTAAACCAAAATTTCTCAAGCCAGAAAGTGAACCTCCTGTCCTGCATACGACTAGTCTTCAAGAGAATTGGCTCATGATCTGACATAGATCTAGCAAATGGAAACATCTGCACATGAGGAGAGTGGTCCTCTCAATCAACCGACACCAACAATCTGTCCAATCTCGAGCAAGAAGCATCAACTCGCATGTTGGACCAAGTAAAAGGACCATGTGTCATGCTGATGTCCACCAATGTCGCCTCCTCAATGAAAGCAATGAAGTCCTCCATGTCCCCTATGTGAGCACCCTCCCCTGACCTTTCCCACGGAGCAGCCACCGCATTGAAGTCCCCACCAACACACCACGGCCTGCCCAAAGAAAGATGAAAGCTGATCAACTCCTCCCATAAAAGCCACCTCTATCTTGTGACCCACACACCCTAGTAATGTCCCACGAGAAGCCATGCCTCGCCAAAGTGAAATGAAGAAAAATAGCCCACCTGCTCAAATGTCTGTCCAGGACCACCTCATCCACTTCGAATGGATTCCATAAGATCATGATGCCCCCTAACCTGCCCTCCATCAGGGACACCACACCCCTGAAAAGTCTAACACCCCTTAACTCCCTCATAAAAGACTCACTATCCCCTTCACATTTTATTTCTTGAATACAAAAGATGTCTATCTTACATCTCCTAACCAGCTCCTTCACCACCCTCTTCCTCTCCACCCCCCTAACCCTCTCACACTTCATGAGACAATCTTCATGGAGACCTAATGATATCCCTCTCCTCCCCTTCCCCTTCCTCACCCCTCTCTAATGGGCCCTTTCTTCATGCAAGATAGCAGCACACCACCTCTTAATGATGTTAGCACATGCCTCTCTCACATCTTTCCCAGCCTCGGCTTCAAAGGAGATGCCGACATTATCTACCATCTCCCTTACCTAGTCCTCCGTCATTTTTTGAGCCACAACCATCATCTCCCTCACTTTCTCCCTACTCATATGGTACTTCCTCTTCTGTTCCTCCCCTAAGGTGATCAGGGCCACCAGGCCCCTTGGCAAGGTCATGAAGTGTCTTCAAACTTCCTTCTCAGATGCCTGCACTTCGGACCCTAGTGTAGGATCCCCTGTGCCAGTCACGAAGTCCGACGTAGCTTCTGCTGCCTCCCGATGTCGAACGTCCACTGAAACCGAGTCAGCTACAGTCGAGCGACAAGCAGCGAAGTGATCGCAAAACCCGACGACATCTTGGAGAGCACCAGCGAGCGAGCCCAGTTGAGGCAGAGAAGATGTCCGCCAGAGAACGACGGTCCCCTGAGCCACCTCTTCCTTCGCCGGTGAGTTGTCCTCAACGACTTCCTTCCCTTTCCCCACGACAGCCACAGCAGCCCTTTCTTGCCCTCCCTGCCCAGGCCGAGCAGGAGAGCACCCTTCCCAGGACTGGAGAGGACGACTTATCGGCGACGAGGGAGGGCCAATCATCAACGGCCGGCCTACCACCAGCGAGCACTGCATCGAACTAGGGCGAAGGGCTACGACGATATCGGGTGGGAGAGACACCCCATCGTGGGTCCGGGTGAACTGTTATCATGCAGATATGCAGGTAAGTTCCGGGTATCTTTGCCCGAACCACTACCCGCCTCCACATTTGCGAATACCAAACCGCCAGCCTACTGAGGAGTACACGAGGCCCAATCCGGGCCAGCCAGACCCAACTGAGGGCTACAACACGGCTGATTCAAGTTATAATCGCCCGCCAAAACCGGGCCAACCTGTACATCATCTTCCTCACGACGCCCACACTGCAGCTCCACTTGAAACGCCGTCGCAGCTGGCCCCTCCTCTAGCACCCACAGCCGGACAACCCTGCGACGTCGTCAAGGATGACAGAAAGGACCGTCGGGATGGCCTAAGGGCTAGCCACCAAGATAGAGGCAACCACACACGTATGGGAGCTCACCGGAGTGAAACCAAGGGTCCCAGCCTCCACTCGCTTGAAGCCCTGGGCCAAGAAGGCTAAACCCTCGTCGTCGCAGAGATGGAGTGGAACCCCCTCAAAGACCACACGGACCCTAGTCACTAGTGGGTTTGGGAAGGTACCCTTGGCCTCCGCCCACCGTTGGAGACGAAACAAGGCACGCAAGCCACTAAGCAACCCACATCAGCCATCCTCGCCACCACGTCCTCCTCCTTATCCACTATCAGGAAGTGAAGTGGGTGACCTTCACGACCTCCCAACATCCCCCAGATGCCTCGACCAACTGCTTATAGATGTCGACTGCCTTCCCTAAACCTTCGAACAAGGAGACGGCAAGACACCTCCGCAACCATTCAAGCCGGTCCTGTAGGAGCTCCGTCGAAAGTTAGCCGGCATCAAGCCACCTCTTACGCCCAAACTTCACCGATGGAAGCCCCTGACAGCGTCCACAAACGTCCTATGGCCTCCAGACCCACTGGAAACCCCTGCATTCCCCGACCCCTTTACACTGCAAAACCGCTTGATATGGCCTCAACGGCCACAGTTGAAGCAAGTGAGAGGGAATCCAGCGGCCTACCCCCTAGCGATGAGTGCCCCACCTGAGCCAATCTCCAGCGAGCAACGACAAATCATGGCCCCAAAACCCAAGGCTTCTCTCTCTACAAAGGCTAGAGAGAGAGAACGAAAGTTAAAATTTGCCTGTTAGCTGTCCAAAGTTTTTGCCTATTGGAGGAAGGCCTAGGTTGAGTTCACTGAAAATTGTTATTTCTAAAGGCAAATGTCTAGAATTGGGAAGAGGGTCCCTTTTTTTGTTAAAGAGAACATTTTACAGGTTGGTTGTTATTTGTTAGCTAATAATTATATTTTATATTTATAAAAAAATTTCAGATCATTTTATATATAATTTTAAAAAATGAAAAACTACGAATATATAACAAGTTTTTATACCTAATCAGATAGTCAGATATATCTAAATCTGGATAGCATTCGTCAAATTCGAATTTAGATAGTGGCCAAATTATATCCTAATAAGATGTGTCAGATTCGGATATCCGACCGATCATAATCAAAGCGGATTCGGATATCACATTATCTGCTTTGTTTACAGGTCTACTCGCCAATTTGCACTCCACTGGTCTTGCCTTCCGGTGCCATGTTTTTGGCGTTCTCCTTGGTGCACTGCCTCTTCCAAGCGAGTCCCCTATCTAGCCCCTTCTTCTAGGCACGCGGACCAACCTCAAGGGTGTGGCTCCGCACACCCTCAAGCAGTGCAGCTCTTCCTCCTTGGCCGACAACTCCTTTCTAGGGTTCCAGTCATCCTTGTAGGTTGGGATGGTCCAATACGCCTTCTAGGGTTCCTATTGTGGGTGGACCTGTGTCGAAAGTAGATCACTCATCTTCAGTCTATTTGCAACTATGTTGGACGGGTGTGGGTTGTGCCATTGCAAACCCACATGCTGTCTTCTCCATTCCAGCACCTTCTTTTGGGTGAGGAATCTCCTGCACCATCATCCATCTTGTGTGAAGGGTTGCGAAGTCCTCAACCAACAAATTCTTCGCCATGCCTTCATCGACCAATACCGGTTGACTCTACCAATGTTCATGAAGGGCATTCCTCAGTGATATATCCTGCTGGTCGGTCTTCTAGGGAGAATCTCCCTCTAATGATCTCAGTAAAACTCACAAAGACCAACTTCCAACTTTGGTATGTCCCTGCTCGTACCTTGGAGGATAAGGAAAGATGAGTTTTATCGACGAGTGGACGACTGAGTCAAGGAGCCTACCTGCTCTTGATGATCCTACCTATATGGTCTAGGACTTGAAGAGCAATATTGTCATGCGTTCGATACAGCAAGGTTCACCGAATCAGATCAGATTGGGCCGGATCACCCGATCTGATCGGATTTTGGGCGAGCTGATCTGATCCCACGCCGGCCTTTTCAGATTCTTCACTGAGACCAGCCGACTCGATCGGGATCGGCTTGACTCGATCGGGATCGGGTCAGATAGCCCGATTCTGGGCGATCCCGCCAAGGCAACCCCATTTGAATTTCAAATGGGGTGGCCTTGTCGGTTTGGGGGGGAAGGCCCTCCAGGGTTCTTTTGTCCCTGGGATTTTTTTGACCGGGATTTCACTCTTTTACACGCACCTTTTCACTTTCTTCTCTTCTCTTTCACTCTCCTTGCTCTCCATCACACCTCTCTCTCTCTCTCACACACACACATTCTCTCTCCCCTCTCAACCTCAGCTCATTGTTGAAGGAAGATCAAGGGTAGTTGGTGTTGAAAGATTACTTCTAGCCTCATCTAGGGCCATTTTCTCCAAGAGATCTTCAAAGGTAAATCTCTCTCTCCAGAAGCACTTTCTCTCTCCTCAGATTCTTGATTAGGACATGATTTTTTTTGCTGTTTTAATATGTTTGCAATCTCCTAAGCCTATTGATCACTCCACCATGGTCCCCCCCTCTGACACTCTCTTTCTCTATCTAACACCTTTTTCTATCTCCTCAGAATTAGGCTTAAGAGGTGATTTTTTACTAATTTAATTATTTTGCACTCCCCTAAGCCTCTTTATCGCCCCACCATGATCCCCCTCTCTCTAGCATTCTCTCTCTCTAGAACCTCTCTCTCTCCTCAGAATTAGACTTAGTGATATTTTTTACTGTTTTAATTATTTTGCACTCCCCTAAGCCTCTATCACCCCACCATGGTCCCCCTCTCTCTAGCACTCTCTCTTTCTCTCTCCTCAAAATTAAATTAGGGAATTTTTATTGTTTTAATTATTTGGCACTCCCCTGAGCCTCTATCACCCCACCGCAGTCCCCCTCTCTCTTGCATTCTGTCTCTCTCTAAAACCTCTTTCTCTCTACTCAGAACTAAGCTTAGGAAGTCATTTTTTACTGTTTTAATTATTTTGCACTCCCCTAAACCTCTTTATCACCCCACCATTGTCCCCCCTATCTCTAGCTATTTCATGCAATCCTTGAATAATTTGAGTATGTCAACTATTTCATAAAATTTAGAGCATATATCAACTATTCTACATTAAATTTGATCGATAACTATGCTAGAACAGTTTTTCCATTTTTTTCAGATTTTTTGAAAGTTTTTTAGAATTTTTTTGGACATGTCTATCCCCGGCCGAGTCTGTTGGCCTGACTCGGCCAAGATCGGTCTGGGATCGAGCCAGATCAGCCAATCCCACCGATCCAAATCGGTTTGGAACCGGCCGATCCGACCTCGATCCCCGATTCCGCCTTCCTTGGAATACAAAACTCTGAGTCCAAACATCCAACAACTGATTTTGATGAAGAAGACAGCAAGGGAGATGTGGGAACTCCTAGAGCAGATGTATGGGCAGTGATAGGATATTTCTCGTATTTATCAGTTGACCACAAAGATGTAGGAACTGAAACAGGGATTTGTTGGTGTTACTTCAAACTGTTGAAAGTAAGTGGGAGCATAGATGGCAGTGTCGGCTTCGGAGTCGGTTTCGGTTTCGGTCCGAAATCAATTAAATTATTATTTTTTGCCATAGTGCAGGGTTTTGGTTTCGGCCCGATTTCGGCCAGGTAGTATCAGATCGTTTCGGTCCGAAACCGAAATGTTTCGGCCGAAACTGCAATCCATGAGTGGGAAAAACTTGACTATTATTCTCTATATACTTGGGCATGCACTAAAGATCAAAAGCAATATCTAGATTATGTTCAGTGGAATCAGATCTTTAAATTTCTTGCTGGTCTCACTTTAGAGCATGGTTTGCCGACTCGGGCCGACTCGGGCGTGCCGTACCGTATCTGGAAAAACCCGATACGGTACGGATCACCCCGAGTCAGGCCGAGTCACAGTGAGAGAGAGAGAGAGAGGGAGGAGATGATACACACCGAATTAGACCGAGTCGGTTGCGACTCGGGTGTACCGTACCGGATCAGGGAAGATCCGATCCGGTACGGATCACCGAGTCAGCAAACCTTGCTTTAGAGTATGAAGGGTTATGAGCTCAAGTACTAAGTTATGATCCGCTTCCGTCTCTTGAACAAGTGTACTATAAGGTGTTGAGTGAAGAAGGGTGAAAGAAAGCTATGAATGGAGGGGGTGCAGGCTGTGCAACAATAAGTGACAGTGACTTAGGGGACTTCTCAACAGTTGGTTAGCACTTCTACCAACTTTGGGAAAGGTGGTCATGGTCTTGGCAAAAACAAATTAAAGGCTAGGAGACATTGCACCCACTGTGGAAAAGATAACCAAACTGTGGAGACTGGTTGGGACCTGTATCCTGATAAGAAACCTGAGAAGTTAAAGACAGGCAAGAGTGGACAGCAAGCTAAGGGCAATGCTGTCATCACTCAATCCTCAGATGGTCCACCAAATTCATCTTCAGATGGTAACTTCACTCCTTCTCAAGTGTCAACACTCTCATCCAGTGACGTTCTCCACCTACAGTGGATCTTCTCACAGCTCAAGCTTCCCACATTGCCAACTACATCTACTCCAACAAGTACCACAAAGGCAGTCTTAACTGTCACCTTCAATCCTCCTTGTAACCCCTGGGTTATCGACTCAAGAGCTACAAACCATATGATATGACTGGTACCTCCTCTCACTTCACTTCTTATTCTTTGGATTTTGGGCATGACAAGGATACCATTATTGATGGCACTCGTGCCACTGTGGCGGGTAAAGGTGCCACAAATCTCAATGATAACTTAGTTCTGTCCTCTGTACTTCATATTCCTGCTCTTTCAATTAATCCACTTTCTATGAGTAGTCTCACCAAATCACTCATTTGTTTAATAACCTTTCATCCTACTCAATTGTGTTTTTCAAGATCTAGAAAGAAAGCAAACAATTAGGAGGGTCATTAAGTAGGAGACCTCTATCATTTTGGAACGGGTGATAGTGTTGCATTCTGATCCACCATTGATGGTGATACCAACCAGCAAATAAAAGAACATCATTTGTGGCACAGTCGTTTAGGTCATTTGTCCTTTAGGTCCTTGAAAATCCTCTTTCCTAGTCTGTTCAGGTCAATAAATGTTGACTTCGGGGTCCCCTTACAGTGTCAAGTGTGTCAACTTGCAAAACATTATAGAACAACTTTTCAGATTTCAATTAATAAAAATACTTCTCCTTTCCAACTTGTGCACTCATGATGTTTAGGGGGCCATCCCCTATTCCTTATGTTGATGGTCATCGTTACTATATTAGTTTCATTAATGATTTTCTCCGATTGTTGTTGGATATATCTCATGAAATCCCAAGAGGAAGTTCCTCAGATTGTCCAAGTTTCTATAAGATGGCTGAAAGTCAATTTGAGAGGCACGTTAAGGTGTTCCGGTCTGACAATGCCACAAAATATTCCAAGAGGACTTTAAATTTATGTTTGGAAGATGATGATATTATTAATGAATCCTCTTGTGCTTATTCACACTAACAAAATGGGATAGTTGAAAGAAAAAATAGACATTTATAGGAGACCTCTTGAGCTCTTCTCTTGCAACGCCAACTGCCTAAGAAGTTTTGACCAAACGTTGTCCTGACTGCCTTGTATGTTATCAATAAAATGCCATCTTGAACACTTGGATATATGTCTCCCCTTCAGGTTCGCCTTCCAGAGCATCCTTTGTTTTCTCTTGATCCTTGTGTCTTTGGATGTCTCTATTTCATTCACTCTCTTAGTCCTAGTTCCACCAAATTGGATCCTAGAGCCATTTGTGGCATCTTTTTGTGGTATTCTTCCACCAAAAAGGGTTACAAATGTTTTGACCCCAGATTGGAAAGAGATACACCTTTAAGGATGTTACATTTTGAGTCAGTCTTACTTTCAGTCTCAATCTTCTAGTTCCAAAGTAGACACCTCTCTTGTTCCTTGTTTGTCTTCAACTTTGTCCATTCCTTTCCCTTGTGTTGACAAGATAGTTGATGCCGGACATGATTCTCAGAGTAAGCCGCCACCAGATTTGCTCACCCATTCCAAACATACTTGGCATAGGAACAGGCCTCTCACAGATCTACCACCCCAAAAAGCTGTTGACGGTTCCAGTCCGATGCCTGCTATTGTTCTTGTCGTGCCCTCTGATCTTGATCTTCCATTGCTGTTCAAAAAATATTCTAGAACCTGCACCAAGCATCCCATCTCCCATTATATCTCTTATTCTCAGATTTCTCCCTCTTATTGTTCTTTCTCATCTGTGATTTCCTCTTCTCATGTTCCTATCTCCTTTGTTGAAGCTGTGAAAGATCTAACATGGGTCGCTACCATGGATGAGAAGATGCAAGCTCTCAACAAAAATCACATTTGGGAATTGATGCGGTTACCTCCAGGCAAGAGTGTGGTTGGGTCCAGATGGGTCTATGCTATTTAGTACAAATCTGATGGCACTGTTCAATGGTAAAAAGCTCTTCTAACTGTCAAAGGTTTTACTCAAACATATGGTGTTGATTATAGGGAGACCTTTACTCCGGTGGCCAAGCTCAAGTCTGTGAGAGTTGTTTTATCTCTTGCTGTTTAGTTCTCCGGGGAAATTCATTAATTTGATGTCAGGAATACCTTTCTTAATGGTGATTTGCAGGAAGAAGAGTATATGTAGCCTCCTCCCAGACTCGATACAAGGGAGGAGAGTGTGTAGGCTAAAGAAGGCTTTGCATGGGCTCAAACAATCTCCAAGAGATTGATTTGACCAATTTAGGACAGCAATGCTTCATTTTGGTTACACACAAGGAAATTCCATTCACACTCCTATTACCAAGTGGATTGATGGGCAAGTGGTGATTTTGCTTGTGTATGTTGATGATATGATTATTACTGGGAATTCAGAAATTAAATAATACTCTTGCTCAAGAATTTAATATTAAGATCTTGGAGGGCAGACATATTTCTTTGGGATTGAGGTAGCTAAATCTCTACATGGATTGTCTTTAGATTTGCCTCGAGAAACTGGTAAGTTCTCAAACTCCTATAGAAGCAAATCATGGACTTTCTGAATCTGTGGGTGATCATCTACCTGAATCCAACAAAGTACCTGTCAGCGCTTGTTGGTCGGTTGTTGTATTTGTCTCTCACTCGTCCAGATATTGCCTATGTTGTTAGCATTGTCACCTATGTAATCAAAGGAAATGGAGGCAATAGAGGCAGCCACAAGAAGCCTCGCCTCCGCCTCAATCGCCTCAATCCGGCCTCGTGGGCCCAGTCCACCTCCGCACGCCCGGCCTGTTTGATTTTTTGTTTACATTTGTTTAGATTTGTTGTTAAGGTTATTTAAATTTGTTTGGTTTTAGGAACGAATGAATTCAGAAAGTTTTTGATTTTGCATATGCATATTTGTTGATATTTAGACATAGATTTATATTTTTAAATTATATATATTGTTTTAATAAAATATTGCCTAGGTATTTGAGGCATGAGACGACCCCTTGGTCGCCTCAGTCACCTCTCGCCTCTGACTACATAGATTGTCACTTAATTTATGCATACCCGCTCATATGAAAGCTGTGAACCGTATATTGCACTACATCAAATCCTATCTTGATAAGGGTTTGCTGTACACTAAGGCTGCCCACCTTAATGTTGAATGCTTCACTGATGTTGATTGGGTTGGTTCTCGAAATGATTGGCGGTCAACCACTGGGTTTTGTACTTTTCTTGGTGGCAATCTTGTGGCTTGGCACCAAGAAACAAACAGTGTGTGCCCGTTCTAATGCTAAAGTTGAGTATCGTGCCATGGCTCAAGGTGTTACAGAGATGTTGTGGTTGAAACTTTTCTTCCAGGACCTTGGTGTTCAGATTCATTTTCCTATGTGGCTCTAGTGTGACAACAAGATAGCAATCAGCATTGCTATAATCAAATTCAGTATGACAAGGCAAAGCATATTGAGATTGACCGCCATTTCATTTGAGAAAAGATTGACTCTAGGGAGATTTGTCTAACTTATGTCTGGTCTGTGGATCAGGTGGCTGATGGTTTTTCTAAAGGGTTCTCCAAGGATCAATTTTGCTCTATTCTGTCCAAGCTGTGCATGATTGACATCTATGCTCCACTTAAAGGAGAGTGTAGTCCAGGGTAGTTTAGCCATTATTGTGTGGGGGTACCTACGCAATTATTGTACAGCACTATGGGTTCATGAGAGTTTTTTTTTCTCATGAACCAATGGGACAAGGGTATTTCTGTCCATGTAATTTATCGTAACAAACCCCACAAATATATACATGTTTTGTGAAGGATCAGCCTGTTCGATTGGCCGCGATCCTGTTCTCCCCAAACCGGAGCTCTCTCCTCCTTCCCTCTCCCATCTCTTTCTTCTACGTTTTCAAAGAAATTATGGCTAGTGACCAATTTTATTGTAGAAATAACTAGAGGTAGTACAAACAAATGAGGAAAGAGTAGTTCCTCAACTCAAAAAGGCTACACAACCAAAAAAAATAAGTTACAACTAAGACCACCTCATTCTTCAAGCCTGTAGGAATGACAAAGCTGGATCATGCAGGAACCCACAAACTTCTTAAGAGATGAGAAAACCAAAAGACTTCTATCTTAGAATCAGATCCACTTCCACAGAAATTGACATTGCGCCTATCATTTCAGAGATAAAAATAGCACTGGGATCAGCTGACAATATCCCTTCTACTCTTCACTCTGCCGTGAATTAGTTGATACAAAACTTCAAAGTAAGGCACAAGCATTGCCAACTCCATGGCTGTAAGCTCCTCTGGTTTTCAGCTTTGAGTAACTGACACAAGCAAAAAATATTATTTATATGATTTAATATGGGCAGAACACCTTCATAATGCAAACTCCCAAAACTCAACCCTTTTTGTTTTGTTGGGAGGTTAAAGGGGAGCTCACTGGCTTTGGTGTGCTCCGTGCATGTACAGGGATTTTTTGGGAACTTCATGACTATACTTGTACATCCCTTTTCATTTATTATATAAAGGTACCACCCACTTTCCAAAAAAAAAACTGTCTGACCCCCATTTCCAACATCTATCCTTTCTTGTAAGCAGTTATATGCCTTTAACAATTCTGCAGCTCCCTACAACCTCTGACTGTTTCTGTTTGAATGCCTTCACTGTTACAAGATGCAGTGCAAAGTTCGCAGAATCGTCTGACCATGTTTTGAACTTGTATTCCCAAAGTGGCTGCCTTTTCTGCAATTTCATCATTGCTCCAATCAGATAAAAGAAGCTTGCATACTTTACAAAACATTCCTTCCATGGACTTGCCTTCCGAATCTGCCTTCCTATTTCAGATTTTGACATTTTGAGGACCTGCAGATCCACCCCCCTCGAGGATTCACAAGATAAGGCTGCACACAGTAGGCAGGATTTTCGAGGTACATCAGATGAAACTTTCTCAAAATCGTTATTACTCTGGTGCAATCTTTCTTCTTCTGATTCAAGAAAATCCCATGAAATATCATCAACGCCAGTCTCCACCACTTTCCTCTAGCAACACCATCTTCATAATGGATTTGTTAGAAGGATTCCCTTCCGCATCTCCTTTTCCCGGAATGAATGGGCTCGGTGGCTGAAACTGCAGAGAAACACCTCCCTCGCACTGCTTTCCTTGGATGTGAACCCTAAAGATATGCTTGCATTTATTCCTCCCCTTCAGCTCCCTTCAGACACTTGCAATTACTTGTGAGGATAGACTGGAAATTGACTCATGCGTCTGTCGATCTCCTTAATACCCTCTGAGAAACAAAAATAAACTGATTAGCCGCCACGCCATGACAAGGGGTATCATTGTCTTCTTGGTTACTAGAGAAACTTCTACATGAGGCTTCTCCCATCATGGCATCACCATTCGATGGAGTGGTGCATATGCCTCAGGCACATGGACTGCTGATGGACCGTCCTTGAGTCACTCTAGTAAAATAGTGTGATAAGCCGGTCTGACTCACTATGGCCCATTGGCTCCTTCCTCCCAACTTCCTCTGCATCCCTAGATGACCTGTAATCTTTATATGCTTCAACCACCTCCTTGTACATCCAGTTTTGCTCAAATGTCAGTGACAAAGTTTACCTCTATCGAAAAGGATATTGAAGAATGACTCTGCCCGCATCAGATCTTCATTTGAACAGGGATTGAAGACTCTGTTGCCACTTCAATATTTAATCAAGCATAAACTCAAATTCTTCAGACACAGAGTATCACTGTCAGCCTCTTTTGAAATTCCAAATGAGGGCATAATGGTTCGAGAAACTTCACTATCCCACAGGGAGAAGGGATCTCAACAATTTGACACCATACTCAACATCCTCTATCAACCAAAGTAGTTCCATCAGATATCTTCCAAGGTGGCCAACACACCAATGCTTCCTTGAACACAATACTCCTGGTTAAGAGAAGTTGACACAAGAAGTTTGCCATCGACAACCTTACATAGTGTCCACTCCCCTTCCTCCAGTCAAAGCTTCATCAGAATCTGGTGAAGAGCAGCCATGTCTAATCCGCATTTTCAAATTTGACCTTTTTTAGAGGTGATCAGCATTTTGATTTTGACCATTTAAACTATCTTTAAAAAGTTCCACCCTCCTGTCCCAACATGGGACCATGGAATGTCTGCTATATACTCCTGCTTAACCAGCATCTCCTTTGCTTTTATGTGGGGACCACTAGGAGTTCATAATTCAAAGCATGAGAAGATCTGGTGACCCGTCTTCTGGCACTTCCAGCAAACCAAAGCATTGTGGCAGCTAGCAGCAAGGTGGCCTAAATCAGAACATCTGAAAATTTGATTTGTTTTGATAAAACCTCTTGTGGAACTGTGGGAAGTAAAGCAGCCCTTGATCTTCATTGTTATATATTCCTTGTTGCCCCTTGAGCAAGACTGTTATCCTCCTACCAACACTGCTACGAGAAAGATTAGCATCTATGCTTTGGAGACCATCGCTCCCCTCCAAGTTGTTCTTCTCTCCATTGCTTATTCCCCCTCTTGGAGATGGAGAGAAGGAGATCTTTCTCACAAGTGCAATTTGGGATCCTCCATGCCATAGTCCTGCTCTCTGACTCAACTTTTGCACCCTTTAACATATTAAAATGTAGCCAGCTAATACAAATGAGATAGGAGTGGGGAGGAGAGGGGAAGTAGGTTGTATGCAGTTGCCACATGCCCCATATACGCTGCCTGCCTCACAGATGCCATGGGCTATGGTCATACGTGTGCTTGCATCTGCCAGCCATTGGCAACATCCCCCCTGATTGGGCCTCGCAGCTGTCCTCAGGGCAAACGTGAGGTCGTGAGATTGATTCCCACATGTGGACACCCCCACGGGGCTATTTGCACTCTGATTATTGATCCAGCCAGGGGAGTACCCACTGCACGAGAGAGGTTTCATCTGCCCAAGGTTGGGCTTCTAGTGATTCGGGCTTGATCCTGGGCAGGTGGGTTTACTCTTAGATTTCTATAATAATAAAAAAACTCTCCAACCCCCTTTCTTCCTTCTCCTTCCTACGGGGGTCATGGTCCCAAGGAATTGGGACGCAGTCGTGTTGCAAATCTGCTCCCAAGTGCAGAGTCAGTGCTTCCACTTCAAGATCAAACCTAAAAGCAGCCAATTGTGTTTTTAAGGTGCAAGAATATGTATATGTTAATTGTAATCAGTTGCTTATGAAATTATGTCTGTTAATGAAAAGTGTGACAGACACCTGGTGCTAAATGAGGTATAACTTACATAAGTGCATTGTCTTTTTCTTTTTCTTTTTCTTTTTCTTTTTTAAATGAAAGTAGATTGCACAACCAAGTTTATTAAAGCACAATCAGAGGTAGAACAATAATGATGATAAGGAGAGGTTCCACTTCAAACAAAGGAAGCTACAAAACAGGAATAAGAAAGGTCTAACTTAAATTTTTCACAACCTTCCTCCAACGATCCACTGAACACAATAATAAATCTACTCCAACGGTAAAGGGACCCCAAGTCTCGGAGGCAAATATTCTCAATAAAAATGTTACTTCCCTGGAAATAATAGCCATTCCTTTCCCTCTGTATGTTCCAACAGATAGTGTGTGTAATCAATAAGACAGCTTTGTTTTGGCATAGTGCACTGCCTACTTTTCCATAGTTTGTAAAGGATTCAAACTTTCTGCAATATTAAATATCCAGGACAAATCTGGCACGATCGAATCAGTTGAGAACTTGGGATCAGCCAAAACATGTCAGGGTGGCCAACTAAGATTAGGTCCTGTGCTTTTTAAACATTGGTCACAAGCATTCATCTACAATGATCAGAGTACTATCAATATAATCCTGTTAAAACCAATGATTCGCAATCCTCATGCTAATATTAGCATTGTCACACTGAGTTGACACATTCAAAATTCAATATCCTCATGTCAAATGGGATAACACTATGATGAGATGATGATGACAACAACAATGTCGTTTGTGATAAAGCTACTTAAAAATGTTGTTAACTTATACTTATACAGTTAGTAAGTACCACATATCTCTATGAACCATAAACAAGAAAGAACATATATAAATGCCACTGAGCAATTATACCGGGATATATTTTTCTTGGATTTGCATATGGTTGTAGTGAGACCAATGAACTCACAGGGCCCCATAATGCTCTGAACCTGAACCTCTGCAACATGAAGTGATAGTCAAATATATGGTGCTCTCAAATGATCCAATCAACTGTAGAATGTATCCAAGATAATGTTAATTATATATTCAACATTTCAAGTATAAACATAGTACATTTGTTCCAACAGCCATTTTATCCTTGTAAATCAGAATAAAAATCACATGCAAACACTAAGTAGCAAAGGAAACATAAATTAACAGATCTACCGGGCCATAGAAGCCATCCGAAGGTAGGTTGTAATATATGAAGTCTCTGCTTGATGAATTAGCAAGATAGAGATGGACAATCAATGATGCAACAGATAAAATTATTCCAACAAGAGCAGCCAATTTGATCTTCGACTTGTGAAACATCTTTCCATAATGGCGGGCATCTCCCAGACTGCAAAGAGATACAATTTCGTGTTAAATGGTAATCACATTATGCACAACAAGAATGCCACGTGTACACTAAGGCTCACAACAAAGCAATTTGTTCAGCATAGACCCAAGTGCACCATCTATACATCACTAGCAAAGAAGAAAAGGGAGAGTATATATATACATGGAAGAGAACATTTTGGCCATGTATGGAATCTAGGGGGGAGATCCCATGAACTATACTCATGAATTGAAACTACCAAGACTTCAATAAGTCTCTGAAGCAAGGAAGGCTAACTGAGGGATCAGGCACGGATCAGTAACCAATTGACCAATCCAGGTCAATCCGGTCCAACCTAGTTACAATTCAAAAAAGTATTAAAAGGCTCCTGAGTTGATCCGGGCCGATCTTGGCTGATCCCAGCATCTCCATAGAAATTGGGGATCCGTGATTGGGAATCAGATCTGTTCGAGCAAAATCCAATCAGATGGGCTGGGATCCAATACTTTGTTCCTTGATCAGAAGTCCTTTTCCAAAACAAAGAATGAAAAAGAACCCTCCTTGTGAATGGACTTGAGAAAAAAAAACACTGAATAATCTTCTTTAGAAAGAAAATTTGATCTTTGACATACCATAAGATAACCTGGAGATAGATTTCAAAGTCCCCAAGATAAAATGATAAATCAGCAACCAACTATAGAATGAGTTTTGATGAAAACATTAGCATTAGCTGAACATTGATGTCCATCAGTGCAAATCATGACGTCAGATAAAGTATTGAGTTCTCTTATTTAGAATCTCCTAGACCACAGATGTATCTCATTTTACTATTAACACTAATATAACCAATATAGAGATAAGTGAACAGTGGTACCTGACAGAAGATTTCCTGTCAGTCTCACACAGGAAACTCTAAACAGTAATTTCCGGTGGACTGTCAATAAACTTCACCAAGGTTGCCAATCTCATTTCTCGGGCAGCATCTTGGGAGGTCCAAAAATAAGAGAACCGAGAGATCTTGACAAGACCTCAGTGATATTGCATATGTTTCTAGAGCAAATTTCCATCTCAGAGAGGAATAAACCATCTCGGGACCCTAGAGATTAGGGAGAAAGAGATCTTGGAGAGATCTTACATGAGAAGACCCCAATACACCTATTTCATGAAATAGCTACTTGGAGAATAAGAAAGAACTGTCGTCTTCTCAGGTCTGCAGCTTCGGTGACAACACCATCATTTAAGGAGAAGTTAATTGCAGCAAACTGGTGCAGGAATAGTCCTTAATGATGACTAGACATAACGGTCCCAACAAAGATCTGATAAATAGTCTGACAGTTCTTTCCTGGTCGAACAAACTTGGGCTGTGTTTGTTTTCTATCATGGAAGCATCCCCATTCCTCACTCTCCTCGTGATGGAGAAGTTCTTACTTTGAACCATAACACAGTTTTGTGGCAACAGCCAGATGCATTCCGCAATGGGAAGAAGGCTCATTTTCCCCGATTTATTTTAACAGATGTGTTATGAAAGCATTCTTTGTCATTTTTCGTAAGGAAACACATTATTCCCAAACACAAGAAATCGTGAGAAAATCTAACATGCGGTGGCATGAACGAAAACGTAGAGTTTGAGATGGATTGAAAGCCCTAGAGTTTCCCCGACTGCCATGGGAGGAAATTTTTTTCGTAAAAGAAAACGCAAGGGTTGTATGACAGCTCCACTGGGGAGGAATGAAATCGTGGATACGAAAATAACGAGGATAAGCGAAGAAATGGAGACCTCATCAAGCCAGTCACCGAACGCGGCGCTCTCTCCCTGGTGCCGATCTCGTCCTCATCCAAACCCGGTGGCAGCTGCAGCAACGGTGTGTGAGAGAGAGAGAGTGAGATGCGAAGAGACTCGAGTCGAAGGCGTGGAGGAGGGATTGTGAGAGAGATCGCAGGAAGGGGAAGAGTCGAGAGAGAAACAGTGGGGAGCAGTGTAGCTTCTGTAGATACACGCGCAGCCCCGGAGAGAGAGAGAGAGAGAGAGAGAGGAGAGAGAAAGAGAGAGAGGTGTTGCTGTCGGCTTGCCCAATAGGGAGTGTTTGTTGTTGGCCCAAGAGCCGCGGGGAAGCCCAAATCAGCAATTTCTTATCTTACGGAGAAGGTCCAACCTTGCGTCTTGCATTTCTTGCCAACGGGTCAGTTTCGGTTGAACAAACCTGTTTAGTGCTCCATTAGACTAGAAATCAGTTATGATGTAACACTAATCTTGGGGCTAATATGTTTAGGTCAATACTCTAATTGATACAGGAGAAATGTTGAGGGCCGCAGATGTAGGAGAAAGAGAGAAGGAATTATAAAGAGAGATGGTTGAGACTCTCAAAAAGTATAAATTATAACACTTTTAACATAAGTTGAATATTGTATATCTCTTATAACCATAGATTCTCTTAATACATAAATATTGAAATTGGTACTGTGATAAGTGCTCATTTTTATATATTTATTAATATCATACACATTATTTTATGGGCTTTAATGTAATTAATCATGTGCCTTTTACAGTTAATCTCAATCTTAGATTAAATTTAAATTTTTATGAAATTAATTAAAATTTGAAACATAGATTAATAAGTGATACTTGAGAAGTATTTAAGAAAAATAAAAATTGTATGATCACATAATATTTAAATTTATTTGATAAATTTATTTTCAATGGAGGGACTAAAGTATAATTTTTTACATTTTTTCAAAGCTTGTATACAGTGCTCCGGCGGTGGAAGAAGCAGGCCAGTAGTGCGGGCGGGAGCCGTTCGCTGCGCGGCGGTGTGCCGACCGATCGGAGGAGAAGAGCATGACGTCGGCATGGGGGCACCAAACGTGAGCGTGAGCGGCGATGGCATGCATGCACAGGAATGTGGCGGCTGGCAGAGGCAGGTGGGCCTCACGCAGCGAACAGCAGCGGCAATGGTGTAAGTTCACATGGCAGAGGAACGGTGGGCCTCACGCATGGGCATGAACAGTAGGCAGCAGTGCACCATCACAGAGTGATCTCCGATAGTCTCAGGTGCACCACGTGGGAAGGCGGCAGGTGCGTTGGCTTGACGGGTGGTAGCCGCGTTCGCACAGCAAAGGAGATCGGCTGGGCGACGGTGGGTGCGTATGATTGTTAACCTTGGAGGCACGTGTGCACATGTGCACATTCAGAATATCAGGAGGACCGCTCATGGCGGTGGTTTGTGGCACGCAAAGATTTGCTGGCACATGGCGATGGTCTCTCACAGGAGGCTCTCACAAAAGGCTGGCATTCGCAGAGTGAAAGGCGGGAGGAGGCATGTGTTGTATGAAGAAATAGGCATAACGTTAAAGGTTTTCACGTAGGAGGCATGTGTTGTACAGAGAAAATGGAAGGAAAGTTTGGTTTGGGCCTGACTTTGGCCCTATAAAAGAGGCAGAAAATAGTTGTGCAGGAAGCTCTCTCTCCCCCCTCGAACTTCTGTTTTCGTAGTTAGTTTTAGTTTTAAGTTCTTTAGTGTTAGGAGTAGGATAGAACCTATATCTTCCTCGTATCATCTTCTTTCCTTCTCTTCTACCTTCATCTTGTTCTTCTCCTTCGTCTTATTCTTCTTTTCTCCCATCGCCATCTACTTTTCTCTCTCTACCTCTTTCTCTCTCTAAACTCTCTCTAGAACTCTCTTCCACGGCGATGTCTAATCCAGTTCAAACGACGAGCTATAAGGTCGCTCGGACTCAAAGGTTGAAGGAGAGATGACGCCATCTATCTCACTATGGCAGCTCCACATTCTTCCCTAGTCTATGAGTTATAATTTTATTTCTGGCACTTTCATATTGTAAGTTTTATCCTTTAATTAAAAAAATTCATGTTAGTTTAATTTTCTCTCTCTATCTCTTACTTTCTCTCTCATCTCTATTTATATTCCTTTTCTCTCTCTCTCTCTCTATTTGTCTTTCTTGACCCTCCAAATATCTTTAGATAGATGTATTTCGTGCACTTTTAAATTTCAAAATCAACTATCAATTTCGCTCTAAAAGAAACACAAGGTTTTTCAATTAAAAATTTTAGCCTCCCTGTGGATTCGACTCCTACTCGCTATTACGCTGCACCTTTTTATTTTATTGCGAGTCGGTATTTTAAGATTGGCTGTCACGTGTGTTTTTAACGATTAACTGTACGCGATATCAATTTTTTGTGTCGCTGTCAGAAAGGTTTGTGATTTTTAAGCTGATTATTTTGTAGTTTTCTGTACATAAGTTAACACTGATAATTTTACTTTTTTGTAGGAAAAAAATGAGAAAATTCGACAAAAAAATCAAACAAATCTTGTTGGTTAGATAGGTTCATTGACTAAAAAAAATCGCTTGAACCTAAATAAAAAGATCATTCCAAGATTAGAAACATCTTGTTTAAGACATGCATCATCTAGGATTACATCTTAGTTAGTTATTTAATTTTTATGTTCAGTTATTTCTTGTGGTTGAAGATTGCGGGAGACAAGATGAATACTTCTTTATTTTACAAAAAATTTGTTCATACATTTTTATCTTATTTTGGCATATAAAAGAAATCATTGTTTGAACATTGGTTGTTGCATCTCATTTCAAAATATTTTAAGGGTAATACGCCCTAAGCAAGATAAGGAGAGATTTCATCACCCTTTCTTGGCCCAAAACAACCACCTTTGTATTTGTATATTATATCTAGGCTAATAAAAGCAAGTAGACTTAGCCGTAGGATCACATTGGGATTTGGGTGCCATGCAAGTCTATCCTTATTTTTGGAAATCGATGTCTAAAGCTAGAGGTAAAAAGGTAAATACCTAAACATGCAAGTGGTTACTTAATTAGGTCCTTGCAAAAATAAGAGAAGTCTCCCACTATTTCACCTCTCACTTGGCCGATGGACAAACTCGAGGGTGGATTTGAGTGGTGCCCTAGTCACTTTGTGAAACCCAACTTGTAAACCTAGGTTACCCCTAGGTGGCTCAGGTTAATTTGGTTGATCACTTGTTTGTGTTTATTAAAAATAAAAAATCACAAAATAAAAAAGGGTGAGAGAATAATTCACATCCATAGATTGGGCACACAAATTAGATAAGTTGGACCGAATGACCCATAAAATTGATCAGCTCTTGACCATTGACCCAAACCTCTTCATGCCACCTATTCGTCAAGAGAATGATCATATGTAAGCCAGCATGGCCCATTATGAAGGTGATGGCCGAAACCACTTTTTGCCTCTTACCTAATATGGCCCGACCTATTATGGAAGTTCATACTCTTGGTCGGCCGACAATGAGAGCCTATCACTTATGGCGGCCTAATTTTCATTCTTACTCAAGACCAGGTCCAAACCACTCAATTATTTCACAATGAGGTCCATGGTCTACCCTTATCAAGGACAAGTCCAAAATTCTTAGCCTCACTTTGGTAGAGAATTTGAGTTAAATTAAACTACTTAGGTTAGTCCATAGTTAGTCTATTTTTGATTTGATAGCAAGAGTATTAACCAAAAAATAAGTAGGTGGGCTAACCTAGTTTGAATCTATTGTGATTTGGTAGTTAGTGGGTTAACCCAATAATATTTATAAGTAAAATATTGAGAGAGAGAGAGAGAGGGTGCATTTATTGTTGGGTTAACCCTTCTAAATCCACCTCTGGAGTTGGATTTCAAAGTTCAGGATTACTCCGGGTTTAATACTCATCCTCCCGGTTTAGTCCAGGTTTAAGTATCAAAGCAATTTAGACTTCAAAAATAGTTAAATCTAGACTAAATTATGACTAACCCAAGACTAACCATATATCAAAGTGAGGCTTAAGGCCTCTCCACACTTTATTTTGGCCCATGTTCACGTACCTTTAACTCGGGTTGGAGAGACCAACATAATTTTTCTTAGAAATCTTATCAAGACCAGGCCCAAAGTCCTCCCGACCAAACTTTTCAAAAGTCGGCTCAATATCCAAATAACTCTTATGATCAAGCCCAACATGGACTACAACCCATGTACTATCCACCATCTCACTATCAGATTGATTATTCTTCAAATTACTATCATTCACAGTTTGATTCTCAGCGTACTTGTCAAAATCTTCCTCTAATGACATACCAACATTCTCTGTTGTATAACCTTACTAAAGATTCATTTATGCAAATTCAACAAATCTGTCTGGCCAACCAACAGCTTATCCTGGCTCAAAATTAATCATTTTTCAAGATTGAGGTCCACCTGAGCCAACTTACTAAAAATATCATAGGAATTGAAGTAGACCAACCGCCTAACTACTCCACAAGCCTTGGAAACCAACTTTTTATATTTGACCAACATGTAAGCCCTTATGATCAATCCATAATTCCCCTGTCTAACAATCATATAACTTTTGATTTTGAGGGAATTATGGAGGAGTCGTACTAGAAGGACAAATTAGAGAGAGATAGTAGCAATCTTGATATCAATCTAGAAGAATAGTTCGAGAAGCCTAAGCCTCATTCCATCTGTGATGAGGGTTATGATGGGTTTGTTGATCTTAAGTTGGGAAGAGAATAAGAGGGAGAAGTGGATGCGCTAATTAATGATCCAATTTCATTACTTGCGCTTCTTGAATTTAATGAGTCCTTATTCCAAGTAAAGGACAAAGAAAATATGAGGTGAAGAGCGACTTAAGTATATACATAAATCATTCTTCTGGGGTAAGTAAGGAACCGGGTACTCCGCTTGACATTCACTTTGATCGGATATCTCTTGACTTAGGGGAAGGTGTTAATCTCTTACCAATTCCTGACCTTGGCTACTCTAAAGCCATCCTAGACATTATGCAACTAGACGACTGGTCAGATCCACATGAGCCTTATGAGCATCAGTGTTAAGAAACACACTTATGTCATTCCCGATCATCCTAGTCTTCTTGACACAGGTCATTTGGTAGAATCTCTATAAACCCCTAACACCCAAACCCATTCTCACCTCAATGATATGAAAGTAAATCTTAATATTGAGGGTGTAGAAGAAAATTTGGGGGATATTAAGGTCCGCATTGATGTATCAATACTTATAAAGACCTTAGGTACAAAGAGGACTACTTTATAATTGAAGATATGATAATTCCTCTACCATCTTTTGAACAGGGGTCCGTTTAGTCTGCTCGACCCACCATGATATATTTCTAGCACATGTTCATACATACATTATCTTGTCCTTCAATGGTACAAGGGCTGGAACTTAAAGAAGAATAAGATCATATGGTGGCTCATTTTGAATGCAACCCGTTAATTATGGAGCTACATTACATCTAACTAAAGATGTTAAATTTAACGCTTATTGGAAGATAACCCAATATTTTCTTTACATTTTTAGTGGGTCATTTTTATTTTTGTGTCTTTAGGAGTCTATAGCAGCCACTCATGAGGATGCTCGTGAAGGACCACTTCTATACGCCTCAAGTTATACCTTTTCTTCTTAAATATTCAAGTTTACATTATTCTATATTATTTATGCCATTGAAGATAATGTCATTTAAGTCGAGGGGAGAAGAATTAATGTTGAAAATATTACATACAACCTTGCCATATTTTGATGCCATGAAACTGTTGAAAAAAATCTCAACTGAGTTTTAATGATTCATGCTCTCGTAAAAGAGAATATGGAGTGGAATAGACTAAGAATAAGGATGATGGAATATTTTTTATCTAGTCATAAAAAAATTGACTTAGAATCTCCTAAAGTCCATTAGCACTAATTTTTTTTTACACATGTACACTAATGAAGTAAGTAGGACAAACCTTCTCCCATTTGCTGTGGTGTCTGATACTCTATATTTCTCCGTGAAGAAATATTTTAGGAAAAAACTATCTACCAAATAAAATGTAAAAGAAACTAGAGAAAATGTCTCTGATCTTAGTGACCGGGTCTCCCCACCTAGCAAGTGAGAAGCTTCGCGTCAAACAGTGAAGAGATGTGCAATACCATGTGTTTGAAAAAGAAAAAAAAGAAAAAAAAAAAGGAAAAAGGAAGATAATACAGAGTGAAAGCTACCATACTCCACGTTCTGATCTGGGAGGTATAGAGTTGAAAGATAACGAACTTGAATAGTAATATAAGGGATGCAATTGTCCAGCTGTGGAATTAAATTTCACGAGCACAAATGTTACGAAACTTTGGATATATTATAAAAAAGTTATGTACATTAATTTTCAATTTTAAGATTGGTGTGCTTCAATATTTCTAATGTCCTGAATCCAAAGTTAATTTTGTGAAAGATGATCTTGACATGAGGTATGAAAATTTTAAACTTTTGTTGGTCCTTAATTGTTAATTAGTTGTATTGTCAAAAATTGATGTTGCATAAAGTTCATCGTTAAAAATACACACGGCAACCAATCTTAAAATGTCAACTCGCAATAAAATAAAAATACGTAATGTAATGATGAGCACGCGTCGAATCCATATGGAGGTTGAAATTTTAAATTGAAAATGCTTGTTGTTCTTCTTTTAGAGTGAAATTTATGGTTGATTTTGGAATTTAAAAGTGCATGAAATAAATCTCCCTAAAGAGGTTTGGAGGGTTAAGAGAGAAATATAGAGAGAGAGGAAAAAAATAGAGAGAGGGATGATAGAGAAAGTAAAAGATAGAGAGAGAAAATTAAACTAACATGAATTTTATTAATTAAAAGACAAAACTTACAATATGAAAGTGTCACAAATAAAATTACAACTAAATGAAAATAAATGTTAAATAACACCGAATTAAATAAGAACTAAGGAAGAATGTGGGGAGTAATATGGTGGCTGAGGCCAGAGCTCTGCTAGATGGGTTGAGAATTTTGGAGAGGAGTGGAATTCTTGTAGATGCCATATATTCAGATTCCAAAGCGCTCGTTACCATGATTCAATCTAGTGACCATCCTCCGTGGAGGATAAGAAAACGGTGGGATGATATCAAAGATATAATCAAGAGGAATAGTTGGAAATTGCAGCATACCTACATGGAAGGGAACACTGTAGCGGACACCCTTGCATCATTAGTTTGTTATACTCGAATTAATCAGGATTTCAAGTGTTGGAAAGAACTCCCAAGCAAAGCCCGGGGTTGTGCTACTGTAGACACTACTGGTCTCCCTAGTTGGAGGAGTTGATGCGCCTTGTTCTTTGGTTGTTCTTTTTCATCTTTTGTTACATTCTCAGGGGTATGCCCCGCGGCATAATTGTAAATATATTTTTCAGTATCAATAAAAATAGGGCCGGATACTATTGGTGGTAGCACAAATTGTGCATTCCCCCAAGGGTCATCCATGGCCTCGTTCATAAAAAAAAAGAAAGAATGTGGAGCCGCTGTAGTGAGGGAGATGGCGTCATCTCTCCTTAAGCCTTTGAGTCTGAGCAACCTTGTAGCTCACCGCCCGAACCGAATTAGACGTCGTTGTGAAAGAGAGGTATAGAGAGAGAAAGAGGTAGAGAGAGAAGTAGATGACGATGGGAGAAAGGAAGAAGAAGATGAAGGAGAAGAACAATGGAGGTACGTACAAGAGAAGGAAAGAAGAGGATACAGAGAAGAGGGAGGTTTTATCCTACTCTTAACACTAAAGAACCTAAAATTAAAACTAACTACAAAGATAAAAGTTCAAGGGGGAGTGAGAGCTTCCTGCACAACCATTTCCTTGCCCCTTTTATAAGGCCAAAGCGAGGCCCAAACTAAACCCTCCTATTTTCTTCATACAACACATGCCTCCAACGTGAAAGCCTTTGACGCCATGCCCATTTTCTTCATACATCACATGCCTCCTCCCACCTTTCACTCCACGAATGCCAGTCTTCCGTGAGAGCCTCCTATGGGAGACCACACCCATGTGGCAAACCTTTGCATGCCACAAACCATCGCCATGAGCGGTCCTCCTATTGTTGTGAACGTGCACATGTGCACATGTGCCTCCAAGGTCAACAATCATATGTGCCCACCATGGCCCAGCCGATCTCCTTCGCCGTGCGAACGCGACTACCACATGTCAAGCTAACGCACCTGCCGCCTTCCCACATGGTGCACCTGAGACTACCGGAGATCATGCTGTGATGGTGCCCCGTTGCCTACTGTTCATGCCCACGCATGATGCCCACCGTTCCTCTGCCATGTGAACGCACACCAACGTTGCTGCCGTTCGCCACATGAGGGTCACCTGCCTCTACCGGCCGCCGCGTTCCTACACATGCATGCCACCGCCGCTCACGCTTGGGTTCAATGCCCCCATGCCGACGTCTTACTCTTCCTCTCCTCCTTCGGTCAGTAGACACACTGCCGCACAGCGAACGGCTCCCACCCGCACGACTGCGTTGCTTCTTCCATCGTCGGAGCACTGTATACAAGCTTTGAAAAAATATAAAAAATTATACTTTAGTCCCTCAAGTGAAAATAAATTTATCAAGTATATTTAAATGTTCTGTAATCATGCACTTTTTATTTTTCTTAAATACTTCTCAAGTCTCACTTATTAATTTATTTTTCAAAATATAATTAATTTCAAAAAATTTAAATTTAGTCTACGACTGAGATTAATTGTAAAAATCACATAATTAATTACATTAAAGCTCATAAATTAATGTGTGTGATGTTAATAAATATATAAAAATGAGCACGTATCATGAAGCATAACTAAAAACCTACAATTAACGACAATATTAAGATTAATGTCAACACAAATGTTTAATACAATAATAAAATATTCAAACACCCGTAGTTAATAGCAATAATGAAATTGTATTTTGGTCGCTGGAGTAGTGGTCTGGGACTTGAGGGAGAGGGATAAGAGAGCGGGAGTTCGAAACCGAGAAGCGGATAAGGGAGGGGAGGGGGAGGGCGCCCACTAAACGAGACGACTACTGCCACAGATGTAGAGATGTCAACGGGTCGGATACGGTTCGGATAGTGGATTATCCGTTTCTGTATCCGATAAGAAATAGTATCCGTTTGCTATTCGTTAAGAATTCGGAAAATGGTGTATCCGAAACCGTTTTTTAGTATCCGAAAATATGCGGTTAACGAGCGGTTAGCGGATAATTATCGGTAATAAGAGTACATAAATTATGAAAATTTAATATAAAAATAGTTCAATTAGAATAAAATCAATGTTATCAGAACCGGACCGTACCGGACCGGCCAGACCGGTCTGACCTTGAACCGATCAAGGAACCGATCCGATTAAGGCCGGTCCGGTCTAATATTAAAATCAGGATAGCATATGTAGTCTCAGGGGAGCATCCACGGCCTCAGGAGAGCATACTTGGTAACAGGGGAGCATGCAGTCCGAGTTCAAGGCAATTTGATGTCAACGATTAAGGGGAGCACATGCAGTCTCCGGGGACCATCCACGACCTCGGGAGAGCATTTGATGTCTCAAGGCAACATGCATGACCAGAGATTCAGGGCAAAACATATGTCAATCCTTTAGGGGAGCACATGCAATCTCAGGGGAGCGTCCACGACGTCAGGAGAGCATCCTTGGTGAAAGGGGAGTATGCAGTCAAGGGTTCAAGGTAATTTGATGTCAACCCTTTGGCGAAGCACATGCAGCCTCCGGTGACCATCCACGGCCTTAGGAGAGCATTTGATGTCTCAGGGGAGCATGCATAACCAGGGTTCATGGCAAAGCATATGTCAACCCTTTAGGGGAACACATGCAGTCTCAGAGGAGCATCCACGGCCTCAGAAGAGCATCCTTGGTGTCAGGGGAGCATGCAGTCCGAGTTAAAGGTAATTTGATGTCAACTATTTGGAGGAGCACGTACAGTCTCCGGAGACCATTCATAGCCCCAGGAAAGTATTTGATGTCTTAGGGGAGCATGCATGACCAGAGTTCAGGGCAAAACATATGTCAACCCTTTAGGTGAAATTTAATCTCCACCGTTAAATTTAGATCTAAGGGATAATATTAATAATATATATTTTATAATATTTAATGATAACGGATGGATACAGATTCGGAATGAGGTGTATCTATTTCCGTATCCGCTATGAAATCGGATATATCCGTATCCGTATCCATTAAGTTATCGGGAAAAAATATATATCCACTTGGTGTTCGTTAAGTTAATGAAACGGACGGTTAGCGGGTTATTGGTTACCATTGACATCCCTACACAGATGTGAGGCGCTGCACATGCATCCATTGGCGCAGATGTGAGACGCCCCTGCGAGGGTTCGAACCCACGCAGGTGACCACTGCGACAAAGCCGCGGGTCATAGGTTAACCATAGTTGATCCAACTAACTACATAATCCAAAGTCTTGTCTTCAGGTTGACTAGCCAGCCTAACTTAATTAGTCAAATGTATCATGCATTAGAAGAGTTGGCACAAGGGAGGTAAGAAAGGTGATTTCGTGTAATCATGAAATGATAGTTTATGTTGTTTTTGAATTTATAGGAAAGGAGGCACGAGATTTTTGACTTCAATGACATTTAGATAAATAACTTTACCAATTCAAGTAAATTACATAATGAGTAGGTAGGTTGCACCGTCAATTTCTGCTTGACCAGTTTCCGGTGTATACATCGAACTCATGGTCGGCACAATTTCTTTCTTTTTTTCGGTAGTCACCCAAGGTAACTGTCCTTCATGCCAAGATTTATGTTGGCTGAATGTTAGGCTACATGTTGCCACCAGTGTAAACAAACAAGTCTGATCAATCATATCATCAAGTTTATTGATGTTTTCTAATACACTCCTAAGATCTTTTGTTGGCATTATGCCATCTCTAAACTTTGATGTGCATTACAGTGGGATTACAATTACAAATTTATTGAATCAACCTCAGAAAAGCAATGTACCCTTATCTAGAATTTTTTGGTTCTATATGAAATTTCATAATTTAGTTTGCATGCCAGAGTGTGTCAAGAGTTAGTGAAAAGTTTCAAATCAAGCTGATGCAAATCAACGAGTGAGGGTTGCGGTATAGACATCACCCATGGTTAATGCAATTCAGGTAAAGGCATCCAGCAAGGCTGACGCAATTTCAGTGTTGGGCCCAATGATAGGCTATGTGGGGTAGATCAGTGGGATTTTGCATTCTGTGCACTTATCTTCATAATGTATGTACCTATAGTTGTCAATAATCATCCATTGAATTTCATAAGTGATTCATGTGGCCTTAGGACAGAGATTCAGGCCGTGTTTTTATGGCGTAACTTATGGGTGACCAATCTTTAGGCATTGACTCCCCTATTTCTTCGGGCCTTCCTAGTGGTGTATTTTAGTTGTGGGTTCAAAGAAGTGACACTCCAATAGTTGTAGACCCCTTGACTTTTTAGCTCGATACAACCTGGGGGAAAGGCCGTGGGTCAATCCCCTAATTTTCTTTCCTCGATTGGTCCGCTTGTTTAGGAGAGAGCCTGAGTCCGAGCTAGGGGTAAAACTGGCTGGGGCAGTCGTCTATGGGAAACAACCACTTGTGTGTCAACATGGCTAGGGTGCGGACACCATGGCGAGAAAATGTAGGCTCGCGAATCCAAACTAGTCATGTTGTTCCCTCTTGCCACACCATACCTTGTTTCTAGAGCCAGATCAAGAGTAGCCTGTCATGGGGTTGTGGTTTTGGTTAGACTGTAGCGGGAGTGCGTAGGTAGGTAGTTAGATGACATTAAATGCACTTGGCTTGAGATAAAAAGAGAGTTGTCCTCATTTATATAGCACTCTTACGTCTGTACGTGTGTGGGAGTGGAGACTATGGCATCCCTACTAAGTCGGTGATTCTTGAGACTTACCCTCTAATTTTTTTGCAAGTGTATATCTTCAAGCAACATTGTAGTGAGAGTCGTGGAGCGCTTCATAGTTCGCACCAACTGTGTAGCTTCGGGACATGCCCTGTGGTCAATTGCGTCCTTTCCATCTATATTTTCTTCAGTAGTGTTATAGCGGTAGGAAAATAGTTCCTAGACCACCTACCACCTTCTCTATTTATTTGTTAGGAAGTCACCTCGCGCCTGTGGAGCCCTGCACACACCAAGAAATCAGAAGGGTGTCAGAAGGAGTCCCGGGTGTTACCCGAGGGGATAACCCTCCGATGCTTAAGTCAGCAACGGATTAATGAGTAATAGAGAAGAGCTAGGTGGGAGAGAAGTAGATGCCGTAATAGATGATCCGAGAGGTGTGTAGGTCCTCTGTACGCGTGCTCGCCGCTCCCAGTGGGCTCTCGGAGAGTGCTCGCTGGGTGGTAAGGCCGTGCAGGAGGAGGAAGCTTTCTGGTTGTAGCGGATGGCCTCTCTGTCGTAGTTGCAGGTTGGGTTGCTCTCTTCTCAGTAGGAAGCTCTAGTGGGCGGAGTGCTCACTGTGTCTCCTCTTACGTAGTAGTATGGGGTTTAGTAGAAGAATCTACAGTGTCCTCTCTCTTCTGTCGATGTCCCTTTTATAGGGGGGTTGTCCTGGAGAGGATGCTTGGAGGGTGCTTGGTAGGCCCGAAGAGCATTTGGAGACTTGGAGAGCACTTCTGGGGGAGTGCTTCGTAGGCCTGAAGAGCACTTGTAGTCTTGGAGAGCACTTCTGAGGAGAGTGCTCGGCAGACTTGGAGAGCATTTGGAGGCATGGAGAGCACTTCTAGGAGAGTGCTCGGCCTGCTTGGAGAGCACTTGTAGGCCTGGAGAGCACTTCTAGGAGAGTGCTCGGCCTGCTTGGAGAGCACTTGTACGCCTAGAGAGCACTGCTAGGAGAGTGCTCGGCCATCTTAGAGAGCACTCGTACGCCTAGAGAGCACTTCTAGGAGAGTGCTCGGCCTGCTTGGAGAGCACTCGTACGCCTGGAGAGCACTTCTAGGAGAGTGCTCGACTTACTTGGAGAGCACTTGTAGGTCTGGAGAGCACTTTTGGGAGAGTGCTTGGCGGCCTTGGAGAGCACTTGGAGACCTCGGGAGCACTTCTGGGAGAGTGCTAGGTGGCCTTGGAGAGCACTTGGAGGCCTAGAGAGCACTTCTGGGAGAGTGCTATATGGCCTTGGAGAGCACTTCTGTCCTCCGTGGAGTGGGGCTCTGTTGGCATAAGCAGGCTCCTTGCTCTCTCTATTCGTCTCTGTCTTCGTAGTTGTGCCGCAGTCTTTCCTCCTTCCTCCTTGGCGTAGAGCTCTGGTAGCACAAAGATGTCTCTCTCTCTCTCCTTTTGTGTCTTTGCAAGACTAGCCTATTGGGGTGCCTCCGTTCGTCTCCTCTTCTTTTGGATCCAGTGAGGTCCTATTTATATAGGCCTTGGTGGTGCAGGCTGTTCCTCAGTTGGGAAATGACGTAGCTTACGGAGTGACGTTTCCTTGATCGTGGGGGTTGCCCGTTATGCGCTTGCCCATTCCTGGAAGGGAGGCTTCATGGCGAGAATCTCGGCAGGGAGGGTATGACCCAGTCTATGCGGGGGAAAGCCCTGTGATGACGGTGGCGACGATCATCTGTTGGAGAGAAATGCGGCGTCTGGATCCTATATGCGCAGTAATTTCACATGTGGGCTCGCGGTCCTTTACAGGCTCTGCCGAAGTGGGCTTTGCTGGATCTGGCAATATTGGGTTGTGTTGGGCCTGGCGAATTTTACCCTCCTCACAAGCCCCCCACTCCCGAGCGTCGAGTGTGCTCGACGCTTGGGAGGAATCATACGAGGCCCGATGAGGGAGAAATTTTGGTGAAGCCATCGTGAACCTTCTCGTCGCTTGCTGCCTTTCTTGGTGCGCAAGGCAGCCCCCCTGCACATGTAGGATGATGTCCTCGGCATGGCAGTAGCTCCAAGCCACCTTTTGTATTTTGGAGGTGAGCATACACCTGTCTCCTGAAGAGGAGGAGATTATTACTCCCTCTTGGAAGCTGAAAAAGCCACCCTTCATATTTTGGAGGTGAGTGTACGTCTGTCTTCTTAAGAGGAGAAGATTATTACTCCCTCTTGGAAGTTGAGAAGCTACCCTTTGTGTTTTGGAGGTGAGCGTGCATCTATCTCTTAAAGAGGAGAAGATTATTACTCACTCTTGGAAGCTGAAAAAGCCACCATTTATCTTTTGGAGATGAGTGTACGTCTGTCTCCTTAAGAAAAGAAGATTATTACTCCCTCTTGGAAGCTGAAAAAGTCACCCTTTGTGTTTTGGAGGTGAGCGTACATCTATCTCCTGAAGAGGAGAAGATTATTGCTCCCTCTTGGAAGCTGAAAAGTCACCCTTTGTTTCTAAGGGAAGCGGTGCTTGCCTCTAGGAAGTCCGTAGGCTACCTTATTTTCAAGGGGAGCGGTGCTCGCCTTTAGGGAGCTCATAAGATACTTGGGTTTTCAAGGGGAGTGGTGCTCGCCTCTAGGGAGCCCGTAGGCTACCTTCATTATTAAGGGGAGCGGCGCTCGCCTCTAGGGAGCTTGTAGGTAACCTTTGTTTTCAAGGGAAGCGGTGCTCACCTCTAGGAAGCCCGTAGGCTACCTTCATTTTCAAGGGGAGCGGTGCTCGCCTCTAGGGAGCCCGTAAGCTACCTTCATTTTCAAGGGGAGCGGTGCTTGCCTCTAGGGAGCCCGTAAGCTACCTTATTTTTCAAGGGGAGTGGTGCTCGCCTCTAGGGAGCTCGTAAGCTACCTGGATTTTCAAGGGAAGCGGTGCTCACCTCTAGGAAGCCCGTAGTCTACCTTCATTTTCAAGGGGAGCGGTGCTCGCCTCTAGGGAGCTCGTAAGCTACATGAGTTTTCAAGGGGAGCGGTGCTCGCCTCTAGGGAGTCCGTAGGCTACCTTCATTTTCAAGGGGAGTAGTGCTCGCCTCTAGGGAGCTCGTAAGCTTCCTTAGCTTCTGAGAGAGGGGTGCTCACCTCTTAGGGACTCGTTGGCGGCAACCGCTGGTGGTAAACGGGGGGAGGATGAAGCCTCCTGAGATCCTCACCGAGAACTAGGGGCCTGTTGAGAACTGCGCCCACGGTTGCTGGCGTTGCGAAGGCTTCCACGGGGCACCATAGCCTTTTGCTCTTATTCCCACAGACCGTGTCAAGAAGTGTAGCGGTAGGAAAATGGTTCCTAGGCCACGTACCACCTTCTCTATTTATTTATTGGGGAAGTCGCCTCGCGCCCGAGGAGCCCTGCACACACCAAGAAACTAGAAGGGCGTCAGAAGGAGTCCCGGGTGTTACCCCAGGGGACAACCCTTCGATGCTTAAGTCAGCAAGGGATTAATAAGCAATAGAGAAGAGCAAGGTGGGAGAGAAGTAGAGGCTGTAGTAGATGATCCGAGAGGCATGTAGGTCCTCTGCATGCGTGCTCGCCGCTCCCAGTGGGCTCTCAGAGAGTGCTCGCTAGGTGGTAAGGCCGTGCAGGAGGAGGAAGCTTTCTGGTTGTAGCGGATGGCCTCTCTATCGTAGTTGTAGGTTGGGTTGCTCTCTTCTCAGTAGGAAGCTCTAGTGGTCGGAGTGCTCACTATGTCTCCTCTTGCGTAGTAGTATGGGGTTTAGTAGAAGAATCTACCGTGTCCACTCTCTTCTGTCGATGTCTCTTTTATAGGGGGGTTGTTGTAATGCCCCGGATTTTTCGGATCCTTATTCGTGGGTCCCGGATCTGGTTTCTCGAGTGTCTGACTCCGTTGTGTCCGAAATTTCGTTTCGGACATCTCTCGTGTTCGGATCGGCATGATCCGGAGTTGTTTCGGAGGCCCGGAAGCGTTCCGCGGCTTTTCCGCGTGTGTTTTCTGATTCCCGGTGTGTGTTTCGGTAATTCCTTCGGAACCTCGTTGCGGGTGAACCGGGCCGTTCACCAGGGCGCGAGTGGTACCGTTGCGATCGGTGCGTTCCGAGGATCGCGGAAACGTGATTTTCTATTTTTCGGTATTTTTGAGAATTTCCGGATTTTCTTATATATATATAACCTTTTCTCTCTCTCCCCTCTCATTTCTCTCTTCTCTCCCTCTCTCTTCTCATGCTCTCTCCTCTCTCCCTCTCTCTCCGGCGGCCGACGGGGTGGAGTGTGGGCGAGGTGGGGACGGTGCGGGCGAGGCACGGGCGAGGATGGATGAGGATCGAGGCGGTGGAGGCGCGGTGAAGCTCGGCCGTGGGCTCGTGGAACGGCGAGGCTTCAACGGTGTTTTCTCCGTGCACCGGCGTCCACGGCACGTCGTTTCTTCGGTGGAGGTAGGGAGATGGACCCTCGACTCGCGTACTCTTTTCCCGTGAGTTTTGTAGGCCGTGTTGAGCCGAGCTGGCTAAACAGGGCGATTTGGGAAAAATGCATGTTTTTGGGTGTGTGAGCCGGATCTCCTGTTTTACGGTGTTTTTGGCCGTTCCAGGGGTTTAGATGCATGCCTAGGGGCTTGGGGATGGTTTCCCCTTTTGTTTCCCCTTCACCTGGGGGTGGACGGGGCGTGGAATGATTTTTCCCGTGATTTCCACCATTTTCGGGCGCGGACTGAGAACGCGCTAGTCTCGGCTAGCGCGTTCTTGAGGGTCGCGCCGCTCCGATAGGGCGTGTTCATCAGAGAAGATGAACAGTATGGCGGTTCCTGTCGCGCTATAGGGTTATGGCGCATTCTAGATTGTCGCGCTATAGGATCATAGCGCGACCTGGCTTGGTCGCGCTATGGACCTATAGCGCGTTCATTACTGTCGCGCTATAGGATCCTAGCGCGTTCTGCTTGAACGCGCTAGGGACATATAGCGCGTTCTTGGAGGTGACCAGCCGGGCTGCCCGGGGTGGGCGGTCTGCGGTTGATCGTGTTCCCCTTGGGCCGTGTGTGTCCCGGACACCCCGTGGAGTTCCGTGACCGTGTCTTTGGGTGTCCGGAGGTCCGTTTACTTCGATTAGTGTCCCCGTGAGTTTAAGGGTCTGGGTGACCTTCTAGCGTTCCGATTGTGTTGTGTTGGTCTCCGATCGACCCGGTTGTGACCCAGTGGTCGATCTTTGGCCTTGTGAGTGTCCCGGACACCCCGTGGGTTTCGTTACCGTGTTTTGGGGTGTCTGGAAGTACCGTGTTACCTCAATAAGCGTGCCCGTGGTCTTGGCGGGTCCGGGTGACCCCAGGTGTTCCGGGCTTCCGGGTTCTTGCTAGATCGAGTCACCGTGTATCGGTGTGAGTGCGGTGAGGTTTCCCCGCAGGTCGTTGCTTCTCTGTAAGGTGGCTTCCGAGTGGGCCAAGCATGTGGCCTTGAGCGGTGAGTCCAGTCTCCCAACCTGGGGCTGGAGGTTTCTTAAGTCCCTCCCCGAGGGATGGGTCTCGGCAGTTGTGAACTGCCTCGTGAGTTATCGCATCGTGGTTTTGGACCTAGGGATTAGGCCAGATTGACGGCTCGGTGCTGTCATGCGCAACGGTCTCGACCCCGAGTCTTGTGACTCAAAGACCGTTGAGTTTAGTAGGTCTAGTGGACCATCTAGAGTCTGGTGGCGTCGTGCCACCTGTTACTCCGTGTTACTCGCAATGGGTGCGTGCGTGGTTTCCTGTGTCCACGTTCTATGACACGTCCACTAGTCGTAGCCTTCTTACGGCACGCGTGTGCTGACCCACCTGGGAGTGGTAGAGTGGCTGACCCGAGAGAGACGGTGAGTAGGCTGGTTACCGTAGGGCCCCCACGTACAGCCGAGTCCTGGCTTAGGGGGAATTACCAGCTAGAGGACAGGCCTAGGGCGTATGGTCTGAGTGTGCACACGAGGTTGGGGGCGTTGGACGGCGCCGGCAGGTGCGACCCCAACTAGTCCTTGTTCTGTGGTACTGGTTACTGAGTGTGTGTCTGAGTCTCCGCCTGGGGCGCTGTAGCTAGACACTTCTGACGCGGTGTAAGACGTCAGGGGACGCATCCGGTCGTTATTCTAGTGGGTGGAGCTCCTGTCACGTGACGTGAGTTGTCGTGTACCGGGTTTTTTTGTTTCCGTCCGCGAGACGGGACTTTGTGAGTGGTTTCAGGAGTGTTCCAGGAGTCGAGGTCTGGGGTTGCCGGTGGGTGTCACCGAGGGCCTTTCCTCAGACAGCGTTGTGTTCACGACGGTGAGATTGTGACCGTGTTCCTTGACCGTGTGGTTTTGGCTTGGGCCCTTTTTGTGAGGGCAAGCCTCCGCTTCGGAGGTATCGTGGCGTTCTCCTAGTAGCGTGGCTAGGGCGGCTCGTGTTTAGTGGTCCCCGATCGTGGAATCGGGTGGTCGGGTGCGTGGCTTGGTTGTCCCCCGACGGGAGACTAGGTCGTGTTTGCTGGTACAGTAGGAGTAGCTGTAGAGTCGAGGTTTTACCGGCCACCGGTTTGCTGTTCCTGCTATTACTATAGTAGCTTTCCTTCTGGCGTTGTTTCTCAGTTGGGGTTCCGCGGGATCCCTACTGGGCCAGTGACAGGAGGCTCACCCCTGCGTTTCAGGTGCGGCGGTTCTTCCTCGAGGTTCGAGGGCGTTGCGTGGAGGTTCTTAGTTGCCGGCTTGTCGGGCCGAGTGTTCACTTGGCATGTGGTACGTTTTACTACTTTAGACTGTACTTTCTGTTGGACTGGACTCTATTATAGTTGTTTAATTATTTCCGTTAATTGTTGAATTGTCCTGCCTTATTTCCTATTTCCTTGTACCTCCACACTCCTTTTTTTTAGCCCTTCCGAGCCCTCTCGGCTCGTGGGCGGCGGTTCGAGTCTCGGGTTATCGGGCCTTCTCGGTAACCGGATTCTCGGGTCGTCACAGTTGGTATCAGAGCGTGGTTGTGGACATACATGGGAATTCGAGATATTGTAGTGATCAGAGTCCGTAAGGTCCAGTACAGTCAGCAGCTGTCATAGGGTTTCGTGCATGTTTTCCGCTTTGTTTCTCGCTTGAGAGTTTGAGTGTGCTGTGCGGCGCAGTGAGGGTGGTTGCTGTTCGCGGCTTTCGTGTCGGCGTGGGGTCTGCGGATCGAGGTCGAGGGCTTTCTCCCTTGGTTGGTGGCCCTGGTCGTGTTGCGTTGGGCAGAGGTTGCCGGCAGGTGTGTTGCTGTGGTACTGCGTTCGGGGAATTGCAGCGAGGGTGCATCGAGAGATGTTGTGATCATGGTCCGACGTGACACTTGCTGAGTGTGTCGGAGGCGCTGACCTGACGTGGTGATGGTTTTCTTGGTGCTGGAAGGTGCTGTTCCCAGCATGCGCGAGGCTCGAGGTCAGGTCGAGTGTGGAGTTTTTCTTCCGTTGGTCGGAGGTGTGCTTGGGTTCTCCTTTGGTTGGAGAGAATCGTGTTTGGCTAAGGTTCGTCGTCTTGCATTGCGTGTCCGGATTGGTTGGCCTCGGTGTGCCATGAAGTCCGTGCGAGACATGTTCCGTGTTTTGGCAAGGTGGTTGCCTGTGAGAAGCGTTGCCCGTTCCCTGATGTGTAAGGGTGTTGGCGCTATCCCGGAAGGACGAGTGCCGGTTGGGCGGTGTTTTTGAGATTTACGGTTGGTGTTGTGGTTCCCGATGTGCGGAGGATCGGAGTCTGCGGGGTTGCAGATGGTTGTCAGGATGGTGGATCCCGAGTTGGCGTTGTGGTGGCTGTGTATGTGGATCAGAGTGCGCGGATCGTAGCGTTGGTTGCTGCGGGTGGATTTCTGAGGAAGTGTAGAGCAACGGAGGATTGGTTCATCGGTGTGTGTTGTCTCCGGCGGCGTGAGACGTGTTGTTGCCGTGCCGTTGCTTGAGATATTGTGGTTTATGGCATTGGCAGGTGGAGAGTTGGGGAAATGTGCTGGCGAGGTCGCCGCATGAGTACCATGTTTTTGCGTTGGAGGTTGCGTTCGCGGATGAGATCATGTTTTGGAGAAGTGTGTTGTGGATTGTAAGAGGGTGTGTGTCCCGTGGCTCTGTGATAAGGGCAGGAGTCGAGATTGACAGGTGTCCATTTGGATTGATCGAAGGATTTGATGAGACCAGATGGAAGAGCGACGCCTGTGGGCGGAGGCCTTTTTCGTGAGATTGGCGTCGGAGAGTAGTCTCTGATGAGACGTTGGCGTGGGATATTGATCCTCAGTTTGCGACCAGCAAGGGAGGATTCCCCGTAAGTCTGAGTTGAGTGACGTGAAGACCGAGGGGAGATGGAGTCTTTGGGTCCCGCCGTGCTCTCCTGAAGGGTAGAGTTGGCGCAGGGATCCATCTGGATGTAGTGGTGGTCTGTGCGAAGAGTCAGCGGATGGCCTGTCATGAGTTGGATCGTACCTGCTGGGCCGGTGGAGGTTTCCCGTTGATGAATGTCTGGTGACCAGTGGATGGTCTTTCACAGACAGAAGATGCTGGTTGTAAGGGCTCGAGAATGGAGAGAGCGGCGTGCAAGCGAGGCCTTTTGGTGGCCATTTCTGAGGTGTAAGATAGTGGAAGCTCAGTGATTGGTTGCCCCTGGTGCGGGGTGTGAGATCGGTCAGCAGGTTGTGAAGCTGGCGTTTGATTGGTCCGCCGAGCATGGGCGTTGACTGGTGGATTGGTTTTCGTGGTGAGGATTGCGTTCCCTCGGTGAGCGAGAGGGTGACAGCGATGCCGTGAGTGGTTTCCATTGTGTCTGAGGTGATACCAGACTTGTGCCCTCGTGTTATGCCTGCTCTGGTGGCCGATGTGTGCGCGGTGTGCGGAGCGTGGCATTGTTCGTGATTATGGTCTGGCCGTATCCCTCACGATCGGTGCTTTTACGTGAATCAAGGTTTTTCTATGATGGGGCCCTGACAACGTTGTCAGTTGGTGGAGGCGTTCTTCCCCTGTGACTTGGTGCTAGTCCTGAATTTCGAGTACGAAATTTCTTTAAGGGAGGAGGGCTGTAATGCCCCGGATTTTTTAGATCCTTGTTCGTGGGTCCCGGATCTGGTTTCTCGGAGTGTCTGACTTTGTTGTGTCCGAAATTTTATTTCGGACATCTTTCGTGTTCGGATCGGCACTATCCGGAGTTGTTTCGGAGGCCCGGAAGCGTTCCGCGACTTTTCCGCGTGTGTTTTCTGATTCCCGATGTGTGTTTCGGTAATTCCTTCGGAACCTCGTTGCTGGTGAACCGGGCCGTTCACCAGGGCGCGAGTGGTACCGTTGCGATCGGTGCGTTCCGAGGATCGCAGAAACGTGATTTTCTATTTTTCGGTATTTTTGAGAATTTCTGGATTTTCTTATATATATATAACCTTTTCTCTCTCCCCTCTTATTTCTCTCTTCTCTCCCTCTCTCTTCTCACGCTCTCTCCTCTCTCCCTCTCTCTCCGGCGGCCGACGGGGTGGAGTGTGGGCAAGGCGGGGACGGCATGGGCGAGGCACGGGTGAGGATGGATGAGGATCGAGGCGGTGGAGGCGCGGTGAAGCTCGGCCGTGGGTTCATGGAACGACGAGGCTTCAACGGTGTTTTCTCCGTGGACCGGCGTCCACGGCGCGTCGTTTCTTCGGTGGAGGTAGGAGATGGACCCTCGACTCGCGTACTTCTTTTCCCGCGAGTTTTGTTGGCCGTGGTGAGCCGAGCGGGCTAAACAGGGCGATTTGGGAAAAATGCATGTTTTGGGTGTGTAAGCCGGATCTCCCGTTTTACGTTGTTTTTGGCCGTTCCAGGGGTTTAGATGCATGCCTAGGGGCTTGGGGATGGTTTCCCCTTTTGTTTCCCCTTCACCTGGGGGTGGACGGGGCGTGGAATGGTTTTTTCCGGCGATTTCCACCATTTTTGGGCGCGGACTGAGAACGCGCTAGTCTCGGCTAGCGCGTTCTTGAGGGTCGCGCCGCCCCGATAGGGCGTGTTCATCGGAGAAGATGAACTGTATGGCAGTTCCTGTCGCGCTATAGGGTTATGGCGTGTTCTGGATTGTCGCACTATAGGATCATAGCGCGACCTGGCCTGGTCGCGCTATGGACCTATAGCGCGTTCATTACTGTCGCGCTATAGGATCCTAGCGCATTCTGCTTGAACGCGCTAGGGACATATAGCGCGTTCTTGGAGGTGACCAACCGGGCTACCCGGGGTGGGCGGTCTGCGGTTGATCGTGCTCCCCTTGGGCCGTGTGTGTCCCGGACACCCCGTGGAGTTCCGTGACCGTGTCTTTGGGTGTCCGGAGGTCCGTTTACTTCGATTAGTGTCCCCGTGAGTTTAAGGGTCTGGGTGACCTTCTAGCGTTCCGATTGTGTTGTGTTGGTCTCCGGTCGACCCGGTTGTGACCCAGTGGTCGATCTTTGGCCTTGTGAGTGTCCCGGACACCCCGTGGGTTTCGTTACCGTGTTTTGGGGTGTCTGGAAGTACCGTGTTACCTCAATAAGCGTGCCCGTGGTCTTGGCGGGTCCGGGTGACCCCAGGTGTTCCGGGCTTCCGGGTTCTTGCTAGATCCAATCACCGTGTATCGGTGTGAGTGCGGTGAGGTTTCCCCGCAGGTCGTTGCTTCTCTGTAAGGTGGCTTCCGAGTGGGCCAAGCATGTGGCCTTGAGCGGTGAGTCCAGTCTCCCAGCCTGGGGCTGGAGGTTTCTTAAGTCCCTCCCCGAGGGATGGGTCTCGGCGGTTGTGAACTGCCTCGTGAGTTATCGCATCGTGGTTTTGGACCTAGGGATTAGGCCAGATTGACGGCTCGGTGCTGTCATGCGCAACGGTCTCGACCCCGAGTCTTGTGACTCAAAGAACGTTGAGTTTAGTAGGTCTAGTGGACCATCTAGAGTCTGGTGGCGTCGTGCCACCTGTTACTCCGTGTTACTCGCAATGGGTGCGTGCGTGGTTTCCTGTGTCCACGTTCTGTGACACGTCCACTAGTCGTAGCCTTCTTACGGCACGCGTGTGCTGACCCACCTGGGAGTGGTAGAGTGGCTGACCCGAGAGAGACGGTGAGTAGGCTGGTTACCGTAGGGCCCCCACGTACAGCCGAGTCTGGGCTTAGGGGGAATTACCAGCTAGAGGACAGGCCTAGGGCGTATGGTCTGAGTGTGCACACGAGGTTGGGGGAGTCGGACGGCGCCGGCAGGTGTGACCCCAACTAGTCCTTGTTCTGTGGTACTGGTTACTGAGTGTGTGTCTAAGTCTCCGCCTGGGGCGTGTGGACGCGGATTTTTATCTTATTTTATTTTATTTTTTATTTATTTATTCATTGATTTATTGGCGTGCCAGTCACCGAAGTGACGATTTCATTGTGCGCTCGATCTGACTTGGTCAGTCGATTGTGAGTGATCGTGTCTGGACCAGAAGTCCGTCATACCATAAAGGCTATGACGTTAATTACGCCCTTCCAAGGAAGGACAACCCTTGATTAAACGCTAAAGGTAGGAGGATGACAGCGGTAAAGCCACATGCTCAAAAGAGACGGAAGTCGTTCACTTGCAAGACATTAAATGGATTAGACGAAGCAGGGGTTGGTTATTTTCGGGATAAAACCGACGGCATATTCCCACCATCTTGGACCATGCCAAGTGGGGAATAGGAAACCACCCATGCAGTGGCAGGGTGGGATCCGTAAAAGATCGGGCATAACTGACCCAGAATCCGAGTAAGCACTGGCGTAACATGACGCGCCCCGTGCGTACGCGATGTTGCATCTATATCCCCCTTCAAAGGACCGTCGGAGAGCATGTAGGGACATAGCTCCGTGGGCCAACGGGGTTGAGAGAGAGGACATCACAGCTACCTGGCAAGGTACGTGTAAATTTCGGCAGCATGTCCCCTCAACTTGGATTATGCCAAGAGAGGATAGGTCATCATCCACGGAGTGCCGGGATGACAACCGAACGAGGATGGGCACCGGGCCCCGGGACATCGCTTACCTTTATTCCATCGTTTAATATCCCCTTGAAATCCCTCGGAACTCATGTGATGACATGGCCCTTTGGGTTCATAAGGGTGAAATCTGGATCGGGAATGAAGACTGTAGGGGAGGCCTTCCCCATTACTATGTCTTCTCAAGGCATCCATGACGATCTCTGAACATCCCCGGGGCACATGTGTATGGAGACTAAAAGATTGAAGGATGTCAGTGCAGAAGAGGGCCTCGGACTGGGTTTCATCGGCCGAAGAAGGAGGGGCTCTCGGCACGGTTTTAATTTGACAGAGAAATAGGGTTCTCGGCATGGGTTTAGCTGGCCGAATGAAAGGGGGCTTCTCGGCATGGGTTTAGCTGGCCGAATGAGGGTCTCGGCGTGGCTTTAGTTGGCCAAAAAGGGGGCTTCTCGGCATGGTTTAGGGGCTCAAAAAGGGGGGTCTCGGCGGCGGCTTCCCGGCGCGCTCATGGCCGCGCCGAGAAGGTGGCGCCGAGAGGCTTGCATGGAGGGGTTCGAATAGGCTGATAGGGGAGGGGGTCTCGGCGTGGGGCTTCCCGGCGCGCTCATGGCCGCGCCGGGAGTCTGGCGCCGGGAGGCTTGCACGGAGGCTCACGTGAAAAGGGTTGAAATAGCTTTGTTTGTCGTTTAGCTGAAGAGGGAGGCCTCTCGGCTGGATAGTTCTCGGCGGGGAATTGTGCACGCCGAGAAGGTGAAATCGCTGCAGGGTTTCAGGGTTTACAGAGTTCAGACGATGCTCTGCTTCTGGGATTTCTGAGTTTTCTGGCTGCGATTGAAGTTGAATTTGAAGTATAGGAAGGGGGATTTCGTGGATATTTCCCTGAGAAAGGGCCAAGGGGGGATCTGGAGGGCAGGATTGATGGGGAATGAGACCATCGTCTGGATCTCTGAAGACTTTGTTTTATTTCTGCCGCCGGCCGTCTGGGGATCAAGAGATGACTGTCTCTGATCCCCTGGACGGACCCAATAGCATCTGAAACTCGATGGCTGAGGAACCTTTAGCATCGAACTCCAGACCCTAGTCATCCAAGGGATTAGGATGGAGGGTCGAGAGATCGAGGTTGTCATTCGCTAGCATCCGCGGAATAGCAGTGATCCGAAGAATCGATATACCCTCGTATAGCCAGCGGTTCAGGGGACCAAGAGATTGATGTCTCTGGTCCCTGAACAGCACAAGGAGGGGCCCGGTTTCCATGCCTCTAAAGAGAAGATTCATATGAACCATTAAATGTTTTGCATAAACGATAAACATACAAAGATAAGCGGAGAGCAGACATTTCGATCAAAGGAGAGCAAACATCTGAATCAGTAGATCCCCAAATGGGTCACGTTGACATTTCATTGCATCGCATTGAAGCCTTACATCGACTGTGAAATAGAAATGCAAAGCAGAAAGATAGAGATTGAGACCGGAACTGGCCGGCTATTTTCGATAAATCAAGACAAAAGCTCAGTAGATTACATCAATAGAAAAGAAAAGACAGCATGGGGAGGGCGGAGCATTGACTCCTCTCCCTCCCCCTAGCAGCCCACCTGGAGCCCTTTTCTTCTTCTTTTCTTCTGCTTCTTCTCTTCTGCTTCTTCTCTTCTCTCAGCCGAGGGGGACTCTCTCTTGGCAGGACTCCCTCTCTACTCTTTCTTTTCTGGCTTCTTTTTTCTTCTTCTTCTCTCCTTTTTCCCTTTTCTATTCTCCTTCTGTCTCTTTTGTCTCTCTGTCTCTCTCCTTATCTGTTCGAAGGGAGGGGCTTTTATAGGCACTTCTCCCCTTCTCGGCAGCAGCATCACGGCGCCCCCAGATGGGGCTTCCCGGCGCGCTTGCAAGTGACTCTCGGCGCCCTCTTTGGGCTTCGGCAAGTGGCTCTCGGCGCCATCCTTTGCAGGCCCAATTAAAGCTTTTTAGCCGCTTTCACAGACCCATTTGGGTCTTTCAAGGGCATCATCACCCGAAAGGGCCTTTTATTGATGACATATCTTGTATTGAGATCATCATTACAGTTTTCATTAGTCCGTAGACCGAGATTTCATCAGTCCGTAGACAAGGGTTTTATCAGAATTGCCATCTGAACGGTGACAAGACCGGGTATTATCTTATCGATATCGTCACTTGAATGGTGACGAGCTCGGGCATCAGCTTTAGTCCGGAAAGACTTCTGCCGGGAGTATAACCTGTGGAGACCATTCTTCTTCTGTTCTGACTTTGCAAAAGCCTTTGCCATCTTCATCTGCCGGTACCGGCTTCATCTTCATCTCATATTACATCTGTCAGTAAGCCGACATCTGACTTACCCTGACATATCATCCGTGGATTCTTGGGCGAAACGGTTGTACAGCTCTCATTAAAGGGCTGGAAGGTCTCATCAGTCGAGTGACTGCTGCTTTATCAGTGCTGCCGTCTGAGTGACATTGGCACCGGGCATCAGCTTTGCCGACAAGGGCTTCAGCCGAGCAGACAGTTGATGAGCTTCATCATTGGTCTTTCACTGTTGGTCCGACCCTCTTTTCAATTATGTTTTCACCCTTGTTCATTTTCCAGGTGTCAACAAATGCCCCCCACCTGCGGGCGGCGTAAGTGCAGAATAAGCGGCACGGGGCTTGCAGGTGTCTTTCATCATTCGAGGGTATCTTCCTCAATTTGTCTTCAATCCGGTTCTCGGACCTGATCATCTTGATGCAACAATATTTTGCACTCTTATCTTCCCTTTTCACATTTTCATTCTTCATATTTTCTTTATTTTCAGCAATTTGGAGCTTCTTAGCACAGGGCATTGACTTCTCGGTGTGAGCCTCTGCGTGAAGGGCCTCTCGGCGTGAAGCTTCTCGGCTTGGAGCTCTCGGCGTGGAGGGCCTTGGGCAGGGCTTCTCGGCGCGCCTTTGACCGGGCTCTCGGCCTGGACTTCTCGGCGCGCCCTGGCGGAAGGGGGCCTCGGCGAGGGCTTCTCGGCCTGGGGCTCTCGGCCTGGGGTTCTCGGCGCGCCTTCTGGCCGCCGGGGGCTCTCGGCCTGGGCGGTTCTCGGCGCGCAATTCTTCGCGCCGAGAGCCTGCTCGCTTGGGCCTCTATTTGAGGCGCCGAGACCTTGTTTTTTCTCATTCTCATCCTTTCTTTCTCTTTCTTCATTTTTTGATTTCTTTCAGCGGCGGGAGCTTCCTCTCCTCTCTCGGCCGTCTCATCTTCTTCGCCCGTCAGGACGCTCTTTGGGGATTTAATCCCTTTTGATTTCGGGACCACCCCCTCTTGGTTGGTGACTCCCTATTCTTTTGGGCAGACCTCGAATAAGGGGAGGTGCTGTCGAAATTTTATAGAATCTCATGTTGCAATCTACACAAGACTGGCTTTTATTTCACACTTTTTCTTCGACTGCAGGCACTGCAATGGCTTCCAGTTCTGATGTTGCATCTTCCGGAGCTGTTGGTGCTAGCTCATCGGCCCAGCCAGACATATCTCGGGCCACAGTGAATTGGCTGAATGTGCATAACCTGGATTTCGGTTATGACAGGATTGCTTCATTTGACGAATCATCTGACTCTGAAACGGACACCGTGTCGACATCCCGGGTATACTCCACGGCGACTGAGACATGCTTCAGGCGAGATGGTAACTATCGGCCAGACCTCCCGAAGGACCGACATTTGATGCCGTTCATCCGGACTTTCACAGTGGGCGGCATGCGAGATTACCGGATAGCTCGCGTAGTTGAAGCTGCCATCCTTGCTGAGCGAGATAGCCTGAAGGACTCAGTGTATCGCAGCAAGACCATCTATCTTCCTGGGGAAAAGCGCGACTGGGATGCCGTCCTTGGCATATCGGAGCTGGAACCAGAGAAGAAGATGCTGGTCCGGGCCCCGGAATTCACACCAGCCCGGTGGGATAATGCTAGCGGCCGAGTTCATAGGGAGAAGCCCGGCTATGGTATGTTGTTGGCACCATTAAAGTGGGGATATCGCGAAGAACCCTTCGTGCTGAATTGTTCGGCCGTTCAGTTCAAGTACCTTCTGGCCGCTGGCTGGTTCGGAGACACCAAAATCACTGACGCCCACCTATTCCGAGTGGGGGCAGTGGAGTTTACAGAGTTTGTTCTGCTAGAATATGCCCCCCTGCTAATCAGAGCAGGGGTGTACCACAGTGTCTTCGCTTCTAGATTCCGGTATCCCATATCCCGAGGACTGTGCTGTGGAATGTTTGAAGTGTTCTGCCCTTTATTCAACACTTTCTATACAGCAGAGGGGGAGACATCCCTGGATCTCTGGAGTTTATCACAGCTCTCCGGCCTGCCCATTGATGGCGAGCCGTATGAGGAGGTTTGCTTGTCAGATTCCGAGAAGGATAGCTCTGATGGCGAGGGCAAGTATTCCATCGGCTTCTCATATCGATATCTGATGAAGGTATACCGCTCCATCTGTCTGGCGTACAGCAGGGGGTCCTCTAAAGGCTATCAACCCCGAGAGAAAGGCAGCAAAATGAGGGTCCGGATAGGGCAGTGGATCCAGTATTTCTTTGACGGTCCCCTGAAGTATGCAGACTTTCCTTCTATGGGTCCGGCTGCTAGCAGGCAGGTAAGGGCTCCCCGTTATAAGTCGGCGCTACCCTCCTCATTGCGCCGTGCAGGCAGCGGTGGTCCCAACCCAGCAGGCGTAGACCCCATCACACACTTGCGGCCTATTTCACATTTTGGCTGTGCACTTTTGCTCTCCCACAAGGGGACGAGACAGTCATTCGGCCAGAGGCCATATATCCAGCTTGTCAGATGGCATGGGGGATGAAGCTGTCGCTCTGCCCAGTGGCCCTGTGTTTGATATATAAATCTTTGGGGGACCTGTACAAGCATCGGACTCCCCGTTCTTTGAGGACCGTGGGTCCTTTTCATTTCTTCAACGCCTGGGTCTGCAGTATATTCCCCGAATTAGCTCCGAGAACCTTGCAGGCGGATACAGTGTCACCCAGGATGGTTGAATTTGCCAGCGCTGAGCCTGGTCCCTTTTATGATCAGCTATTTAAAATAAGGGGCCGACTGATAAAAGTACCAGTGGACGCCCCTGGCAGCATACATTTCTGGAGCTTGGCAGCAGGTTCAGCTCCTTTGATTGATCCTCAGAGAGAGTGCAAGCTGGAGGAGATAGAGACATATATCCACCCTGTCTCAGGGGTCAACACTGCTCGGCCAATCCTGGAACCGGAGCTGGTGAGATGGGCCATGGCAATTCGGCCCAGTGTTTTGGTTTACAGAAAGGGTGGCCTGCTTCTGTTGGAGCCATACTATCCGTTCCGCTTTGGGCGAAACTTCGGCTACGACCAGCATATTCCTACCTCAGCTGCCCAATTTCCCCTAGATAGCCGGGCCAAGCACGGGTCCATCATTGTTGGCGAGGGCCGGTTGTGGTGGGATTTCTATCATCGCCAGGATGATGTAGTTTTCAGGGTGCCCACTGTTTCTAACCGTGTTCCCCGGGTAACACCAGAATATATCAAATGGTGGAATATCCGGACCGGCTTTTATAGGGACGGTAGGGGTGCCTTCTGGGACGTGGCAGAGCGCTCCTTCTTGAAACAGCAACCTGGGCCAGTGTTTGATATTTCCGAGGCCCACTTGAAAAAACTTTACTCACAGCATCTGAGGGAGGCGGAGAATTATCTGACTCAGCGGCGGGCCTTGAAGGAAAAGAGTTCCGAGCCGCTTGCTCCTGTCTTCGCTGCTATCAACGAGGACACCTTTATGCAGAGTTTGAAACATCTGAGCCATGTAGGGGGCGCTCGCTTGGAAGTGCAGCAATACCCATTTCCTGTCGAAGAGCCGCTCCCGACAGTAGCTTCCTGGAGGGGTCCAGTTGATAAATTTCATCCATATAGGACGTTTGTACGCCGAGAAGATAGAACTCAGACGTACTATAGACAAACGTCCTGGCTGTTCATTCTGCTGAATTTGCATGGATTATCTGCAGAAAGCCCGATAGCTGGCATTTTGAACAAGCCACTGTTTATATCATTTCATTATGTCGATGGCTGGGGCATGGACCATCTTGACTTGTTTCGATGCCTTGACTTTCGCGGCCATAATGATCTGGCAGCTTTGGTAGAGAAGTGCCAGCTATTTGGTGATGTGTGCTGGCTCATCAAGGAGGCTGCTTCCCGCTCCAAGGAGGTAGCTTACATGTACTGGCCACTTTCTGTATTCTATGACGGCCCGGCAGGTAAGATTTCTTCTTTTCTGATTGCAGTGTTTTCTGCTTAGCATCTGAATTTTACATCCGCTGATCCCATCATCCTTCTGCCATTCTTAACAGACCGGCCTGATATAAAGCGGCAGGGGCTCTATAGAAAGATTATTGCGCAGGCCGAGAAGCCCACTTATTTTGAAGTCCCTGCTGCAGCACCGACCACTACTCCCCTGCCTCCCGGCAAGAAGAGGAAGGCTTCCGCAGTCAAGACTGCAGTTGGGAAGGCCAGGAAGGCCAAAAAGGCCCACATTCAACAGTCGACTTCGGTGGCGATGGATACTGGGACCCCTCTCCCTGACATTCCATCATTCGATGAGTTTGAGCTGCAAAGGGAGGCTGCTTCGACACCGGTTCAGGGTAACATCAACAGCTTGCATTTGCATTCTTCACTGTCTTCTGCAGGATCTCAAAGAAGTCCTTGAATCTGACCCATTCTTTTTGCACAGCCGAAGAGACAGTCATAGCACCTTCTGTGGCGGAGACCAGATTGCCTTCTCCTACGCCGGCTAGTGAGGCGAGGGGTAAGTGTATCTTCTCATCTGTCTCATACCTGTATTTGTTTTCTTTGCTACATTTCTCAGAGGTCTCTTTTTGCATCAGCGGCAGGCGAGGAGCAGACTGAGGCTGTGGTGACAGAAGAGTTGCTTCAACCACAGGAAGGTCACAAGGCTCAGTCGAAGCAGCGTGCCGTTCCGGCCAGGCGCATAATTACCCGGTCTACATCTCGGCATGTTTTAGAGGAGGCCCCACAGCGTATAGCTAGTGTGGAAATATCCTCAGGCAGTTCTAAGACCGCCTCTGATGAGGAGGAAGCAACCTTCAGCGACAGTGAGGGAGATGCTCCTGAATCAGAGGCCCCACTTGTATTTGTAAAGGGTGTTCCGTCTTTTCAGCCTGCTAAGCTGGTGGTGCTATCTCCTGAGGAGGAGTTGCAGAGGAGTTTGCCGGGCTCGATACCGAGATTGACATAACTCACCATTTGTCATTCCGACTACGGAGCTTCCTTCTCTTTCACCCCACTTCGAGGATGTGGACCCTGCTTCAAGGGTGGGTTCCTTTTCATGTTTGTTGCTTCATCTGCCCCTTCTTCTTTTATATCTAGCACTGAAGTTGCTTTGTTTTGGTCTCAGGGCATTGCCATTGCTAGCTCAGACACAACTGCGGCTATCACGGACATTTCCTCCATAAACTGGGCTATTGTCCCTTTTCAGCCTTTAACTTGCACGGGAATTCCCGAGATCATTCGCCCTGTGCCGGCGCGGATACAGTCCTCGACAGATTTAGCATCGTTGGACTTAGGATCACCAGGAGAGATTTCCATCCTTGTCAGGGCCTCAGAGTTCAGAGCCGAAGTAGACCCATCCAGAAGCTCTGCTTTCATACCGGCTGCCATAATGTCAACTGCGCCTGAGTCAGCAGTCCCTGCCACAGTGGCTATAGAAACTGGATTTCTGCCTTTACAGACTAGAGACCCTTCGCCCCCATTATCAGGAAGAGTAGCTGAAGATGAAGCCCTTATTCAGAAGATTCATGAAGAGATAGCTCCATCATCCATCGGTCCTCCCTCCGCTGATGTTCAAGCCATAGCGCCCGAGACGGAGGGGGAATCTTCAGTTCAGCCAGAGGGCACGGAGAGGGACCGGCCAGTTCTTCCAGCAGATTTACCGTCTTCATCCTCTCAGCCGGATGTCGCACTGTGGGCAGACATCGATAGCGAAGTGACCTTCGAAGTGATCCCCTCTGCTTCTTTTGGCTTTGCATCGTCTGAGAGCTTTGTCTGGCAGAACCTGGATATGCTGCGCCAGCTGGTAGAATCTCAGCCTGGCTTGACATATTTGCAGCTGAAGGAAATTGCTGATCGCTTCACTGCCGGTCTGCAGGCTATGGGTTGCCCTCTGGACACATGGGCTCAGCGGGTCTTGCTTTTGCTTAAATTCGTGCATCGGAGGGATTTCCTAGCACGGACCATGGTTGATAAGCTAATGGCGCTGAAATTGCAGAGGTCAGAATGCAAATCCGAGCTGGGGAAGCTGACACTTATGCTTGATGGACGCCGAGCTGAGCTAGAAGGTGCTATTCAGCGGGAAGAAGCTGTGCGGGACCGGATAGCCCTATTGGAGATGGAACTCTCTGGACTTCGAGCCGAACTGCAGCAACTCTCCTTTATCCGGCCGCAGTCTGAAGAGGAAGTAGCCTCGCTGGAGGGACGGGTGATGTCTCTTCAGGACATGCCCATTGGGCTTCAGGAGGAGGAGGCGCGCCTTCATGAGCTAGGAGCCGCCCCTTATGTGGGTCTTCTGGCCTTCGAAGATATATTCCGGCGGCCGTGAATTGTTTATCCCTCCTTTTTTGTTCTCTTCTGTAATGTGATGTCCCCTCGGGGCCCTTCATGTATTCCCTTTTTATTGGAAAGGAATCTCTTGGCTTCAAGCGTCTCCATCTTACTTGCATATGATTTTATCACTTTGGGAAGTGGGGTAGCGGTTTTGACAATCCCTCATGCGAACGGCTCGTACTTGGCAGGAGAGCGTCCACCCCTTCAGAGAAAGGATGGGGGACTCGCTCCACCGCGTGACGGCATCCGAAGAGGTGCTTAAACCGGATTTCGTGAGTGGCAGCAAAGATCCTTCTGGCCATGTGCGTCGTAAAGGAGACAATTTGCAGGAGTGTGAGAGGTTCCATCAGAATAGACGTGAGGTCCAGACTGGGTAGGGGTTATAGTAGGTGGGACAATTAAAGGATATGTGGTTTTCATCAAGACAGACGTAGGGTCTGAACTGAATAGGGTTTCATCATTGATCGGGCGAAATGCCAGTCGATCAATAGTTGGTTTCATCATCGATATTGGGTTTATATCGATGCAAGAAGAGTTTCATAAGTTTCATCAGAATAGACGAAAGGTCTAAGCTGGCAGGGTTTCATCATTGATCGGGCGAGGTGCCGGTCGATCAACAATTGATTTCGTCATCGATATTGGGTTTATATCGATGCAAGGAGATTTCATAATTTTCATCAGAATAGACGAAAGGTCTAAACTGCATGGTTTCATCATTGATCGGGCAGGGTGCCGGTCGATCAACAGTTGGTTTCATCATCGATATTGGGTTGATACCGATGCAAAGGGTTTTATAAGTTTCATCAGAATAGACGAAAGGTCTAAACTGGATAGGGTTTCATCATTGGTCGGGCAGTGTGCCAATCGATCAACGGTGGGAAGTGTGTGAAGGTGTAGGTCTCATCAGGATAGACGTAAGGTCTATTCCAATAGGTTTTATCGCAGGTGGGACTTTGCCAAGAAATGCGTGGATTTTATCAGGACAGACGTGAGGTCTGAACTGGATAGGCTTTAGCAAAATGGTGATGGGTTTCATTGTCGGTGGGACGTTTGAAAGAGGGTATGTAGATTTTATCAGGGTAAACGTAAGTTCTACCCCGGAAGGGTTCTGTCGTCGGCGGGGCGCGGAAACAGTTGACCGACGGAAGGCTTCATCAATAGAAGGGAGGTACAGGTAGCGTGCCGGTTGGCATGGAACTTTTAAATTACCACATTACTGACCCAAGTGCCCTTTCGGGTTTTCACCGGAGCCAGCCCCCTCTTGCTTTTGCCCACGCGCCCTTTCGGGTTTTCACGTGGCGGGGTACCCGATTTTGCCTGCAGTGCCCTTTCGGGTTTTCACCACAGCTGGGTTTTTGGCCATTTTTGCCCTTATCCGGGATGTCCGAACAAGTCTGGCGGGGTATCTCTATTTTTAACCCCATTTTTATTTATATATGCATATATTTCCTGAATTGGGACTTCAGTACGGATCAGGCGATGTGCTGCTTCATTGGTGCATGCTCTTATCATCGGTATTGGGTATATACCGACGCAAGGATTTTATAGGTTTCATCAGGGTAGACGTAAGGTCTACACTGGGCTGGTTTTATCATTGATCGGGCAGGGTGCCGATCGACCAATGGTAGGTTTCATCACGGCGGGACGTAAAGGGATATGCAAATTTGATAGGACGGGTTTCTTTGTCGATCGGGCAGGGTGCCCATTGATCAGAGGTGGGTTTCATCATCGGTATTGAGTTTATACCAATGCAAGGATCTTATGAATCTCATCAGAATAGACGTAAGGTCTACACTGGGCTGGTTTTATTGTTGATCGGGTAGGGTGCCAATCGACCAACAGCAGTTTCATCGTCGGTATTGGGTTTATACCAATGCAAAGATTTCATAGGTTTCATCGGGATAGGCGTAAGGTCTAAGCCGGATAGGTTTCATCATTGACCGGGCAGTGCGCCTAGTCGGTCGACAGCTGGTTTCATCATCGGTATTGGGTTTATACCAATGCAAAGATTTCATAGGTTTCATCGGGATAGACGTAAGATCTAAGCCGTATAGGTTTCATCATTGACCGGACAGTGCGCCTAATCGGTCAAGTGCTGGTTTCATCATCGGTATTAGGTTTATACCAATGCAAAGGTTTCATGGGTTTCATCAGGATAGACGTGAGGTCTAAGCTGATATGTTTTATCATTGATCAGGCAGTGCGCCAATCGATCAACAGCTGACTTCACCATGGTGGGACTTTGGGCAAGGAATGCGGGTTTTATCAGGACAGACGTAAGGTCCGTACTGGGTGAATCTGATCGTTGATCGGGCAAGGTGCCGGTCGATCGACGAGAAGTTTACGACGGAAGGTGAGGTTTCTTTAGGATCACCATATTACTGACCCAAGCGCCCTTTCGGGTTTTCACCGGAGCCAGCCCCCTCTTGCTTTTGCCCACGCGCCCTTTCGGGTTTTCACGTGGCGGGGTACCCGATTTTGCCTGCAGTGCCCTTTCGGGTTTTCACCACAGCTGGGTTTTAGCCATTTTTGCCCTTGCTCAGAAAACCTGAACAAGACCGGCGGGGTATCTCTATTTTTAACCCCATTTTTATTATTTATTTTCATTCTCTTTTTTTATATTATTCTCTCTTCCCCTCTTTTGGGAGGGTGACAAGTCAGACTGCCATTAGATCATGATGAGGGATAGCTTGGTTAGGGCGGAGTGCCGCTAAACCAAGGAAATGGTGTATCTCGGCTAGGGCAGGATGCCACTAAGCCAAGGGAAGGTAGCTTGGTTAGGGCGGAGTGCCGCTAGACCAAGGAAAAGGGTAGCTCGGTTAGGGCAGAGTGCCGCTAGACCAAGGAAGAGGGTAGCTTGGTTAGGACGGGGTGTTGCTAGTCCAAGGAAAAGGTAGCTCGGTTAGGACGGAGTGTCGCTAGACCAAGGAACATGATAGCTTGGTTAGGGCGGAGTGCCGCTAGACCAAGGACCAGGGTAGCTTGGTTAGGGCGGAGTGCCGCTAGACCAAGGACCAGGGTAGCTTGGTTAGGGCGGAGTGCCGCTAAACCAAGGAAAATGGTAGCTCGGTTAGGACGGAGTGTCGCTAGACCAAGGAAGAGGGTAGCTCGGTTAGGACGGAGTGTCGCTAGACCAAGGAACAGGATAGCTTGGTTAGGGCGGAGTGTCGCTAGACCAAGGAAGAGGTAGCTTTTAGCCCGATGATTACTCGGGAAATATTGGTTGGGCAGCATGATACATCTTTAGGTGTCTACCGTTGAGTGGTGAGAATTGGATTTCCCCTCGATGGTTAACAACCATGTAGGCCCCTCCTTCGTAGACCCTATATATCACATAAGGACCTTCCCAATTAGGATTCAGCTTTTCTTTTGGGTTGGACGCCATGACTTCTCTTTTCTTGACCATGACAAGGTCACCTTTCTTAAATTCTCGTCCTTTTACGAGTTTGTTGAATGCAGTGGCCATACGGGCCTGATACATCTGGATATTCTTCTGAGCTTGGAGGCGCTTTCCTTCCAATTCAGCCAATTCTTGTAATCTTCTTTCTGCATTGGTTTGTTCGCCATGGGCCAGGTCATATTGGACTGCCACTCTGAGTGACGGGACTTCCAGCTCTAATGGAACTACTGCCTCTGAGCCGTATACCAGTGAGTATGGCGAGCACCCTGTAGGTGTTTTGAAGACAGTGCGGTATGCCCACAGAGCTTCATACATCTTTTCTTCCCAGTCCTTCTTATTAGAACTGACGACTTTAGCCAACAAGGTGCATAAAGTTTTGTTGAAGGCTTCTGCCAATCCGTTTGCCTATGGATTGTAAGGAGTGGAAGTCCTCCATTCGATCTTATACTTCTCGGCAAGCCGATAGATCTTTTGATTTCTGAAATGACTTCCATTATCAGATATTATCCGGCTGGGGATCCCAAATCGGAAGATAATGTTCTGCTTGATGAATCTGGCGACCAGTTCACCAGTCACTTCTCGTAATGCTATAGCTTCCGCCCATCGGGAGAAGTAATCTGTTATTGCCAGTATGTACTTATGTCCGGCCGAGGAAGTTGGCAATGGCCCGACTACATCAGTTCCCCATTGTGCAAACGGCCAGCTAGGGATTGTAGGGTGCAGAGTTGTGGGTGGCCTTCTAGGCACAACAGCATGCTCCTGACATTTCTGGCATGACTTTGCAAACTTGCAACAGTCTTCAAACATAGTGGGCCAATAGTAGCCCAGCTTCTTGATTTCTATCTTCATCTTAGGGCCAGCTTGATGAGCACATGCCGTCCCAGCATGTATTTCTTTCATTGCTTGCCAAGCTTCCTCAGTAGACAGGCAGCGGAGCAAAATCTTCTTGCGTGCATCTGCCATTATTCGGAACAGAGTTCCATTTCTGAATTCATAAGAATCTTTGATCCTTAGAAGTTTCATCTTTTCTTCTCTTTTCTCCGGCAGCTGTTGGTGTGAAAACCATTGTAGCAGGTGTTGTCTCCAATCAGATGCTTGTTCTGTACTGATCGTGGTGACTTCATTTTCTTCGGGGCAGCCTTCTAACATGCTGGGGACTTGCCGCCGGTTTATAACAACAATGTTCAGTGTCTCATCTGGTGGGACTGCTATTGAGCTGGCTAGCTTTGCCAATGCATCAGCCTGGGCATTATGTGCACGGCCCACATGCTTGAGCTCAATATGATAGAATTTCGCCATGAGGCGCACAGCTTTTTGGTGGTAGGGGTTCAACTCCGGCTTTCGCACTTCGAACTCCCCTTGGATTTGCTTTATTATCAACATTGAATCCCCGAATACCTGAAGCATCTGGATACCCATGTTGAGGCTGATGTGCAACCCGATTATCAGAGCTTCATACTCGGCTTCATTATTAGTGCAGGGCTTGTTTATAGAACAGGAAGTATGCACAACCTCCCCCTCTGGTGATCTTAGCACAATACCGGCTCCGGCCCGTATTCTGGTCTTTCCATCGGAGTCCGTCTCTGTTCTAGATGCTCCATCAAAGAATAGCTGCCACATAGTTGACTGAGCCTGGCAGGCTTCTAGTGTTTCATCATCGGGTAACTCAGTCCCCAACATATCATTCTCTGGCACAGGATGCTCTGCGAAGAAATCGGCCACGGCCTGTCCTTTTATTGCCCTCTGGGGTATATATGTGATATCGAATTCCATCAGAATTACTGCCCATTTGCCCAACCGGCCTTTCAGTACTGGCTGAGTCAATATGTATTTGAGCGGATCTGCTGCAGATATCAATCTGATTTCGTGTGACAGCATATAGTGCCGGAGCTTTTTAACGGCAAAGACTAGTGCCAAGCATGTCTTTTCTATATAGGTGTAGCTTTCTTCAGTTCTAATCAGCCTCCGACTCAGGTAGTATAGAGCCTGCTCTTTGCCTTCTTCATTTATCTGTGCTAGCATTGCCCCCAGGGAACAGTGTGTGGCTGCAATGTATAGTATCAGGGGCTTGCCCTTAATAGGTGCCCCCAGCACTGGAGGGGTCTTGAGATATTCTTTCAGCTTCTCAAAGGCTTCCTGACAGCCATCGTCCCAGAGGAACGGTACATCTTTCATCATGAGCTTGTGAAAAGGGTGGCATCTCCCCGACAGATTTGATATGAATCGTCGGATGTAGGCCAAACACCCTTGTAGAGATCTCAGCTCGTGGAGATTCCTTGGTGGAGGGAGCTCCTGGATAGCTTTAATCTTGGATGGGTCGATCTCAATGCCCCTATGACGGACAATGAACCCAAGGAATTTTCCACTGGACACGCCGAAGGCACATTTCATAGGATTCATCTTGAGTTCATATCTGCGCAGCCTCTGGAACACTATCCTCAGGTCTTGCAGATGATCTTCTCTTCTGCTGGTTTTCACCACCAGGTCATCGATGTAGCACTCCACTTTCTTGAAGAGTAAATCATCAAAGATCTTTGTCATAGCTCTTTGATAAGTAGCGCCGGCATTCTTGAGGCCGAACGGCATCCTTTTGTAGTGAAATATCCCCTTCGGGGTGCGGAATGCAGTGTGCACTCTGTCTTCTTCAGCAATCCAGATCTGGTTGTATCCGATGACCCATCCATGAATGACAGGGCTTCATGGCCAGTGGTTGCATCGATCATGACTTCAGTGATCGGCACTGGGAAATCATCTTTCGGGCAAGCCTTATTCAGGTCCCTGAAATCTACACATATTCTGATCTGCCCATTTTTCTTCTTCACGGGCACTATATTGGCCAGCCACGTAGTATACTGGTTCTCTTCAACAAAGCCCACATCGATCAGCTTGTCGACCTCTTTGTTGATCTGATTTATCAGTTCGGGGCGCATTCTCCTGGAAGGCTGCTTCACAGGGCTTGCCTCTGGGTTTATCGCCAATCGGTGCTGTGCCACATCAGAACTCAGTCCTGGCATTTCATCATATGTCCATGCGAAGTAGTCTCGGAATTCTTTCAAAAACTGAATATACTGTTCTTTGACAGCTGGCTCCAGCAGTGCACTGAGGAATGTAGGCCTTGGCTCCTCTGCTGACCCCAGATTCACTTCTATCAGCTCATCGACGGTGGCTTGGCCTCCGTCTTCAACTTCGGGTGGGGCTTCTTGCAAATCAATAAAGCCTCCCGGGATATAATCTTCTTCGTTCTCATGATTTTCTGTTTCATCAGATTGGTCATCAGCAGATGCTGGTGCATCGTATAAGGCCAATACGGCCGGATTCTGTTCAGTCTGCCCCGAGGACGTGACTGGCTCAGCGGAAAACTTCGAAGTGGAATCTTCCGTGCTTAGAGGCTCTTCTGATGTGGGCTCCCCTGAGAGGTCATCATTATGTAGAGCTCGGAATTCTTCTAGAATGCGCCCAAACTCTAGGCACTCTTGCAGCTCTCTGACTACTTGATCTTCATCCGGGGTTCCCGTGTCAAATTTCGCTTCATCCTGGAACAGATCCTCCTTGCAAGATAGATCTTCCCAGTACCAATCTCTCTTTGTCTCGTCAGGTATCCCCACCCCTGGCAGATTGTCTGGGATTTCATTGTCCACTACGGACTGATAAATGATTTCTTCATCTTCCGAAGGGTATTGGTCATAGTCCATCCCAGGGGAATCTTCATGCTGGTAGAAGGCAGAGATGACATCTACCTCAGCTTCATAGTATTCTTGCAGGGTATAGCCCAGTCCCGGGTGCTGTGTGATCTTCCTCAGTTCTTTATTATCTCGAGGTGGATCCCATAGCTCCTTGAATGCTTTCTTCTGGGCTGCAGATTGTATTGAAGGCATTTGCATCTTGGAGAACATTTGCGAAACCCGTTGGGTAGTGTACTCTAGGCCTGTAATTGGCACCATCCGGTTTGCGGCTTCTTCAGGGACCATGCAATCTTGATCGTCTTCTTCGACTGCCCCCCCGGTGTAGAATATGATAGGAGGTTCGCAGAAGCGAGGGATTTTCATAGTCTTCAGTGGTAGCACCGTCTGGTATTCTATGCTGGCTATGGGCTTGACTAGACCCTGAGGAACTTCCACCTGTGTGTATTTTTCTTTCATCTTTTCTTCAGTATCATCTGGGTGTATGCCAGGAGGAGTGATCCGAGCAAAATCACCAGCATAAGAGATGTGAGATACCCCATGCTTTTTGATGTAGCCCTTTGGCGGCGGCGGAGACCAATTTCTTATCTTTGTCGCCGGCTTTTCCTGGCTGACCACAGCTTCTTTTTCTTTATCCCTTTGTGACACCTCGGTGTAGTAGGATGCATCGAGCATATGGCACTCGAACACTTCGAAGGGATGTAGGTCTGCAAACACCCTTTCTTCTTTTCCTTCATGGCAGTATTTTATGCATTGGTGTAGCGTGGATGGCACTATCTGATATTCGTGCAGCCACGGTCTTCCCAGCAGGGCCTTATACGTGGTGTTGGTACCATTGTAGTGAGGTCGCCCAATGTGAGGTTGAAATCAGCTACCCCGAGAGGTGTTTCACATTTTTGGTTGAATCCTGCAATCTTCATGTCTCTGACCTTGGTGAGCTGCAGATCAAAGTAATATTTCTGATAGATGCGGTATGGGAGAATATTCACAGCAGCCCCTGGATCTATCAGTATTCTGCTTATCGGCTGACAGTTTAGGGAACCCCTCATATACAGCGGTCTATTATGGCCGGAATTTGGGATTAGCATATCATCCTCCGTGAATGTGACTGATGGCCCAGCATTCACTTCTGCCAAGAGTGCTTCACATTGTGCCGGGGACTGCAGTGCATCCACAATTGCTTGGCGAGCTTCTTCACTCAGAGAGAGAATTTCCCAGATGGAGAATCTGGTAGGGAGTTTCTTCAGCATTTTCATGACTCGACTGCCCACCCGGACATTAGACAGTCTCATCTCCTCTGCCCATCGGGGTCTTGGAGGTTCATGTGGTGCCTGTGGCCTTTGCTGCCCATTTTCAATTTTATCTTCTTCATCGGTCTCCCGGAAGGCTTCTTCTGTAGCGACTGCCCCTGGTTTTGCTAGAGGGTTACCTTCTTCATTTTCTTCATGCTGTTTCTGCTTTCCAGCCGCTGTCTGCTGGCATTTATTGCTTTTATCTGGAGCAGTATGAGCCGGTTGCTCATTTTCTAAGCTGGACAGGAACTCCAGGAATGAAGGGGCTTCATCTGCCTTCTTTTTGTCTTGGTACAGACTGGCAGGGGGAGGAACCTGGACACCTCGTATCTCTGGTTCCGGGATTTGATAGGGTTGCTCCCCTCTGAACATGATATTATGGTTGGCTGGTGGTGGGCGCCCCCATCTTCTCCCAGAACGTGTTGCATGGGCCGAGGTAGAGGCTTCGGCATGGTTAGCTTCTAGCGGAGCGTTGGATGCTTCCGGCTCATCATCCTCCCCGGGCAAGGAAAAGAGTACTGACAGAGTGTTACATTGTACTGTCGTGACCTTCTTTCCTTTCTTGGATTTGGGCCGTTTCTTCTTCTTTTGGGAATTTGGCTTTGCTGACTCCTGCCCCCAGAAGGGCTCATTTTCAGCTTTTTCTTGTTCTGCCTCTGGCTGCTCTTTAATTTTCAATTCTTCGAGCTGTTCCCAGAGTATACAGTCTTTCATCAGCAGATGCTTGGGCTTCTTCTGTTCGTACTCATCAAGCTCATTAATATATTGCTGCAGACGCCTGGCTGCAGGGCTTACCTCTTTATGCGTAGGGAGGGGAGTTTGTCTCCTCCGGTTGTGAGTAGGGATCCGGATGACTGGTCCGGTCTCAGCTGTATGCCATATTGGCTTTATTGGAGGCGGCTCGGGCCTTGGGGTAACACCCCGGATAACTGCTCCGCTGGTACTGGCTGCAGGAGTCTTCTTTCTACTTTTTATGGGTATCATCTGCCATCCTTCCTGATCCTTCTGTGGGGTGAGGAAGCAAGCTTCATAGGTATGCTTGGTGCATTCTTCAACGGCTTCCTTGGGCAACTGTTGGTAGACTGAGATCATATTGGCAGCCACTCTCCAGGGTGGAGGCTCATGTGGATGGGGCGGCTTTACCTGGTAATCTCCCAGCTGCAGCTCACCTTTCTTGACCATTCCTTCCATGATATCTTTGAAGACATAACAATCTTCAATTGCGTGCCCCAGCGCACGGTGAAATGGACAGAACAGCGGATCATCTTTCTTTGCTGCATCTGCTGGTCTTTTGGGTTCAGGCAATGTTACCTTATTGAACTTGTATGCCCAGTTGAACAGTGCGGCCGTCTTATCTTTTGGGAAGGAATATGCTTTTCTCATCTTGTCTCTCAGAGAGACTTTATCTTTTCTTTCTGCTGTATCTGCCAACGGGGGAGCTTCATCTGCCCCTTTCTTCCCCTTCTGTTGCTCGAAGGTTCTGAAATCGACGGTGTTGGCCTCAGAGTGTGATGGCCGTCGTTCATTGGATTTTCCCTTCGGCATAGTGAGAACATTGGCGGTAGGACGCTTGGACAAGAACGTCTCGACTTCCGCCACTATATTATTCAGCCGGTCAAATGTTCTGACATCTGCACCGATCATCTTTTCTAGCACCTCCCTCCTGAGGCTCTGCTTGCATATCTGCACCGCATCTTCTTGATGAGGAGGCCTTCGGCATCTCATGGCTAAGTTCCTCCATCTTTTGATGTAGTCCAGTGCAGTCTCATCTTGCTTCTGCCTGGTTGCATATAGCTCTGCTATCGTGATTTCCCTTTCCGTGACATGAAATCTGTCGCGGAATTTTCTCTGCATATCAGGCCAATCAGCCACTGACCCAGCTGGCAGACTTGAGTACCATTCAAAGGCCAACCCAGTGAGGGATGAGCCAAAGAACTTGAGCAGATAAGCTTCATCGACTGCTAGGTCGCCCATGATTGTAGTGTAGTAGGCTATATGCTCCCTAGGGGAGCCTTGGCCATTAAATTTCTCAAACTTCGGCGGCTTACTGACGCCTGGGGGTAGTTTCTTGGCAGCATACTGGGGAGGATACGGTACCTTGTACACATCATAAGTACCCGCATCACCACCAGTCTTTTCTGACAGCTTCATTTCCACAATTCTTTCAATCATCTGCTTGTGGGCTACAGCTGGATCTATATCTTCTGGGAAGAAGTGAGCTTGTTGCTGGCTGTGAGGAGTTGTCATCACAGTGGCGCGCAAGATGGGCGCGGTAGGCTGTGTCTGAGACACAGAGGGCTGAGCTGCTGTTTGCTGTGGAACAGGTAGGCTCGGTGTCTTGCCCTTATCAGCTAGGAGAGGGTTAGCTGGGATAGCCGTCTCTGCTGAGCTGGATGTTTGCCCCGCAGGTTCAGCTTGCTTTGAGACTGATGTAGCTTCATGTCTCTCATTGAGCTGTCTTCAGAGAGCACTGATCTCCTGCTGATATCTCCTGAACATCATCTGGATCATGGGATCCAAGGTTGATGGGATTTGCATATCTTCAGAAGTCCCTTCAGCATCATCAACAAAGGGATTGTCTTCATCCTGTGCCGTCACCACATTGACTGTCATGGTGGTGATCTTGCGGGCTTCATCATATTTCTTTATTTTATCTTTTGCGGCCTGGCCTCTTCTTGTGACAGGACCAGGTCTAGTAGCCAACCTGAGCAGTTCATTTGGCTGAGTTGGTAGTATATCTTGCCCCCTGGCGAGTCCAGCCATGTTGCAGGCGAAGATTTGCATTTTTCCCTTCCGCTTGTAGACCTTTCTTTTCACCTGGTCAGGATATCTGAGCCGGTCAAAGAGCGATATTCTTTCTTTGGCTTCTTCCCGGTACAGGTCTTCTTTATCATATCCAGGCTTGAGGCCTTCTTCATAGTGGTTTGAATCGGAGGAAGAGGCTCCGATCATCGTTTCCTGAAGTGTTTCTTCTTTTTCTTCACCTCTGGTGCCCAAGGCACGGGATAGTCTTTGTTGACCGAGGGCGGAGCTCCCCAGGTAGTGGAAGTAGTCTTGGACTATCTGCTTCATCTCTTCAGAATTGTGCCTCTGTGGCTCAGGTTGGAGTATCAATCTGTCCTGGCTCTTTTGCTGATAAGCCAGTCTTGCCACCTGAGCATTCAAATGCTCGGCTTTGGAGTATCTACAGATATCAGCCTGTCTGGCACAAGCTCTTGATTTTCTTGCAGTAACCACAGTGACTGGTTCACTTCTTCTCATATTGCCAACTTGGCAACGGTCGGCAGCAGCATTGTAGATCTTCTCTTCCCATCTCTTGCCCTTGGCCATGGGATGGGTAGTAGTGAAGTTTTCCCTTGTCTGGTATCTTCTGCCCCTCATCATGGGGCGAACAGCAGTCATATTTCTTTCCTGACCCTCAACCTCATCTCTCCTCCCCCGGGTCCTGGGGTAGACAGTAGTAGCATTTCTTTCATCTTTCTTCACTTCCCTTCTGCCCCCTGCTCTGAGGCGGGCAATAGTGACATCAGTAAGGTTCTCCCTGTCCTGAGCTGGGGCCCAGCTTTGGATCTTCTTCAGCCGCCAGACCTATTTGTATTTTGCTGGCTTGGGCGCCAGCGGCTTCTTTTCATTAGCCTCCCAATTGGCCTGCCTGGTGGTCAGAGTTTGGAATCTGTTGGCAGTGGGCACCATCGGGACGATCACGTCCGGCTTGACCGCCCTTGGGCAACCGTTCATGTTTGCCCAGACACCACCGATCATCATTGTCTTTCCGGAGTTGGAAAGACGGCGGTCAACAGCAACATACCGGCTCCTCCGGTTGGTTCTTCTCCCCTTCTGAGCAGCAGCGGGGACCACGTCCCTTTTTTGGACGTGATGGACAAAGCAGGCGACGGCCGTGGGGACCGTGTTCTCTGGTACGATATTCTTCTGGTCAGTGATCTTCACCGGGGCACTTACAGCAGTGCCTTGCTCATTGTCATCGACCTGCAGAAGGTCAGTGAAGACGACGCCCAAGCAGTTGGGCAGCCCAACGGCAGGTGGCATTGATCCGAACGCGAGGGGTACCGCCAGGTAGCCTTCTCGCACATGCATGTCAATCGGCTGCTGGTCGAAGCAAACGGACACGATTCCGGCTGTCATTGTAGATTCCTGAAAATAAGGAAAGTACACAGAATCAGAAGTTTCAGGGGGGCCCGCCGGGCCTCCTACTTTAGCGTAAAGATGAAGGGAGACTTTGTCCCACCGGGCGTGCCAGACTTGTGGACGCGGATTTTTATCTTATTTTATTTTATTTTTTATTTATTTATTCATTGATTTATTTGCGTGCCAGTCACCGAAGTGACGATTTCATTGTGCGCTCGATCTGACTTGGTCAGTCGATTGTGAGTGATCGTGTCTGGACCAGAAGTCCGTCATACCATAAAGGCTATGACGTTAATTACGCCCTTCCAAGGAAGGACAACCCTTGATTAAACGCTAAAGGTAGGAGGATGACAGCGGTAAAGCCACATGCTCAAAAGAGACGGAAGTCGTTCACTTGCAAGACATTAAATGGATTAGACGAAGCAGGGGTTGGTTATTTTCGGGATAAAACTGATGGCATATTCCCACCATCTTGGACCATGCCAAGTGGGGAATAGGAAACCACCCATGCAGTGGCAGGGTGGGATCCGTAAAAGATCGGGCATAACTGACCCAGAATCCGAGTAAGCACTGGCGTAACATGACGCGCCCCGTGCGTACGCGATGTTGCATCTATATCCCCCTTCAAAGGACCGTCGGAGAGCATGTAGGGACATAGCTCCGTGGGCCAACGGGGTTGAGAGAGAGGACATCACAGCTACCTGGCAAGGTACGTGTAAATTTCGGCAGCATGTCCCCTCAACTTGGATTATGCCAAGAGAGGATAGGTCATCATCCACGGAGTGCCGGGATGACAACCGAACGAGGATGGGCACCGGGCCCCGGGACATCGCTTACCTTTATTCCATCATTTAATATCCCCTTGAAATCCCTCGGAACTCATGTGATGACATGGCCCTTTGGGTTCATAAGGGTAAAATCTGGATCGGGAATGAAGACTGTAGGGGAGGCCTTCCCCATTACTATGTCTTCTCATGGCATCCATGACGATCTCTGAACATCCCCGGGGCACATGTGTATGGAGACTAAAAGATTGAAGGATGTCAGTGCAGAAGAGGGCCTCGGACTGGGTTTCATCGGCCGAAGAAGGAGGGGCTCTCGGCACGGTTTTAATTTGACAGAGAAATAGGGTTCTCGGCATGGGTTTAGCTGGCCGAATGAAAGGGGGCTTCTCGGCATGGGTTTAGCTGGCCGAATAAGGGTCTCAGCGCGGCTTTAGTTGGCCAAAAAGGGGGCTTCTCGGCATGGTTTAGGGGCTCAAAAAGGGGGGTCTCGGCGGCAGCTTCCCGGCGCGCTCATGGCCGCGCCGAGAAGGTGGCGCCGAGAGGCTTGCATGGAGGGGTTCGAATAGGCTGATAGGGGAGGGGGTCTCGGCGTGGGGCTTCCCGGCGCGCTCATGGCCGCGCCGGGAGTCTGGCGCCGGGAGGCTTGCACGGAGGCTCACGTGAAAAGGGTTGAAATAGCTTTGTTTGTCGTTTAGCTGAAGAGGGAGGCCTCTCGGCTGGATAGTTCTCGGCGGGGAATTGTGCACGCCGAGAAGGTGAAATCGCTGCAGGGTTTCAGGGTTTACAGAGTTCAGACGATGCTCTGCTTCTGGGATTTCTGAGTTTTCTGGCTGCGATTGAAGTTGAATTTGAAGTATAGGAAGGGGGATTTCGTGGATATTTCCCTGAGAAAGGGCCAAGGGGGGGTCTGGAGGGCAGGATTGATGGGGAATGAGACCATCGTCTGGATCTCTGAAGACTTTGTTTTATTTCTGCCGCCGGCCGTCTGGGGATCAAGAGATGACTGTCTCTGATCCCCTGGACGGACCCAATAGCATCTGAAACTCGATGGCTGAGGAACCTTTAGCATCGAACTCCAGACCCTAGTCATCCAAGGGATTAGGATGGAGGGTCGAGAGATCGAGGTTGTCATTCGCTAGCATCCGCGGAATAGCAGTGATCCGAAGAATCGATATACCCTCGTATAGCCAGCGGTTCAGGGGACCAAGAGATTGATGTCTTTGGTCCCTGAACAGCACAAGGAGGGGCCCGGTTTCCATGCCTCTAAAGAGAAGATTCATATGAACCATTAAATGTTTTGCATAAACGATAAACGTACAAAGATAAGCGGAGAGCAGACATTTCGATCAAAGGAGAGCAAACATCTGAATCAGTAGATCCCCAAATGGGTCACGTTGACATTTCATTGCATCGCATTGAAGCCTTACATCGACTGTGAAATAGAAATGCAAAGCAGAAAGATAGAGATTGAGACCGGAACTGGCCGGCTATTTTCGACAAATCAAGACAAAAGCTCAGTAGATTACATCAATAGAAAAGAAAAGACAGCATGGGGAGGGCGGAGCATTGACTCCTCTCCCTCCCCCTAGCAGCCCACCTGGAGCCCTTTTCTTCTTCTTTTCTTCTGCTTCTTCTCTTCTGCTTCTTCTCTTCTCTCAGCCGAGGGGGACTCTCTCTTGGCAGGACTCCCTCTCTACTCTTTCTTTTCTGGCTTCTTTTTTTCTTCTTCTTCTCTCCTTTTGTCCCCTTTTCTATTCTCCTTCTGTCTCTTTTTTGTCTCTTTATCTGTTCGAAGGGAGGGGGCTTTTATAGCCACTTCTCCCCTTCTCGGCAGCAGCATCACGGTGCGCCCCAAATGGGGCTTCCCGGCGCGCTTGCAAGTGACTCTCGGCGCCCTCTTTTGGGCTTCGGCAAGTGGCTCTCGGCGTCATCTTTTGCAGGCCCAATTAAAGCTTTTTAGCCGCTTTCACAGACCCATTTGGGTCTTTCAAGGGCATCATCACCCGAAAGGGCCTTTTATTGATGACATATCTTGTATTGAGATCATCATTACAGTTTTCATTAGTCCGTAGACCGAGATTTCATCAGTCCGTAGACAAGGGTTTTATCAGAATTGCCATCTGAACGGTGACAAGACCGGGTATTATCTTATCGATATCGTCACTTGAATGGTGACAAGCTCGGGCATCAGCTTTAGTCCGGAAAGACTTCTGCCGGGAGTATAACCTGTGGAGACCATTCTTCTTCTGTTCTGACTTTGCAAAAGCCTTTGCCATCTTCATCTGCCGGTACCGGCTTCATCTTCATCTCATATTACATCTGTCAGTAAGCCGACATCTGACTTACCCTGACATATCATCCGTGGATTCTTGGGCGAAACGGTTGTACAGCTCTCATTAAAGGGCTGGAAGGTCTCATCAGTCGAGTGACTGCTGCTTTATCAGTGCTGCCGTCTGAGTGACATTGGCACCGGGCATCAGCTTTGCCGACAAGGGCTTCAGCCGAGCAGACAGTTGATGAGCTTCATCATTGGTCTTTCACTGTTGGTCCGACCCTCTTTTCAATTATGTTTTCACCCTTGTTCATTTTCCAGGTGTCAACAGGGCGCTGTAGCTAGACACTTGTGACGCAGTGTAAGACGTCAGGGGATGCATCCGGTCGTTCTTCTAGTGGGTGGAGCTCCTGTCACGTGAAGTGAGTTGTCATGTACCGGGTTTTTTTGTTTCCGTCCGTGAGACGGGACTTCGTGAGTGGTTTCAGGAGTGTTCCGGGAGTCGAGGTCTTGGGTTGCCGGTGGGTGTCACCGAGGGCCTTTCCTCAGACAGCGTTGTGTTCACGGCGGTGAGATCGTGACCGTGTTCCCTGACCGTGTGGTTTTGGCTTGGGCCCTTTTTGTGAGGGCAGGCCTCTGCTTCGAAGGTATCGTGGCGTTCTCCTAGTAGCGTGGCTAGGGCGGCTCGTGTTTAGTGGTCCCCGATCGTGGAATCGGGTGGTCGGGTGGTCGGGTGCGTGGCTTGGTTGTCCCCCGACGGGAGACTAGGTCGTGTTTGCTGGTATAGTAGGAGTAGCTGTAGAGCCGAGGTTTTACCGGCCACCGGTTTGCTGTTCCTGCTGTTACTATAGTAGCTTTCCTTCTGGCGTTGTTTCTCAGTTGGGGTTCCGCGGGATCCCTACTGGGCCAGTGACAGGAGGCTCACCCCTGCGTTTCAGGTGCGGTGGTTCTTCCTCGAGGTTCGAGGGTGTTGCATGGAGGTTCTTAGTTGCCGGCTTGTCGGGCCGAGTGTTCACTTGGCATGTGGTACGTTTTACTACTTTAGACTGTACTTTATGTTGTACTGGACTCTGTTGTAGTTGTTTATTTATTTCCATTAATTGTTGAATTGTCCTGCCTTATTTCCTATTTCCTTGTACCTCCACACTCTTTTTTTTAGCCCTTCCGAGCCCTCTCGGCTTGTGGGCGGCGGTTCGAGTCTCGGGTTATCGGGCCTTCCCGGTAACCGGATTCTCGGGTCGTCACAGTTGTCCTGGAGAGGATGCTTGGAGGGTGCTTGATAGGCCCAAAGAGCATTTGGAGACTTGGAGAGCACTTCTGGGGGAGTGCTTGGTAGGCCTGAAGAGCACTTGTAGTCTTGGAGAGCACTTCTGAGGAGAGTGCTCGGCAGACTTGGAGAGCATTTGGAGGCCTGGAGAGCACTTCTAGGAGATTGCTCGGCCTACTTGGAGAGCACTTGTAGGCCTGGAGAGCACTTCTAAGAGAGTGCTCGGCGTGCTTGGAGAGCACTCGTACGCCTGGAGAGCACTTCTAGGAGAGTGCTCGGCCTGCCTGGAGAGCACTCGTACGCCTGGAGAGCACTTCTAGGAGAGTGCTCGACTTGCTTGGAGAGCACTTGTAGGTCTAGAGAGCACTTCTGGGAGAGTGCTTGGCGGCCTTGGAGAGCACTTGGAGGCCTCGGGAGCACTTCTGGGAGTGTGCTAGGTGGCCTTGGAGAGCACTTGGAGGCCTAGAGAGCACTTCTGGGAGAGTGCTATGTGGCTTTGGAGAGCACTTCTGTCCTCCGTGGAGTGGGGCTCTGTTGGCATACGCAGGCTCCTTGCTCTCTCTATGCGTCTCTGTCTCTGTAGTTGTGCCACAGTGTTTCCTCCTTCCTCCCTGGCATAGAGCTATAGTAGTAGAAAGATGTCTCTCTCTCTCTCCTTCTGTGTCTTTGCAAGACTAGCCTATTGGGGTACCACCGTTCGTCTCCCCTTATTTTGGATCTAGTGAGGTCCTATTTATATAGGCCTTGGTGGTGCAGGCTGTTCCTCGGTTGGGAAATGACGTAGATTGCGGAGTGACGTTTCCTTGATCGTGGGGGTTGTCCATTATGCGCTTGTCCATTCCTGGAAGGGAGGCTTTGTGGTGAGAATCTCGGAAGGGAGGGTGTGACCCAGTCCATGCGGGGGGAAAGCCCTGTAATGATGGTGGCGACGCTCATCTGTTGGAGAGAAATGCGGCGTCTGGATCCTGTATGCGCTGTAATTTCACATGTGGGCTCGCGGTCCTTTGCATGCTTTGCCGAAGTGGGCTTTGCTGGATCTGGCAATATTGGGCCGTGTTGGGCCTGGCGAATTTTACCCTCCTCAAGTGTGTTCATGAATTGGGACTGGGAATTCTGATGTAGATTTCACTTTATAATTTATTATCTTATGTTCATTACTATATATATTATGAAATTTTAATTAATTATTGTAGGTTCTCCCATCTTTCTCTGGTCACTTGTGTACCCTTTTGGGTTTTGGCCCATGGGTGATGAGTCGGGATTTGTACTATGCTGGTTCCTTTCAAATCATAGACCCCGGGTCGTTACAGTAATTGAATTATCTTGCGCGATGATCCCTCTTATGGTTGAATAGTTTACTAACTATAAGTATTTATAGTTAAATTTGCGGTTGGAGTTACATTTTAGTGCATTTTGCAATATTAATTAAGTCTGATCATAGACTAATATATATGCACTTATTACTGATTGAGATAGTCTACTTAGTTTTGTATGTGAGAATTGGTGACAGAGTTAGTTAAGAAGCGAATAATCCATGCATATGCCCTCGTTAATCTGACTTCTAGCAATGGAATTAAAGGATGGTAGAAACCTATACATGTCCCGAGGACATGATATAATGCGATGATGGGAATGAGACCCCTTTGGTAACCACGCAAAACTCAAGATCCAAGTGCTTATTTTTCCTATGCATGCATGTAGATAACATATGTTATATATGCCCCCTTAATTTATGTTGAATGGGTCTGCCATTGGGCCGGCCGGCCCATTCGCGTCGGAGGCACGCACACGCGAAGGTGCGCGGGCGCGGGCGCAGGTTCCACGCGGCACCCTCCGTAGTGCCTCCTCTTCTCTCTCTCCCGTCTCATTCCTACCTCCCCCAGATATTTTCCCATGGGTGTTTAGCCTGTATAAAAAGGGGCACAGCCACAGCAGAATGGAAGTGTAGTGAAAAGAAAAAAGGGAAAAGTTGAGTGCAGTGACTTTGTCCTGCTACGGGAGTGAAAAAGGGCGCAGGGCAGTGGCTGTGTGCAACTGTAGGCCATGGGTAGGAAAGAACCGTGAGCAGTGAGTAAAAAGTGAAAATGGCAAGTGAAAAATTGAGAAACGTTGTGTGTGTGCGTGCTGACGGAAGAGATAAATGGGAACGAGAATAAGAAGAGAGCCGCAACTCTCAGCTCTCATAGTGTGAGGAAAGCAGTGAACAAGCTCCGGAGGCACGTTACCTTCTGCCTTGATCTTGGAGTGTAGATTTTGAAAGTGACTCTGATAGTCATTTCTCATCTCTATGAATAAAAGATTTAAATATACATATATATATGTAGTGGCAGGAAAATGGTTCCTTGGCCACGTACCACCTTCTCTATTTATTTGTTGGGGAAGTCGTCTCGCGCCCGTGGATGCCTGCACACACCAAGAAACCAGAAGGGCGTCAGAAGGAGTCCCGGGTGTTACCCCAGGGGACAGCCCTCTAATGCTTAAGTCAGCAAGAGATTAATGAGCAATAGGGAAGAGCAAAGTAAGAGAGAAGTAGAGGCCGTAGTCGTCGATCCAGGAAGCGTGTAGATCCCCTACACGCGTGGTCGCCGCTCCCAGTGGGCTCTGGAAGAGTGCTCGCTGGGGAGTAAGGCCGTGCAAGAGGAAGTGGCTCTCTGGACGTAGTAGATGACCTCTCTGTCGTAGTTGCAGGTCGGGTCGTTCTCTTCTCAGTAGGAAGCTCTAGTGGCGGAAGTATCCACTGTATCTCCTCTTGCGTAGTAGTATGGGGGTTTAGTAGAAGGATCTACCATGCTCTTCTCTTCTGTCGATGTCCCTTTTATATGGGTTGTCCTGGAGCGAGGGCCTCATCCCTTGATAGGGAAGGGTCCGTTTAGTAGAGTAACGTTCCTCCGCTATGTTGGCGGGAGTTTCCCGTTGGAGGGCGATAGCCCCGGCGTCGGCCGTTCCCTAGGCGAGTCTTACGGCACTAATGGTGCATGCTCGCCCGTTACGGGGTCAAGGCCGGCGTCGTGGGGGCAACAGTCGGTCGTCGGAGTGTCCTCCAGCGAGAACTGTGCTTGGGCCGGCCTCATCAGCGTCGTGGAATCCGATGTCTTGTTAGGCCGGTCATCTTCTTATTGGGCCGAGCATGTATGTCCGCTCCTTACTTGGACTTAGCGCGTCCAAACCTTAATGGGCCGCTCGCGCTTGGGCCATTTCTGGGTCAAACCAGATTTACCCTTCTCACTTCTCCCCTACTCTTAGTTGCCGAGCACTCGCAGGGGACTGAGAGTAGCCCAAGAGAGGGTTCTTCTGGAGGGTGTGATCCGAAGATGATTTTCTCGTACGGCGGAAGTTGGTGGCTTCGAGACCTGCTTGGCGCGCAAGGCGTCTCTGGCGGTGGCAGAAGCCATGCTGGCAATGATGACGTCGGGTCTTGTCTTGTTCTAGGGATGTGGGCTCAGAACGGTCGCCTGGCCTCGGTAGCCATACCGCCGTAGCGGCAGACGTCCCTTCGCCTGACCCTCAGGGGGGCAACCGTTGGACTGTAGTGGGTGATTTATAAGGAGCGCAGAGGGGGCTCTCGCAAACCATACCCACATCTCGCTGGTCACCGCGCTCCGTCGTAGGCTTCTTCATCCCTTTGACTGGTGAGGATCCTTCTTTCTCGGTTCTTCTTTTCTTCGATAGCGATGCGTTCACGTAGGAGAGATCTCACTGTCAAGTCTTCCTCTTCGGAAGACATGCCTCAAGGCCGGGGCGATATGCCGAGCACTTTGGGTGCGGGTACTAGTCAGCCTGATTCCCAACCTCTGGTGGCCTATAGGGTATTCCATGGTTTGCGGGAGACCTTCCAGATCCCCCCCGAGTATGACATCATCTTTCCTACTGTGGGAGACGTCATAATGAGTCACCCTACTGGCGGGATCATGATCCCGGTGGCCTCCTTCCAGGCAGGTCTTCATATTTCGGTCCATCCTTTCATCTTGGCCGTCCTCCGCCATTACGGGCAGAACCCTGGGGGCATAACTTCCAATTCTTATAGCATCCTCTGTGGGTTTGTCTATGCTTGTCGTAGAGCGACGGTGGAGCCGAGTGTCGACTTGTTCCGGCAATTCTTCCTCCTCCAGAGTTGCCCATCCGACACCTTTTTTGCCTATTTCAAGGCTCGTACCAGCGACCATTTTATCTCTGTCTCCCGTACCGCGTCCAACCGCAAGGGGTGGGCGGAGCGGTATGTTTACTTGATCAAGTCGAAGTACTGGGAAAGGGCCTCTGATGGCTGGATGCGGAGTGACTTTCCTCGCCCTTGGCGCGATACGAACCCTCAACGTCGAGGGTCGCCGGGATCTGAAGGCGGTTTCCCGGTATCCTCTCGTTGATGCAGACCACGTCTTGAGTCCAGCGGTGCTTCGAGAGTTGGGGTTGTGTCCTCCATTGCCACAGGGTACTGGTCTTGTCTCCCCGTAGGGATGTGGTAGTAGTGGATGATGCTTGACTAACCTCGTCTTATTTTCAGGGGCGGCGGAAGCGTTGGGGTGGACCCCCGAGATCGTCTGGCTGCCGCGGCTCACTCCCCGCCCCGTGGATCACGTTGTTCCGGGAACCGGCCAGGTGTCGGTCATTGCCCCCCTGCTCAGGTTGCTTTTGCCCCGGGGAGGTTGCAGTATCCGGCTCCTGTCGGCATTCCTCTGGTGCATTCGCTCGAGGCGTCGGTGGCCAGTGGAGGGCCTAGTCTTCGGCAGAGTCACTCCAAAGCCTCTCCTAGCGTACCCGGCAAGGAGTCTGCCATGGCTGGCAGTGGTCGGGCTTATCTGACCGAGGATGAGTTGGCGGAGATTGACAGTCGCCGCCGATCGAGGAAGAGGGGGAGGGATTCGACCCCGGTTAGAAGCCGAGTCCCACCCTCGCCTGGGGCGCCTCCCCCTAGTGTTCGCCTATCGTCGTCGCCGATAGCTCCGGAAGCTGCTACTCCGGCGTCCGCCTCCGATAGTCGTGGGCGCGAAAGGGGCAAGGCCCCTACTACTGCCGAGGCTGATCCTCCCCCCCGGCAAAGGGTCCCCCCACGTGGTCAGTCCTCGCGGCCCGAGGATTCACCGGCGGGGGTGCCTGGTGTCCCGGGCATTGTCGACCTCATGATGCGGAGTGCTCGCTGGCATGATCACGTTAGGGAGCTGGGTCCTGGTATCGTGGACGAGCTGACGGCCATCGCCGCAAGGAGCGTGTGTCTGGTCGTCAGCGCCTTTGGGCTGTGGAGGCACCGTTTCCTAGATGTTGTGTGTGAGATGGAGGCCAGCCGGGCCCTTCAGGCGGGGGCCGAAGGGCGTTTGAAGGAGTCCGAGGCTGCGAACGCCGAACTTCGGGAGCAGTTGTCTCAGCTGGAGTCGGCCCTGGCGGGCATGAAGCGTGACCGGGACTCTTTCCGGGCGCGGGCTGACGCGGTTGGAGAGTGGGCGGCCAGGCTAGAGGCGGAGGCTCGAGCCATGGAGGCCCACGGCCAGGAGATCGAGGCGGAGCTTGCTAGGCTACGTATGCCACTGTCCTCGGCTGGCGAGGAGGCTGTGGAGGCCTTCCGCTCTTCTTGGCTTATCGGGTAGAGCTGACGGAGGTAGCCCTGGGGTACTACGGGCCGGCGAGTGACCGCGGCTTCTGGGAGGGCTGGAGTGCTGCCGTGAAGGCCACAACGGGGCACTTTGACCTCGTGGCCCCGGTCCTCCCTCCTCCTTCAGATCCCTACGGCTCGGGGGCCGAAGACGAAGAAGAGGGGCCTAACCCCGTAGAGGCGGGCGCCGAGTGGTCGGTGGTGGACCTGAGGCTCGTGGACCTGAGTGACCACCCGAGTGGTCGGTGGTGGACCTGAGTGGCCGAAGACGAAGAAGAGCGAGCGCCCGCAGATGTTGCCGTGGTGGACCTGAGTGACGAGCCACCTCCTCCTAGTGCTGTTGCTGTGCGTGCGCCTGCTGAGCCCAAGGCACGTGATGATGTAACCGAGGCAAGTCCTTGAGGGGATGCCCCTAGTTGTCTTTCCCTTCCTTTTTTCTACACCTTCCAAGACAATAGCCTCTTTTTGTAATTTTTTATTTGGAAATGAAAAACTTCATTTTGTCTGCAAATCTTAAGATTTCTTCCGTGTATTTCCTTCTTCCTGAACCGTCGCGAGATCCTCTGGGGATACGAAACGGAGTCCTTGATGAGGGCTTCTGAAGGAGCGCGACTTTCGGGATCCGTCGCTTCGATTTCCACAGATTTGATTGAGGCGGTAAGAGTCCTCACACTCTTGGGGACTTCGCCTTCCCTATAAATGGTAGCTTCCGCAGCATTCCAGCAATCAGCTTCTGCAATAGAGAGCCTTTGTAAGTAGCCTTCTTAGAGAATGTCCTCAGGAGAGTCTGGTACTTCGTAAGATGATGAATTTCTGTAGGCTCGTCATCAACCTTTGGTCCTTCGGAGAAACCCAGTGCCAGTACTGTGGCGACTGTGGCTTGCGCCTGGTGAGGGTGGCCCGGCATCTGAGCAATATAGGCTCGGGTACCTGGATGGCTGGCGGGAGGCCTTGGAGAAGGTCGACCGCTTGTTCGCTGGCAGGGAAGTCTTGCTCCTTGAGTTGGATAGGATCCGTCCTTGAAGGGTCAAGAAGTGTCAGGGTAATGCCGCTTCCTCTTTTTCAGCTAGCTTCTTTTGCTTGTCTTGGCAGTACGTGACCGTTGTTTGTCCCTTGTAGGTGCTCGGTGAGATGCTCCTCGTTGTTGGAACATCTTCCTACTTTCTGGTAGGAAGGATCGTAAGGAAGGGTGGAATCTATTTTCCATTCTTCCATTCGGTAGGCACGGTCGTGCGGCTTGGACGACGGCGGTGGGCTCCTCAGTTTGGAGGTATGGCCAGCACATCTCTCCCCGCCGCTGCTGTCGCATGCCGTCCGCGGCGAGACACAAGACAACCTCTCCTTTCAAGGGAGATGCTGGTGGTAGCCAGGGCAGCGGGGGCTTGTTCACCGGGGTGACCTTCCTAATGTGTTGGCCTCATAGTACCGTTGTTGCCTGTTGGCTTGTGTGAGCCTGCTGGTTCCCTGTAACGGGTGGGCCTTGCTGGTCCTTCTCTAAGCAGGGGTGGCCGGAGCTACTGGCTTAGTTTTCCTCGTGCATGCCTTCTACCAGTGAAGCCTTTTGTTGGCCTGAGGGCTTTGTCCCTCTTCTCTGGCATAGAAGGCTTCTCCATAGGTATCTTCACACAGAACAAAGATGGGCACCTACGCCTGTTTGAAGGCTCTGCATGATCATTGATAGAGGACGATGCCGAAAGAGCGAGTTGCTGGAGTTACATGTTGCCACTGTTGAGCACGTTTTGTTCCTCCATGTACTTGTACTTGGCCCATGTGAGGGTATTTTGCCAATTTCTGGCAGCTTGTATTTTGACTAAAGAGATATAAATTCTTTATTCTTGAGCCAATACTATTGTGTACCTTTTACTGGAGTGCTTCAGCGTGCGTTTCTGGGCGATCCTCCGTGCTCGTGTTCATATTGCTCGCGTCTTCCGCAGGAACCCTTGGGTTATCATTTCGTCTTCAAGGGGAGCGGTGCTCGCCTCTAGGGAACCCTTAGGTTACCTTTTTCATTTTCAAGGGGAGCGGTGCTCGCCTTTAGGGAACCCTTAGGTTACCTTCTTCGTTTTCAAGGGGAGCAGTGCTCGCACCTTTAGAAAACCCTTAGGTTACCTTCTCATTTTCATGGGGAGCAGTGCTCGCACCTTTAGGAAACCTTTAGGTTACCTTCTCATTTTCAAGGGGAGCGGTGCTCGCCTTTAGGGAACCCTTAAGTTACCTTCTCGTTTTCAAGGGGAGCAGTGCTCGCCTTTAGGGAACCCTTAGGTTACCTTCTTGTTTTCAAGGGAGCAGTGCTCGTGCCTTTAGGGAACCATTAGGTTACCTTCTTTATCGTTGGCAACTTACCTCAGTGGAGTACGGCTGGTGACGTTTTACTGGAAGTATTTCCTGAGGTTGACGGAGTTCCATGTCCTGGGCACCTCTCCCCCCCCCAGCGTCACTAGCCTGTACGCTCCTTTGCAGAGTGCTTCTATTACCCGGTATGGGCCCTCCCAGTTCAGTGCTAGTTTTCCTGCGACCCCTCACGGGTCAGCCACGCTTGCTCGCCGTAGAACCAGATCTCCGGGGAAGAAGTGTCGCTCCTTAACCCAGGCGTTGTAGTACTGAGCCAACTTCTGCTGATATGCCGCAAGTTTTACCTGGGTGTTGGTTCTTTCTTCTTCGAGCAAGTCCAGGTTCTCTCGCATCGCCTGGTTGTTTCTGGCCTCATCGAAATGTTCCACTCATAAGGAGGGGTTGGATATTTCCACCGAGACCACTGCCTCAGCCCCGTAAGCGAGGTGGAAAGGCGTCTCTCCGGTGGCGGCTCTAGCGGTGGTCCGGTGGCCCATAGAATGTTGGGGATCGAATCAATCCACGCGTCGCCTGCTTGGTCTAGGCGGGTCTTGATGCCATGGAGTAGAGTACGGTTGGCGTTCTCCACCAGGCCGTTGGCTTGGGGATGTCCCACCGAGGTGTAGTGGTTCTAAATCCCCAACTTCGAGCACTTCTCTTGAAAGGTAGTGCTCGCGAACTGTCTGCCATTGTCGGTAGTGAGAACTCTTGGGATCCCAAACCGATAAATAATGCTCCGCAACACAAATTTTTAGGCTGCTTCGCTTGTTATCTTCCCCAATGGTTCGGCCTCGATCCACTTGGTGAAGTAGTCGATGGCGACTATGAGGAATTTCTTCCTTCCCTGTGCCTCAAGGAAGGGCCCCAGGATGTCGATCCCCCACCGGGCGAACGGACGGGGATCCGTCAAGGCATGGAGCTGCGTCGCCGGCTGGTGGTGTAGGTGGGAATATTTCAGGCATTGTGGGCATCTTCGAATATAGCTGAGGCAATCTCGTTGCAAAGTGGGGCACCAGTACCCTTGTCGGATCAGCGTTCTTGCGAGTGCTCGCCATCCCACATGACTTCCGCAGAGTCCTTCATGGACTTCTTGGATGGCCTGGTTGGCTTCCGTGGGGAAGAGGCACTTGAGTAGAGGACCTGAGAGGGACCGGCAATATAGCCGGCCGTCCACCATAGTGAAGTGGGGCGCTCTCGCCCGCGTGCGTCGTGCTTCGGCGTGATCGCTGGGGAGCTACTGTTGAAGGAGGAAATCGAGTAGAGAATCCATCCAGGAGGGTTCATAGTCGATGGCATTTACCTGGAGTGCTGGATCGTCTATGCTCAGTGCTGATAGTTCCTCTATCAGGATTGATCTCGAGTTGGAGACCGTAGTGGCTGACGTTAGGCGGGAGAGGGCGTTTGCTCGGACGTTCTCCTCGCGTGGGATGTGGACCACTTCAAAGTGGGCGAACTCATTCGCCGCTGCCTTGGCCTTCTCTAAATATTTCATCATGGAGGGGTCTCGGGCCTCGAACTCCCCCCTGACCTGGTTGGCGATGAGCATAGAGTCGCTGTATGCTCGCATGCTTGACGCCCCCAGGTGTTTCGCCATGCGCAACCCGGAGAGGAGCGCCTCGTACTCGGCCACATTGTTCGTGGTTGGGAAGTTGAAGCGTAGGGCATACTATAGCTCTACTCCTTCTGGTGAGAGTAAGAGCAACCCCACGCCGCTACCCGCAGCGCAGGACTATCCGTCGACGTATAGTTCCAAGGCGGGCCCCGAGGACTTCTCGGGTGAGTCTTCGGCAGGTAGAGTGCATTCGACGACGAAGTCCGCGAGAGCCTGGGCCTTGATCACCGTCCTTGGTCAGAACTTGATGTCGAATTCTCCCAACTCGATGGCCCATTTGACCAGTCTTCCTAACGCATCAGGGTTATGAAGAATTTGTCGGAGGGGCTGATCGGTGAGGACGGCGATTGGGTAGGCCAGGAAGTATGGCCGTAGCTTGTGAGCAGCTGTAATCAGTGCGAGGGTGAACTTCTCGGTCCGTGAATATCGGAATTCCGGTCCTTACAGTGCTCAGCTGACGTAGTAGACCGGCTTCATGACTCCCGACTCCTCCCACGTAAGCACAACACTCATGGTGCTGGGTGTTACGGATAGGTACAGGAGCAGCTGTTCCCCCCCTTGGGGTTTGGAGAGGACAGGAGGTGTCGTCAGGTAGCGTTTCAGTTCTTCGAACACTTGTTCACACTCATGGTCCCAGTCGATCCATCCCTTCTTCTCTGGTGCCAGGTTGGCTTGCTTGATTAGCCGGAAGAAGGGTAGACATCGTTCGACGGCTCGGGATAAGAACCGGGCCAGAGCGGCGACACGCCCGGTGAGGCACTGTACATCCCTTACCCGTCTTGGTCGCTCCATCTCCAATACTGCTTTGATTTGATCAGGGTTGGCTTCGATTCCTTGGTGGGTGACGAGGAATCCTAGGAACTTGCCTGATCGCACCCCGAACGCACACTTAGCAGGATTGCGTTTCATGTTGTACCTTCGGAGTGTGGTGAAGGTCTCCGCCAAGTCACGCAGGTGCTCGGCTACTCGGAGGCTTTTCACAAGCATGTCGTCGATGTAGACCTCCATGTTGCGGCCGATCTACGAGTCAAACATATGATTGACTAGGCGCTGATACGTAGCTCCCGCATTCTTCAGCCCGAATGGCATGCGGGTGTAGCAGTATAAGCCGTGGTAGGTGATGAACACGGTCTTGTCTTGGTCGGGCTGGTGCATGCTGATCTGATGGTACCTAGAGTAAGCGTCGAAGAAGCTCAGCATCTCGTGCCCGGCCATGGCGTCGACCAACTGGTCGATCCGCGGCATGGGGAAGCTATCTTTGGGCGTGGCTTTGTTGAGGTCGGTGTAGTCCACGCACATTCTCCACTTCCCATTACTTTTAGGCACCAGGACTACGTTGGCTACCCAGTCTGGATACTGGGTAGATCGGAGTAGCCCTGATCATAATTTTTCTCCCACTTGTTGCCTGATGATAGCTTGTCGCTCGGGGTTGCACCGCCTTTGACGTTGCTATACCGGGTGGCAGGTAGGGTCCAACCTTAGTTGGTGCGTGATGACCTCTGGAGGGATTCCAGAGAGTTCATCCTCGGACCAAGCGAACACGTCTTGGTTGGCCACGAGGAAACCCGCGTACGCCTATTTTTCATGTTCAGACAAGGTAGCGCCTATCTTTAGTGTCGTGCTTGGGTCGTCCCCGACCTGGATGAGGTACAAGTCTTCAGCTGGTGCGCTTATGCTCGGACCCGGGTCTTCGGTCCTCGCCTTCTTCTCAGGAGGCACTTCTTCGGGGCGTCGATCTCGGGTGGAGATAAGGTAGCATCTTCTGGATTCCCGTTGATCACCCCGGACTTCCCCCACCCCGCGAGGGGTGGGGAACTTAAGCTTCTGGTGGTAGGAGGAAGGGACGTCTCGGAGCGTGCCGAGGATTCCTCGGCTGATGATGGCATTGTACCCTGTCATTACACGGACCACAGTAAAGTCGGCGAGGAAGGTTACCTCTTTCGATGCCGTCCCGAACGTAATTGGGGGCGAGATACGCCCTTCCGGGCGGACGGCCATGCCGGAGAATCCATACAGCGGCGTGTGGAATGGCGCGAGTCGTGACACGTCCACACCCATAAGTACAAGACAGTCATACGCGATAACATCAGGCCCACTTCCATTATCCACCAGGATGCGTCGCACAGTACATTGATTGATGGTGGCAGAAACCACCAGAGCATCAGAATGGGGCATCGTGACGCCTTCAAGGTCATCCTCGGAGAAGACTATGGGGTCTCTCGGGTGGCCTGAAGTGGAAAGCTCCCTTAGGGTGCCGTCGCCCTGGTCCGCCGTGTTGATGGCCGTCGCGTACCGACCTCTTCTGGTCGCGCTATCTCCCCCCGCGGCGGGCCCTCCAGAGATCATCATGATCTCCTTTCCGTTGGGCTGATTGTCGATCAGGGGAGGTGTCTTCCTTCATCTTTCGACAGCCTTGGCGAGGAACTTGTCGAGGAGTTCTCTGCGGATGAGATCCTCGATAGCGTCCTTCAGGTTGATGCAGTCGGCGGTGTCGTGGCCATGGTCGCGGTGAAATTGACAGTACTTCTTCTTGTTCCGTGAGTTAGGATCCGACTTCATCCGCGAAGGCCATTTGAGGAACGGCTCCTCGCAGATCTCCATCAGGATTTGGTCGGGTGGGGCCTGTCAGGGGCGTGTAGTGGCGGTAGCTACCCCTTTCCTTCTCAGGGCGGTCGCGGTGGTCTCCATCGCGCCGCTCCCACTTGCTCTGACCCTCTCGTGGTTGGTCGGTGGCCCTTTTTCGGTCAGGCTGGTCAGTCCCGGCCGCGCGGCGTAAGGCTGCGGTGTTCTCCTCGCAGTGTGCATGCTTCTGGGGTAGCGTGAGGAGATCTGGAAGGGTCGTCGGGGCTTTGACTTTGAGCGCGCACAGGAGATGTGGTCTCGCGTCCTTTGGGTGAGTGCCGTGGTGGCGAAGCCGACGTCAAGGTGGGGGATGCGGAGTGCCTCCGCGTGGAATCGGGAGACGAATTCCCATAGTGCCTCTTCCTTCCCCTGCCTGAGAGCGAGCAGGCTTACTGCAGACTTGGCTACCTTTCGGCAGCCCATAAAGTTCTCCTTGAACAACTTCTTGAGTTGTTGGAAGGAGGAAATCATCCCGGCCGGCAGGGACTCGAACCACGCCCGGGCGTTCTCTCGGAGGGTCGTAACGAACGCCAAACATTTCATGGTGTCAGAGGCCCGGTGGAACACCAGGTGGGACTCGAAGCCGTGTAGGTGGTCGGCCGGGTCGGTGGTGCTATCGTAGGAGGCGAATGACGGCAGCTGAAGCTTTGACGGGATGGGGGCTTCCATGATTTCCCTGGAGAAGGGAGCGTGGAAGTCTTGATCATCGTCGATGAGGCCGTGATTCTTGGGTGCCAGGAGGACGTCATCTAGGTGCCGGACCTTGTCCTCTATCTCTTCGAACCGTTGGAGCCGGTGGTCCATGTCCGGGTTGGAATGGAGAGGGCCGCGTACCTTAGGCACGGGCACGCTGTGGGACCGTTGGGTCCTTGCGACGGAGGCGTGGGATACCTCCCGTACCTGTCAAAAATTTTCTCCGACCTGGCCTCCTTCGCCCTCCCGTCGCTCGGGTGGGGCGTTTTGGGGCCTCTGGTCCTAGAGCTCTCGGTAGAATTCTGCCAGGGCTCGGACTTCCTGGCGGAGCTCATCTAGGTCACATGGGGTGACCTCTTGTCGGTGGTGCACGGAAGAAGCTTCTTGCGACCTCCGGCGAGAGTTGGGTCCCTAATGGGAACCCCGCCCCCGGTTACTGGCATGGCGGAGGCTTCCATGGGACGCCATAGCCTTTCGCTCGTCTTCCCACAAACGACGCCAAGAAGTGTAGCGGTAGGAAAATGGTTCCTAGGCCACGTACCGCCTTCTCTATTTATTTGTTGGGGAAGTCATCTCGCGCCCGTGGATGCCTGCACACACCAAGAAACCAGAAGGGCGTCAGAAGGAGTCCCGGGTGTTACCCCAGGGGACAACCCTCCGATGCTTAAATCAGCAAGGAATTAATGAGCAATAGGGAAGAGCAAAGTAAGAGAGAAGTAGAGGCCATAGTCATCGATCCAGGAAGCGTGTAGATCCCCTGCACGCGTGCTCGCCGCTCCTAGTGGGCTATGGAAGAGTGCTCGCTGGGGGGTAAGGCAGTGCAGGAGGAAGTGGCTCTCTGGACGTAGTAGATGGCCTCTCTGTCGTAGTTGCAGGTCGGGTCGTTCTCTTCTTAGTAGGAAGCTCTAGTGGCGGAAGTATCCACCGTATCTCCTCTTGTGTAGTAGTATGGGGGTTTAGTAGAAGGATCTACCGTGCACTTCTCTTCTGTTGATGTCCCTTTTATATGGGTTATCCTGGAGCGAGGGCCTCATCCCTTGATAGGGAAGGGTTCGTTTAGTAGAGTAACGTTCCTCCGCTATGTTGGTGGGAGTTTCCCGTTGGAGGGCGATAACCTCGACGTCGGCTATTCCCTGGGCGAGTCTTACGGCACTCATGGCGCGTGCTCGCCCGTTACGGGGTCAAGGCCGGCGTCGTGGGGGCAACGGTCGGTCGTCGGAGTGTCCTTCGGCGAGAACTGCGCTTGGGCCGACCTCATCAGCGTCGTGGAATCCGATGCCTTGTTAGGCCGGTCATCTTCTTATTGGGCCGAGCATGTATGTCCGCTCCTTGCTTGGGCTTAGCGCGTCCAAACCTTAATGGGCCGCTCGCGCTTGGGCCGTTTCTAGGTCAAACCAGATTTACCCTTCTTAATATATTTTCGCTGTGAACATGTATGTATTTATGCACAAAACTCTGATTATTTTGTTTATTATATTCCGGAGTCACCCAACACTGGTATCAGAGACATGTTATTCCTCTCTATTTTTATTTCTTGTCGGGTTAGTCCCGAATAATCTTATTTCATGCCGAGATGTTGTCCGTTAATTTTTTTAATTATTCTGAGTTTGTCCCGAATATGTCAGATTAGTTCCGTTTAATTTATTTCATGCCGAAATGCTGCTTGTTAATTTTATATTTGCTCTGGGTTAGTCCCGGACATGCCGGGTTAGTCCGGTGTATTTTTATTTTATGTCAGATGCATCATGTTAATTTTTTATTTACTTTGGGTTTGTCCCGGACATGCCGGGTTAATTAGTCCCGTATATTTTTATTTTATGTCAGATGCAACCTATTAATTTTTTATTTGCTCTGCGTTTGTCCCGGACATACAGGGTTAGTCCCGTGTATTTTTATTTCATGCCTGATGCAGCCTGTTTATTTTTCTAGGTTCGTCCTAGATATGTCGGCATTATCCTGTATATTTTATTTTTGCTCATGTTATTTATTTGGCTATTTATGTGTTGCAAAGGACTGTATTAGATGGCAACCCCGTCTTTTCCTCCTCACTATGATGATGTGCTCACTGATCACTCCGAGGAATCGTCCCCAGAGCATGACTCTCTCCCTTCTTTCCCTCCTGCGAGAGCTTTGGCACCATTACGGGCAATGCTTGGTATACCCGCAGGTCCTTTGGTACAGCCCGCACAGATGCAAAGAGAGATAGAGCCACCATCGTCACCATTAGGAGAAAATGACGTTGAGCCGAGTACCTCTGTACGCGCTCTTGTGGAGGAGCTGCCCCCTCGACGGCATCTCCTCACAGCCCGTGAGTACCGGTTGAGCTTTTACAGTGCTCTTCGGGGATCGTCCCTGGTGACTGCAGCGAGTGTGATCGCTGCACCACCTGCACGTGTACAGTAGAGGCGTATAGAGGACGGACATGCAGATGGCGCGTGGGTGGTCGCGTAGTACTGGGTGAGCTTTGTCCCCTTACCGGCGAGAGATCGAGAGCCTAGACCACCAACGGCCGCGACTTCTGTCGACGCATGGAGAGGTACAGCAGGGAGCTGGCAGGCCACTACCCAGTTACCAGCTAGATAGGTTCCCTCGCGTCCACAGAAGCCAGAGCAGCTTCCGGAGCTTGTTTAGGCCGAGTGGGGGCCTTGGCCTCCTGGTCGGCATGAGTCGCCACCAGTTGGGCCTCCGGATGCACCACCTCCACCACAATATATTCTTACTATTCCTGTTGTGACCCCGGATGGGGAGATGGTAATACTTCATGGATATGTACAGTTGATGCGAGTTACCTTATATATAGTTCCTTTCAGTAGTATATTTTTGTTTCGCATTTTGCGCGTGTGTACACGCTTGCAGCGAATCATGTGCATATTACTCTAACATGTTCATGAAATAGTATTTTTAGTCTATTTTTGGTAACATGTTAATTGCATTTTTATTTCCTTATATTATGTAACTTTGTTTTGCATATGTGGTACTATTTGTAGATTATACAAATTTGTTTTGCATATGTGGTACTATTTTTATATTGTGTAGATTTATTTTGCATAAATATGTGAAGATTTATTTTGCATATGAAAAGTGCAAATTTGTTTTGCATATATGATATAAATTATGAATTTGCTCGAAGTCATTCTAAGGTTATTAAATGATCTTATGTGAGTGAGAGATGATTGTAGTAGTCTGACTCTGCTTTTGATTTCACCATATAAGAAAGTTTAATATAATTAGTTTGGACTTCTGTTAGTAAATTGAGACGATGTGTAAATTGATGTCGATTACTTTCTCTATTTATGTAGTGGTTGATAGCTATGGCTGTCAAGAATGTTATTGCGGATCTCACTAGGGGTGAAAAATTAAACGGCACAAACTATGATATATGGCACCGTAAGATCCAATATCTGCTAGATGAGCAAGAGTTGCTCGACCATCTTACTATTACCATGTTACCGCCCGAAGAGGGCAACACTGCCCAACATCGTCAAGACCAAGAAACCTATAAGACTTGGTTTAAGAGAGATCGTAGTGCGCGCTTCACTATGCTTAGCGCGATGGAGGACGATCTCATTAGCGAGTTTGAGGGTTTTGATACTGCCAAAGAAATGTGGGACTAGTTAAGATTTACCTTTGGGGGGACGTCTGTGACCCGGTTGAGGGCTCTTGTTTTAAAATTTGAGACTTATCGAAAGATTCACGCCACACGATGACTGAGCACTTGAGGGTGATGGCTCATATGATTCATGATTTGAAGGTAGCAGGTCATGATCTCATAGACGAGCAGCAGATGCAGGCTGTGATAAGATCTTTACCGGACTCGTGGTTTCAAATGAAACAAATTCTAACACATAACGAGAATATCAATGATTTTTTGGATATTTCTCGTCATGTGGAGTTAGAAGCTGAGCGCGAGATGTTGCATCGCGCCACTGCTAATGTCGGTCAGAGTAGTCACCGATATGACAGGAAAGGACCACAGAGGAAAATACATGGGCAAGATGCCGCACCTTGCCCCAAAGCAACTCAGTCCTTTAAGCACCGCCGTGGAAGATGTGGTGGGAAGAAAAAGAAAGACAAAAGCCGTATAAGATGCTTCAACCATAGGAAGAGAGGCCACTTCGCTCATGAGTGTCATGAGCCGAAGAAGGTAATTAATGTACCTAGCTCTCTATATGCTTATGTTTGCACCCATGTATTAACTGCTCATCCTAATCCTGTGTAGATTGTGGATTCAAGAGCGACCAAACATATAACTATGGATCGAGCTGGCTTTATGGAATACCATAAGATCCCGGCCTGTAGGCAGGCATAGAGTTTTTATGGGTAATGGAACCAGCGAAGAAGTCCTCGGAGTCGGTTTGTACCAACTCTGTTTTCGACTGGACGTACGCTGATTCTGTATAATGTACTCTATGCGCCTGGGATCTATTATAATCTCCTGTCAGTTTCTAGCTTGTTGTCTCTAGGCTTTTGTTTGACCTTTTCTGACAGTAGTGTAAATATTATTTTGGACGATATTGTGTATGGACATGGTAAGATGGATGATGGTTTCTTTATATTGCAGCTTGCTATAGGCAATGTTTTTTATTCTTCTTCTCTTTCAACAAGTGTGTTGAATAACAAAGACTTAGATTCTGCGACATGGCATGCTCGTTTAGGCCACATAGGGCAAGATAGAATGGCTATATTAGTTCGAGAAGGCTTTTTGGGGTCACTCACTAAGGTCAACTTGCTGGTATGTGAGCAATGTCTTGTTGGGAAAGCATGCTGGTGTGGAACGTGTCAAATAGACATGTTTTGAGATAAAAATTCAATTCATATGATAATTTGGGGAAAGGGAGCATGTGATGCTCCTAAGGGAGTGTGATCGCCAGAGGGTGTAGATGCCCTCAAAATAAGAGAATGTGATCGCGTAAAATACCTGGTAAGCGAGAGAGATTGGGTTCTTTTCTTCCTCCTTCAATCGGCCGGCTGATGAAGTGGGTCTTCACTTTGATTACCTTGAAAAGAAAGCACAAATCGGGAAAAATAAACCGGATTAGCCAAGTGTAGTATCAAATTCTTAGTGTGTAAAATGATGTGAAATTGTGTATGAATACACCTTTTGGTGGGTTTTTAAACCCCTAGTAGGAGTGTAGGATGGAGAATATGAATGCAAAGAGCTATCTAAGTGATTAATATGAAGCTAGCAAGATGAGTAATGTGTGGGTGATGAAAGTAATGAAAGCATGCACTTGAACAATATAAGAGAAAAGCTCCTCCTTCTGCTCCTGTAAGCAAGATAGAGGAAGACCGGTTGGACACTTGAATGGTAATCGCTAGGAGCGACGAAACAAAGCACAAAGTGGTACGATGCGCTTGAACTGTGGGGGGTTCTCAGGTTGATTCTTCAGGATGCCTCTCCTCGCGCGTGAGAGCATAAGGAGGGTATTTATAGTGGTTGAAGAGAGATCAAAGGGAGAAAGGGCCAGAGACCCCTTTCCAAAGGTGAACATGGTGTTAAATAATAGCAATGCTCAATCTGGGAAGGTATAATGCCATTCGGACATGAAATAGAAATCGCGACCGGAGCACGGCCGCTATTCTCAAATAGCGCCCAAGGGTCGGTCGCCTATTATGTTTAAAAAATTCAGACTTTCCATATTTAAAAATGAGAAATGCGTCCAATAGACGGGCACTTTTCAAAAAAGGCACCCCAATCGAGGGCGTGAATTCATGAGTTGATTTTGAATTGGATTCGTAAAGCTCGAGGAACACGCCTGAGATGTAGGCGCCATTTACTAATAGGTGACATGGCGAAGGGCGTGTTTTAAGAAACGACCGTGGGTCAGTCGCAACTTATGAAAAATCATGAAAAATGAGAGAAACCTATTTATAAAACCAGTGATGAAGTGCACTTGGGACATTGTATTATAACATGAAACTTGCTCAACATAGTGTCAAATTTGACGTGTCTATAGCTGTCCCGCCTTGGCGTCTGCTTTGCAGGGGAGTGAGACGGAATGAGCGAAAAGGGGATGAAGTGAAATGGAGGTGAAGCGGACTGAAAAGTAGATGCCAAGGTATGATGTGACATGCCTTGGACACTAGGCATTGGAAATCTTTCCAAGATTCTCAATGAAACAACTCAGGTTAATTTTGAAAAAGTAATAATTATTTGGATGAAAAACTAAGCTATCAAAAGGATGTGCACGTGGGCACGAAAGGAGACACTATTGGAGAGCCAGTGGACGTGCTACAACCAAGGTGGATTTGCAAAGGGTAAAGTGAAATGAGGTAGGAATCCAGATAAAGATACTTTCAAGAAATCAGCCTTAGCGGCTCTAAGGAGAACAAAGTACTCGATTTGGAGTGGAGTATTTCATGTTAACTTAATTTGGAGTGAATGAACTTAATCACCGATTTAATAAAGAGATTTTCGCGTTGAAGCTCAAAATCCTAAATGATGTATGCTGGGCTAAAAAGAAAAATTAAAATAAACTAAAAATAGAAAATAATCAAGGATAATATTACTAAGCTATCCAGTCTTAGTCAAGAATCCATATTTATAAGTTGACACTAAGCCGAAGCCTGTTTATCCACGCATCAACTTAAAAATAGGAATCATCGTCCCAAGCCTTGGATGACTCCACGGCCTATCCGTGCGATCAAGATTCCCCTGGAATTATCACTATTTTTGATGAAGGGGAACTCAAATTCCAGGTTCATCAGAACCACAAGGTCCTTGATATGCTATAATAGAGTAGGTAACATATAGTAAAAATACTTACAGAAAGGATACATGGTGAAATGTCACCTCACAGGTGTATACTAATGGCCTGCATTACCTGCGCTCAAAGATCATTAGCATCCTGATGCACAATAAATATAATCAGTCAAAGCTTTTAGATTAATGAATAAGAAATCATTCTTTGACATAGCGACCAGTACATGTGCGCTTCTTCTTAAATCGTGACCTTGAGTTGGGCGCTTCTTATTAGCCGAATCCGTATCAAATTCAAACCATTTACTTAAATGACGCCCGAGAAAGGGGCGTCTATCCATAAAGCGCGGTGAAGAAGCGGGCGCTGTTTAAAGAACAGTGGACGGATGATGGGCGCTATTTAACTGTGCGACCCGAAGCTCCAAGTTCTGCCCGGAAAGTGCTCTCCAAGGGCTTCTTAGCTGCTCTAAAACTTGCATTTTGAGTTCAGGGAGTATTTGGAGACTATTGTGGCTATAAAAAGGGAACCGTGGCTCTCACAAAAATAACAACAGACTTGGAATTCGTCAGTGGCATTGTAGAGTTATCAACAAGGAATTTCAACAAAGAGTTAGAACCTTTCAAGAAAGAGTCATGGATAGAACTATTCAAAGGCCATTGAAGAGAACCAAGAGGATATTCTCAAGGATTAATGAGATTGATGGGCACATTAGTGGAAGAATCATGGCAAACCAAGTAAGTGTTGGAATTTTCCTTCTTTTATTTCTTCTTCTCTTCTAATTCTTTCCTCTTCTCATAATTCTTTTCTCTTTTTCTCTCTTCTAGGATTTTCCAATCATTCTGGGTCCTAGGAGATTTTTGAAGATCAAATGGCTCCCCCTACTCCTTTCTAAACTATCCTTAGACATGAGGTCCTTCCTCTCAAGATGGCACCTACTTGGCCTAGTAACTCATGCCACCCATTATAATGACATCTACCTAGATTGGACCTCAATTGGAGCACTTATAGAACTATGGCATCCCAACACCCATACTTTCCTCTTTCCCACCTTTGAAGCCACCATTCTCCTAGAGGAAGTAGAGATGCTCCTTGGCTTAGGAAAGATGAAACAAGGAGAAGAGTCAAAGATGGCTAGTATGGCAAGAAAAATAAGTGCCCATGATATGCTCACTAGCCTCATACCAAGTCCAAATCTAGTGAGCCAAATCAAAGCCAATAAAGGGATTAATCTTTTAAAGCTAGTCTCATGGGTATACAAGAGTATGGATCAAGCCCAAGAGGATGAGGATTTGTTGGAGAGAGTGATGAAGGGTTTTGTAATATGCTTAGCGGGTGCACTCCTCTTCCCTTCAACGGAAGACCACTTAGAGGAATGCCACTTGAGTGCCATTGCTAGTATTTGGGAAGGCAAAAGGATAAGTCTGGCTGTACTAGCTAACCTCTACAATGGGCTCACCTCCACCTCCATGGGGCGGCCTCTCTATGGGTCAATGCTCCTCCTCTCTTGTTGGGTGGACGTCCACCTAAAATTTGATCCATGCCATGAAACCCAATCGGCCTCAAAAATCTTTTCAAAAAGCCCCCTCCAGTATATGACGGGTTCCTTAGGCCTATGTGAGAGGGTGACAAATCGGGTCCCAAAGCTCAAGAAATGGGTGGATTGGAGGAACTACTTTAAGACCATGCCTAAGGATGGTTTCACATGCACACCGGGGTTTCTCAAGACCCAAGAGATCCATTCAAGACTCTCCTCCGGCATAGAACTATGTCTAATTGGTGGGACCGACTTTGTACTATACAATGCTCACCGGTGCCTCCTACAACTCGGCCTTCCTCGGCACATCTTTGAAGAAGCTTCTCACCTTCCACCACTCAAGAAGAGGGAATTAGGCTCAAGCGGGGATCAAGAAGAGATCAAGACAATCATGGCACAATGGAGAGTTGGACTTCTTCATCGGTCCAAGCAATATGTTGAAGAAGAGAAAGAAAAATGTAAATTATATGTACTAGCTCTTAAGAAATTGAGGCCCATGGTGGCCCATTAGCCATGTAATGAATCTCTTTTATGAATAAAAGTTGTTCTTTGTTGTCAAAATTTATGCTTATGTAATGAGAATGTGGAATCAATGTTAATCTTGGTGTTAATTTTGCCAAACAAGGAGGTTCTGTTTGAAGTTACTGATACCGCACCCAAGTGATGGGCGCTATTTAATGAACAACGATTGAGGAAAAGGCGCCTACAGAAATTATCAGGATTTTCAAATTTTAAAACATTTTTAAGAACGCGTCTTAGATAAAGGCGTTGGTCATAAACAGCGCCCATACCCCCGTCGCCTACCAGAAAACCCGTTTTCTTCAAAAGTTATTTTATCAATCAAAATTACGAAGTAGCGCCCATGATATAACCGCCTACTTATAGCCAACGCCTACCATAAGGTCGCCTATCAGAAACGTGACATGACAGTCACAATGATGATTTCTGCCATTTCCCATGCAAACATAAACGCGCCCACAACCTTATCATGTTAAACGTTAAAGGCGTCCAGATTACGGGCGCGAATTCAGTTTAAATTGAAAATGAAAAATCACCCATTAGCCCTCGCCCCTTCGTCTCTCTCTCATTCTCTCCAACTCTCTCGATCTCTCTCTCACATCTCCCTTCTCTCATCTCTCTTCCTCATCTTCTTTTCGTTCTCTACCGCTACGATGGACGCCGGCGGCCCAAGCTCGTTGAAGAGGCGGCGGACGACTGCCCCTGCGGTGGTTTTGCGAGAGGAAGACGAAGACGTGGCCGCGGAGGGAGCCACCCCGTGGCGGCGGTGATGGCGGAGGATGTCGGTGGCGATGGAGAAAACGAGGAAGGAGAAGACGGTGGTGCCGGAGAGGATGCCCAAGATGGTGGCGGCGATGGTGGGAGCGATGGTGGGAGCGACGGTGGTGCAGTCGCCGGTGCCAGAGAAGAGAACGACGGTGACGACGAGGGGGAAGGCGATGGTGGTGCACCGCCTCCCCCACCCCCTCAACCTCCCGCACGCGACGGTCCGACGAAGAAGAAGGTAAGGAGCATTATTATTATTATTATTATTATTATTTTAATTTTAATTTATTTTTCCATTCACGGGAGGGAGGGAGGATGGCGGTAGATAACTCAGGAAAATGGCGACCACGACAGTGGCGCTATTCCTGAATACGCGCCCCCCAGGGGTGGCGCTTTCTCAAATAATGCGACCAGGGGCTGGTCGCTGTTTAGGAAAAGAATCGGGCAGATAGAAATACCCCTAGCAAGAGGCGTCCAAGACCTGGTCGCTGCTTAGAATAAAACGCCCATGGCCAGGGCGTGTCTTAAAAATTGGAGTCTAAGGTCCAGTCGCCTTCTACATGCATGCATTTTCTTCTTTTATATATAAATCTCAGATCTTTTATAAGTAGCGCCCTGGTTCTAGTCGTCCTTTTAAAGAAACGCCCAGAGCCCGATCGCCATTTAAAAAAATTGAGTCTGTCAGGCAGCCGCACTTTTAATTAATTATAATTTTCATTTCCTTTATTATAAATTGATATTCTAATCATTCCTTTTGCTGCAGGGACTGATACGGACCTACATTTCATGGTTACAAGTGATGGCGGCTCATGATGGTCTGCCCGGCTTCCAGAGGGCGAGGTTAGAGGCGATGGGCTTCGGGCCCTTTCTGAGCATCGAGCCGGTACTCCCTGACCTTATCTTGATTCAGGTTTTGCAGGGAGCGATGGGACATGGTTAGTCGGGCATTTCTGATGCCCTGAGGTCACATGGTACCATCCTTGGAGAACGTTACTAGGATTACCGGGATGAGGGTGGATGGAGAGGCTGTGAGTGGGATCACCCTACCCGACTATAGTGAGCTAGCTGTGAGACTCCTAGGGATAGACACATTCTATGAGCCCCCCTATAGGACGATAGCCCGCACCGACCTGACGAGGGCCATGGGGTTAGGGGATGCTAGACAGAGGTCTGGGGAATCTTTGATAGCCTATGTAGCCCGTCTGACCACCAGTGCCCGAGCCACCTATTGCCAGGATCCAGCTGATAGGGTGAGGGTAGACATAGATCTGAGGAGGTTCTTGTTTCTGATGCTCGGGAGGTTGCTTCTGGGGACGAAGGGAGATGACATAAACTGCAAGTTCCTGGGAGTTTTAGAGGATCTGGAGGGAGTAGGGAGGTATGCTTGGGGGGCCGCCTTGCTGGCACACCTGATAGCAGATCTTTCTACGGGGACCGGTCGAGAGACGACTGTCAGTGGCTTCTCACCCTTTCTACAGGTATGCATCTTTCTTTTAATTTCTGTTCAATTTAATTATGTTTATGATTATATGTGTGAATGCAACTGATGAATGCTGATGACTGCAGGTGTGGAGTCACCTTTACTTCCCGATGGACCGGTCCGATACTCGATCAAGAGAGGAGGCTGCCTACCCCCTAGCTCGGCGGTGGTTGCCGTGCTTGTCTGGAGCGCCTCACGACTACGAGCTGATGGTCACGAGGCGGGAGCTGCGAGACTTCCCCCCTTCACTGGTATGCAAATGAATTTGATGCATTGCTTCTAATTTCCTGCCCTTTAGTTTTCTGCCCTATATGATACTTATGATTTATGACATGCAGGTTGTCTGGAGACCCTACGAGGGGATGCCTGATGAGGGCCAACCGTGGGTCGTAGCGGGTCGACCTTATTTTGGACGTGACATCTGAGTTCACTGCCTAAATGAGATCGAGCCGCTACGGCTTCGGTTGGTCATGAGGACTCTTGGCTTCCACCAGGAGTGGGTTGACGTGGAGGAGCCTCGCGGGATTGGGCGGAAGCCCCGCGGGCGGACCAAGGTGATCGACTGGAGGGTCCGGTTCCCAGAGTAGTACGCGGACTGGCAGCGGCACGGGGTTCCAGTCATCTCCTACGTCCCAGACAGTTCAGCCTACCTTCGGTGTTACTGGGAGGTTTACGGGAGGAGAGACCAGATGAGGCCGATCGGGGTATGTATGAAAATTTTATTTCTAGTTGTTCTTATATGCCTCTGAGATATGTTACTAATGAATGTGTTATGCAAGATGCACGAGATAGAGCGGCAGTGGACTTGCACGCTCACCTCCACAGCTTGGAGGCTCAGCTGGCGACCACTCGTGCAGACCTAGAGGTCCTGGTGAGTATGTCCTATCTTCATGTTCTTTCCTTTTTATTTGATTAATGTGATGTTCAGCCACTGATAGTCTCAATGAATGCAGCGTGCCCAGCAGGGAGCAGTGGTAGAGGGAGATGCCGGAGGGGCATCGAGCTCGCTGGGACCGACGGCTGAGGTTGCCGTTCTAGAGCAGAGGCTCACGAGAGCCGTCACACGAGCCGAGGCGACAGAGCGTGATCTCGCTGAGCGGGTAAGTTTTAAAAGATTTCAGGTTCAGCTTAAGTTCAGAATTTAAGTTTAATTTATGCATATGATGGAATTGAATGTTGCAGGTGACTGAGCTGCAGACCGCACTTGCCCAGACCATGGACCGCGACCGTCGGATCGCGGAGCTGGAGGAGGAGGGGAGATAGCACCAGATAGAGGTGAGTGACGCAAGCATTACTGTTAATTTGTCTTCTAGAATGTTTTTCCTTTAATTTTATTGATAATGCTGTTAAATGATGCAGGGCACGCAGCTACGAAATGTGTATGAGCAGGCTGCGATGGCATGTGCTGAGCTCGCATTCCGTGACCAGCGGGTCGCAGAACTAGAGGAGGCATTGAGACGTCGAGAGACCCTACCTACCGACGTGGTAGAGATGAGGGTCACCCTCGATATGGAGAGGAGGGAGCGTGCTCGGGAGCGAGAGGAGCAGTGAGCAGAGTGGCTGGCGTGAGAGTAGGAGCACCGAGCAGAGCGGCTAGTGCGAGAGCAGGAGCACCGAGCAGAGCGGCTAGCGCGAGAACAGGAGCTGGCAGAGGTGAGGATGCAGATAGCCACCCTTCAGGAGCGGCTTCGTCTCATGGAGGAGCGTTTACAGCGAGGCAGGGACAGAGCTCGGGCGGCAGGGCTCTCCTTCACTGGCACATCGTACATGGCAGGCTCCTCTTCTCGACAGAGGACAAAGACCGGGGAGGATGCGAGGTCGACAGCCTCACAGGGTTCGATGAGGCCTCCACAGGTTCTCCCAGGGGCAGGGATGAGGGTCCAGCAGAGGGTGGTGGGGAGAGTTAGAGAGGGAGACTTGTTGTACTCTTCCACCTGTATATCCTGTACTCAGATATTTTACATATATGAGATTTTGATGTTACCTGAGCTTGTCGACTTGAGCACTTGCGTTGTCTTCTCCCTTTCTTTCTCTTCCTTCTTGCCATGTGTCTGTAGTTCATACTTAAACAAACAGATTAATTCATCTGTTCGACTTGACCCCTTGCTCAATAAGCAAGGGGTTGTCACTATTTTTGACCTTGATGACGGGTCAAGGGGCCAAGCCTCTAATTAATTAAGGCAAATCATAAAATAAAGAAAATGCGACATGCAAGCAAGCAAATGTAAACTTGAAATAAAGAATGCCCACATAAGAGTGCAAGCAAGCACATGGGATGGGAAAGCAGTGGGCTTATCATTTTTATTTCCTTCATTTTTTCTTTTTTTATTTTCTTCTTCTTTTTCTTTCTTCTTCTTTTCTTTTTTCTTTTTTTTCTTTCTTTTTTAATCTTTAATTAAAAACAACGACATAAATATTAAAGAAAGAAAAAAAACTTTCTTTTCTATTTTTTTGTGAAATGCGGCTGAACATAGCACAAAGGTCCTGAACCTTACTCAATCACCATCTTAGATTCATTAATCTTTCTTAAATAATTTAACAACGGGTCACCGTGCTTAATGACTTGTGCATTTACTCATATTCTCTTGCGGCCCATCCTTCTTGGTCAGTCTTTACCATCCCTTGAGCTTACAACCTACCATAGAGGGAGAAGTGAAGAATAATTGAGGAAGCTTAGAGAGGTTTCGGAGAACAAGGAGACTTTCCTCCCCTTCCCTAATGCCTGTTGGGGTTCGGTCTTTGGCTTAGGGAAAATTTGTTGCTCTTTTGCCCTTATTTACGCATGCTTACGTCCAGGGTTTTTCCTGCGGGGACTTTGCCATCTTGACATGCTTTTTTTTGTTTGTAACTTTCTCTTTTCTTTCTTTTCAAAAATAAAGACCTAATTGTACTTGGGCTTTATAGCATTTTGTTCCCTTTTGGGCCCTGACTTCCACCTACTAGGGCGGCGGGTAGGTTTGGTTAGCATTCTTTGACTCGTACTCCCTCTCGTGAGCCGAAGAGAAGAGAATAGGTAAGATTTTACACTCTTAGTTTAGTTCTGACTTTCCTCGAATTTTGGACCGTTTGAGTTTAAGAGTAAAGCGTGTAGTGTGTGCGGGAATTGACCCCCAAGTTAAACCATCAAGACTGAAGAATGAAAAACCGATTTTGATTTTTCGGGCTTGCGACCTATGCACTATGTCAGCCTGTGATTTTCAAAAATTTTCTTTTTTCTTTTTTAATTTTTCAATTTTTTTTTCAAAATTTTTCTTCTTTTTTTCAAGACTCTAAGGGTAATACTTCTTCAGATACAAACCATTCCAAGAGTGAGCCAATTCTTCCCCTTCGGCGTTAATCAATTTGTAAGCGTTGCCAGGATAAACGTCTTTTATTACGTAAGGCCCTTCCCAGTTTGGTTGGAGTTTTGAATGGGGTCCACAGGGTTTTACAAAAATTCTTTTGATCACCATTTCACCGACTTTAAATTTTCTCTCAATTACTTTCTTTTGATAGAAACGTGAAAGCCTATTTTGGTATGCTTTTGCATGTTCAGCGGCAGCCAAATGCTTCTCATCTAAGAGTTCCAATTGTGCAAGGAGAGACTCGCGACACTCATCAATAGGGAGCTCCTTGTCCAATTCTACTCGTAGAGAAGGAATTAGAATCTCATAGGGGACTACCGCCTCCATTCCATAAGTGAGGGCGAAAGGGGTTTGCCCGGTAGGAGTACGAATGGAAGTGCGATAGGTCCATAGAGCTTCTACAAGTTTTTCTGGCCAATCTACAAGTTTTTCTTGGCTTCACAAGTCTTCTTGATGATTTTAATTAAAGTTTTATTAGTTGCTTCTGCCTGGTCATTGCCCTGCAGATAATAAGGAGATGAATGATGCAATGCAATGTTATACATGTTGCAGAGGTCCTGAAGTTCTTGAGAGATGAATTGCGGTCCATTGTCGGTGACGATGGTACTCGGGATGCCGAACCTTGTGATGATGTTCTTCATTATAAATTTGCAGACGGTTGACGCTTTGATCTCCACGTAAACTTCTGCTTCCGCCCACTTGGTGAAGTACTCCGTGGCCATGAGTATAAATGATTTTGATTTTGTAAGGAGGTTTGAATCACCAAGAGGTCCAATAACATCGAAAGCCCACATGGAGAAAGGCCATGGGAGGACATAGGATGGAGTGAAGAAGCAGGAGAATGGATTTTGTCGACGTGTAGTTGGCACGTGACACACCTTCGAATATAGATGGAGCAGTCCTCTTCTAGAGTGGGCCAATAGAAGCCTAATCTAAGAATTTTCTTAGCTAACATCTGGCTATTGACTTGACCCCCACATACTCCTGAATGCCCCTCTTCCACAACCTTCCAAGATTCATCATCGTCGAGGCACCTAAGCAAGATTCCAGTGAGACCTCTTCTGTAAAGCATACCTCCAACCAGGGTGTATCTCTAAGCAACTCTTCTAATAGCTTTCTTTTCTTCAGTCGTGGTCTCTTCAGGATAAGACTGATCATAACAATATTTAGCAATCTCGTAATACCATGGCTTTTCTTCGTCAGCCAGTTCTTCTTCTAAATCCAACAACATGGCCTCCTTATTCTGAATAATTTCACCTTCCTTAATCTTCTTAAGCACCTCCTCCTTAATGCCAAGAAAAGCGGGATCCTTAATGGCGGGAGTGTGGCATTTATGGACAATGACAGAGTGGAAGTCCCGTTCGGGGAGGAAAGTTAATGAGGAGGCAAGTGATGCAAGAGCGTCAGCTAAGATAATCTGATTGCGAGGAACATGGACAAAGATCAGTTTGGTGAAAAGCTTGGCATAAGCGGAAGCAAGTTCCTGGTAAGGTTTAAGCTTAGGATTGAGCGTGCGACACTTGACAAGCACTTGGTGTAAGATGAGCTGACTATCACCAATGATGTGAAGCTGGGTAACACCGAATTGATGAGCGGCCTGCAGTCCGGCCAGAAGAGCCTCATATTCAGCTATGTTATTTGTAACATGGAAGGCAAGCTGAGAGGCGAGTGGAATAGTGATACCTTCCGGCGTTAGAAGAACTATGCCGATCCCTCTTCCAAGAGAATTCATAGCCCCATCAAAATGTAATGTCCACATGGGATCTGAAGGTTGATTAATGGACATTAATTCCTCATCTGGGAATTCTGAACAGACTGGATCAAATCGGGGTAGAGGGTGATGAGCAAGGTGCTCGGCAATGGCATATCCCTTAATTACTTTTTGTTGGATCTAAGTGATGTCAAACTGAGAAAGGAAGCTTTGCCATCGTGCTAATCGATCGGTAAGGACATATTTTTCGAGAAGGAATTTAATGGGATTCATTCGAGCAATGAGGTGAACCTCGTGAGCTAAGAAGTAATGCTTAAGTTTCTGAACTATCCAGACTAAAGTTGCGCAGGTCTTCTCCATAGTCGTATACTTCTGCTCACAGGGGTTGAGAAGCTTTGACAAGTAGTAGGCTACCCTTTCTTTACCTTCTTCATCAACTTACGTGATGACAACTCCTACTGAGTCATCCAGGACGGAAATGTAAAGAACAAGAGGTTTGCCTGGAATTGGCGGCCTCAGGATAGGAGGATTTGAGAGATAATCCTCTAATCCGTCAAAGGCTGCCTGACATTTGTCGTCCCAAATAAACTTGACTCCCGGCTTAGTAAGCTCGTAGAACGGCCTACACCTTTGTAAGTGCTGGGAGACAAACCGGTGAATAAATTGCAATCTCCTGATCAATCCTCAAACTTCTTTCAAATTCCTGGGAGGAGGCATGTCCTTTATTGCCTTTGCCTTGTTGGGATCAATCTCAATACCCCTCTTACTTACAATGAATCCAAGCAACTTCCCTGATGAAACTCCAAATACGCATTTCTTGGGATTCATCTTGAGCTTATATTCCCATGATCTCTGCAAGACCTTGGCTAGAACCCCAGGATGCTCAATCCTCGTTCTCGACTTCACTACCAAATCATCAACATACACCTCAATATAAATGCGGATCATATCATAAAAAATTATCATCATGGCCCTTTGATAGGTGGCTCTAGCATTCTTGAGTCCGAAGGGCATGACCACATAGCAGTAGGTATCCCATGGTGTAGTGAACGATATCTTTTCTTGATCTTCTTCGGCCAAACGAATCTGATTATAACATGAAAAGTCATCCATAAAGGAGAGAGTCTCATATCCTGCCGTATTGTCAATCAAAAAATCAATATGGGGGAGGGGGAAGTCGTCTTTAGGACATGCGCGGTTGAGGTCCCGGAAGTCTAGGTAAATCTTAACCTTTCCATCTTTCTTCATGACTGGGATAATGTTAGCCACCCAATTAGGATAGAGGACGACTCTAACGAATCTAGCTTTATGGAGCTTATCGACATCTTCTTTCATTTTTAATGCCATGTTAGGGTGGAAACGTCTCAACCGCTATTTGACCGGAATGGACCCTGGCTTAAGGGTAAGTCGATGTTCAACGAGCGCAGGGTCTAGTCCTGGCATATCTTCATAACTCCACGCGAATGTGTCCTTATATTCTTGAAGAACCAAAATAAGCGCCTCTTCTTCGGAGGGCGACAAGTTCTTGCTAATGAGGACAATCCTAGGGTCTTCCTCGGTACCCAAATTTATTTCTTTGGTAGGCTCTTCTACTGAGGCTGTCGGCTCGTCGAATCTTCTCATGCCACTAGCAAAGGCGTCAGCCTCGTCCTCATATTCTTCGTACTCTTCACCCCCCTCTTCAATAGGGTCTTCATCATTCATTATCTTTTTTTTTACTCCAATCAATACCTGAAGGACGGGACAAGAGGGAGCGAACAACCCTCAAAAGAGGGAGGGAGCGCTCCACCCCCGACCGCCAAACAGGGAATTTTCATAGATAAGCCAAAAAGTTACAATAGATAATTAAGGACGGAGCGTAGGGCAACCTATCTTATCCAGACGGTATGGCCCTTTGACAATAGTGGGGAGCTCCTCCCAAGATGACCAAAAATTAAAAGATGACAATGAGCAGCCCAACCCAGCCAACATATCTGCAACCTGATTAGCCTCCCGATAAACATGCACAAAAGAGGCATGAATGGACTCGACTAAACTAGCCACCTGAGCCATGAAAATAGTGAGTCGCCAAGGGCAAGCAAACTTGCGGCTGGCGACTTGAGCAAGCACGAGAGAGTCCGTTTCGACCATAATGGAATGGAAGCCACGATCCCGGTAGTAGAGCAAACCATCTCGTAGGGCGAGAGCTTCGGATTCAAGACTAGAGAAGACAAGAGGGTATGCAGCCTCAAAACCGAATACAAGGATGCCATGAGGATCGCGGAGCGCACCTCCACCCCCCGCAAGCCCCATACCCCGTTTGAAGGCTCCATCCACATTGAGCTTTAACCGTCCACTAGGAGGAGGGAACCATCTGATGATCCTAGGAGGTGAAGGTTGCTGTTCCAAAGTGAAGATGCCCCATGCTTCAAGAATTTTACGATGCGAATAGGAGAGGCCACGGCCTTTAAACTTGAATGCCTTCGTAAGAGAGCGGACTGATAGCAAGGCTCGACATAGGATGTGCCGAGCATTCATAGGCTGCCCTTCAAACCTGTCCTTGTTGCGGCTTGACCATATTTCACATATAGTAGCCATGAATATGCACCTAGCTATGCAGCCAGTCAAGGTGCTGAAGCTAAGACTGTTAATGAACCCAAGGACAGCTGACCCCATAGAAGAATAGGTGGAGCTGTGGAACCGCAAAAAATTGTGTAAGGCCGACCAAACATCCCTTGCAATAGAGCTGTGGAAGAAGAGGTGAAGGCTAGTTTCAACGGACGGGGATTTGCAGCAGCTGCACTTCGAACATAAAGGGACCCCATAGGCTGAGATAGCTGCATCAACGGGGATGCACTCACGTAGCAAGCGCCAGCAGAGCACAGTCCATTTGAGAGGGATGTGTGGGTGCCACAGTACCGACCAGCCTTGAGATGGGCCAGGAGAGAGCAGCTCACGCACGGATTTAGTGGAGAAGCTGCCATTGGTGGTGAGCGTCCAACACCATCGATCAGCATCAGAAGAGGACCCATATGCAGATGCTAACAGATGTGGTGGGCAATACTGCTGCGCAATCTCCATGCACACATGTGCATTACCAGAAAGGACAGAATGGACGCTGCACAGCTTGCAAGGAAGGGCCGACCAGACATTGGCGGGCACAAGTTGCTTGAGTGGGGCATCCCCCACCCACACATCATGCCAAAAGTATATGGCAGTGCTTTCAGCCGCAGCAAAAACCCTGTGGTTCCCATGGATGATGACTGCTGCCTTAAGCCAAAGGTGCTTGTCTACTGCTAGCGCCAAGGAGAATGAGGCAGCCGAATAATGCACATGGTGAAGGTGCTTTGACCGAAAGAAGATAGCCCACAGTGATTTAGTGGTGATGGCTCTCCAGAGAAGCTTAGTCCTCATGGCAACCTGCATATTGGGGAGGTGGAGCACACCAAGGCCACCAGCAACCGTGGGCCTAGAGACATCCTCCCATGATTTCCAATGCTTTTTTGGAGACCCCTCATAGGACCCCCAAAAGAAGTTGGCAAGTAATTTATGGAATCTCTTGAAAATGGTAGTAGGGACAGCCGCACAAGATAGGGAATAAATGGGCACCGCAGAGAGAACATGACGAATCAGAATAAGCCTGCCACCAGCTGACAAAAATTTGGTTTTCCATGCTTGAAGTTTAGCTGCAGCCTTAGCAAGGATGAAGGAGAAGTGCAACGGCTTTGGCCTGCCGGAGTACAGTGGAATGCCAAGGTAGGTGATTGGAAGTGGACACTTATTGAACCCCGTGACCCGAGCAATAGACCTCTCAGTAGAAGCGGGGACATCCCTGGCAATAACAAAAGAGCTTTTCGAAGTGTTGATGAGCTGACCAGAAGCAATCTCATATTTTCTTAAGAAATTCATCAGTTCCCGCAGGTGCCGCACCGATCCATTGGAGAAAATGAGGATGTCATCGGCAAATAATAAATGAGTAATCTTGGGGCATCTTCTGAGAGTTTGAAAATAACCCCCATTGCTGCGAAGGAAAACTGGAGAAAGACCCCGACTTAAGGCCTCCTCCGCCAAAATAAATAGTGAAGGCGCGATAGGGTCACCTTGCCGAAGACCTCGAGTCGACTTGAAGAAGCCATGGGACTGGCCATTCAGCGAAACAGAAAACCAACAGTTGGTGAGCAGGGGCTCAATAAGGGAGAGGATAGATATACCAAACCCAAACTTGCGCAGGACAGCAAAAAGTAAAGGCCATTCCATCCGGTCATAAGCTTTAGCCATATCGAGTTTTAGGATAACATTTCTCCCTCTGCAAGGGCAATTGAGGTGCCGAACAAGCTCCCTCGCTAAGGAGATATTTTCCACAATATAACGGCCCTTGACAAATGCACCTTGTTCCTCTGAAATCAGGCGAGGAAGCACACGTGATATCCGATCGCTAAGGACACGGGAAATAATCTTGTACATGAAGTTGCATAAACTAATAGACCGGAAGTCCGCGCACGTCTTCGGGTTCTCCACCTTGGGAATAAGAGCAATAAGAGAAGACGTGAAGCTGCGAGGGAGAGGGTGCCCACAGAAAAAGGCTTGCACAGCTCCAACGACATCTTGATCAATAAATTCCCAGCAAGTTTTGAAGAAGTGGCCGGTGAACCCGTCCGGGCCCGGAGCGCTATCCGAGGGCATGCTGAACACCACACCCTTGATTTCGTCCAGAGTAGGGATAGCACTAAGCATGAGGTTGTCATCATCTAGCAGTACATGCGGGATGGGAGCCAGTACCTCTGGGTGAATGTACTGCGGAGAGGATGAGAAGGCCGCAGCGAAGTGAGAGACCAACAAGTCACCCATGCCATCTTGTTGATTGATAACACAGCCATCCTCGCTTCGCAACTCAAGAATGGCATTACGACTTCGTTGATGCTTGGCATACGAATGAAAGAATTTAGTGTTCTTGTCACCTTCGCTAAGCCACTTGATTCTAGGTTTTTATCTCCAAAATATTTCTTCTTGAATATGAACAAGATCCAGGTTGTCCTTTACGCGAAGGAACGCCAAATGATGTGCATCGGACGGCTGGTTGTCCAGAGTATCTTGGGCCTTGGCGAACTCCTCTTCAGCCGCATGAACATTGGCGAAAAGGTTCTGGAAGGTGGATAGGTTCCACAGGCGATAGAACCCTTTCATGTGCTTGAGCTTCATAGCCATGGAGATGAGAGGGAAGGAAGAAGAAGGGGCAGCAGCCCAGGCCTCCCGGGAGTTGACGAGGAATAATTGATGGGTTTTCCACATGTGTTGAAAGCAGAAGTGGCTGGGCCGCCGCACGGGGGGCTGGACCAGTGACAGTAACAAGGGCCGGTGGTCACTGCATGCACGTGAGAGGTGCGAAACAGTGATAGGAGGACAAGAAATGTTCCAGTCCCCATTGAGCAGCACACGGTCTAGTCTGGCCCAGATGCCGTTAGACCGTTGGCCATTGTACCAAGTGAAAGGTCCACCAACGAAGCCAGCATCATGAAGGCCAGCCGCAGCCACACAAGATTGGAAGTCCGCCATGGAGAGGGAGAAAACACGTTTTCCCCCCTGTTTCTCAGAGGGCAGAAGTATGCTGTTGAAATCACCCCCCACCATCCACGGTTTGTCACAAGAGGCAGCGAAGTCCACGAGGTGGTCCCAGAGGACGCGTCGTTCCGACAGGGAGCAGCTAGCATGCACTATGGTGAAGATGGCAGGGCACACCATGGCGCCTGAAATGGAGATAGTGATATGCTGATCGGAGGAGTTGAGCATTGAGATGTTCAGATTAGAATGCCAGAAGACCCAAATGCGTCCTTTCTCCATGGAGTTAGCAAGATAGTGCTTCATACGGAGCTTACGACGGTACCGATCCAGCATAGAGCTGGGCATTTTAGGTTCAATAATTGCGACGAACTGTAGGTTGAATTGGTGGATAAACAACTTCAACCTGCTGATTGATTGGGCATTGCCCAATCCCCTAATGTTCCAGAGGATGGCCTTCATGAGGTGGTGTGGGGTCGAAGCTGCCTGAAGCACTCTGACGGTGGCTTCCACGAGTGCTGACGCCCGGGCCCCCAGATGGGGTGGAATAGCTCTTACCAACAAAATTGGTGTGGACCAAGATGGAGTGCGTCCCCAAGTGCGCAGGTTCCAAGCCGGGGACGACCAGGGCCTGGACAACCAGTGGGAATTCAAAGGATTCCCCCTCAGAAGAAGTCGGAGAGCCGGTCCCCACCTCGAGAGAACCTGCAGCAAAAGAAGGGGCCTACTGCGAAGGTGGAGACGCAGGGTAGTGCATACCAGTAGCAATTGAGAGGCCAACAGTAGGTGGGTTGTTGTTTTTGTTGGGGGGGGAGGTGCCAAGAGGCCAGCATCCCCAGGTGGAACAGCAGCAGCAGAGGGAAGCTCCTTGAAGGCCCCAGATGAAGACTCGAGCGCGGGGCAAGCGTGCAAGGGCCCTCGCACAGAACCTGTTGAGACAGGGGTAACGGGCGCTAGCAGGACACCAAGCGCACCACCGGGGGGGGGGGTGGACTCCTCGAGCAAAGAACTGTCCATAGGAGGTGGAGCTTCAGACGGAGAGCGTTGTGGTGCCTGGGGCACGGGCTCCAGTTGGTGCTGGGGTATCTGCAGCGAACTTGTGGTGCTCAGCTCTACGGGTGGCTCAGTGGCTTGGGCCGCAACGGCAGTCCGCGAGGGGGCGGGATCAACATCATCAGCAACTAGGAGCTGTGGGGCTGAAGTCTTGAAAGGGAGTGATGCAGGGCCCTCCGCAAGTGAGCAGGAGGTAGGTGCTTGTGATGGTGGAGCATCAGGCGGCGTGGGTGCTGGGCACACACCACGGCCTACCCGTGGGGCATGTTGCTGAGAAGGGCCTTCAGGTGGCTGTTTACACTTGGCAGCCAAGTGTCCCAGGCGGTTGCAGGTGGAACAGTAATGGGGTGGATTATTGTAGTGAATAGGTTGCCAATAGGTAGTTGAGCCAAAGTTGATGAGAACCCGCGAAGGGAGAGGCTTGGAGACGTCTAGCTGCACACATACACGAGCAGCTAGGGAGCGGGTGAGACACTTGGTGTTTTTGTCAATTTGCAGCGTGGGGCCAATGCTACCGGCAATGGAGAGCAGCATCTCCTCATGGTAGAAATTCACAGGAAGGTCCGGCAGCTCCAACCAAACCGGAACCAAGGGCGAATCAGAAGTCCTGGAGAAATCAAGCGTCCATTTGAAGAAGTAGAATGGCTTGCCCTGTATGTACAGGTTTTCTTTGAGCAGCACTTGAAGGTAGTCTTGCTAGTTCTGAAACCGCAGGAGAAGGTGCCGTGGGTCCAGAGAGCTGATGATGAAGTCTTGGCTGAGCTTGAATCTCTGTGCCAGGTGGTAACGAATGACTTCAAATGGGGGTCTACCACGAGCAGTCCGGGCGATGACGGCATGCTGAAGTGATCTGCAAGATTGTTGAATCTCGTCCATAGAGAAGAACGTAGCCGGTTCTCCGGAATCAGAGAAGGCCGGGGCGTGAACATTCATGTCCAGCGGGGGCAACGCAATCGACTGACTGACCACCTGTGCAAAGGAGGGCGCCGGTGTGGATGTGGAAGCTCCTGCGAAGGAAGCACCAGGAACTCGAGTCCAGGGGGAAGCTCCGGCGTTGGCCGTAGTGGCCGGCGATGGTCTAGTCGATGGAGCTGCTGATGGGGCTCCAGCTGCAACCTTGCCAAACAGCCCCTGTGCAGCAGAAGGGTTAGGAGCGGCGGACGGGGGAGTTGTGAGCAGGCCAATGGGGGCGGGGTCCATGGGGACCAGGTGCGGGCGCAGCACCACGGCTTTGCCATCGGTGGCTCCATGAACACCAGTAGCAGGAGGCTTCGCCACAGCATCAAAGGGACCGTCGGGGCAGGCGCATGGAGCACAGCAGCCCAACCCGCAAGCCTCAGCCAAAAACAGAGCATCAGAATTGGCTGGTGATCCATTACTAAGTTGACTAGTCAACCGATGGAGGGAGGTAGAAGATGTGGTAGCGTGGAACCCTCATTAAATGCACATGTATCTTCGTATTCTATTTCTGGCAGGATAATCGGATTCTCTACAAATTCGGGAATGGCTAGACAAGCTCGACATCTGATAGCTAACTCTCTGAGAAATCTATAGGGAATCTGCTTACCCTTGGATTTTCTAATAGCTACCCCGAGACTCTTAGAACTAGGAGAATAAGAACAACTAGCCTGATCACTAGAACCTGACGAAGAGGAAGGAGGAGGGGAAAAAGTGGGTACAGAAGGGGATACAAATGAGGACCCCTCACCAAAGGGGTAGAGCAGGTCCACTAACGAATCCTGGAGGAGCGGTCCCTGGGTCGGGACACACTCAGAAAGAAGATAGGAGGTCTCCTCAACAGAGATGGAGGATTGGAAAATTGGAAATTTGGCATTTTTTTTCATTTTCATTTTCAAGAAGAAGAAGATGATGAGAAGGAGGAACAGAAGAAGATGTTGAAATCGAGATTTTAGAAAAAGAATCAATGAGGGGATGCTCGCCCAGGGGCGTGATAAAAAGTTGAGAAAATTGCTCGAGGAGCGAAGGAGGAATTGCTGAATTTTGGAAGAAATCTGGAGAAAAAAAGATTAAGATTGTAGGTGGTCTAGGAATGCCTAGAGTGAACAATTTATCAAATAGATGAGCAACAACTGATGGGTGGATGGATTTAAGGGAAAACAGACCAGCCCACAGTCTGTCAGTTGTAAAGCCTTCTTCGAACGGCACATCTAGCTTGCCTGTATCAATGAAGTTGCTGAGGAGTTGTCTCTTATCTGTAATTATTGCCGGCTTCTCAAGCTGTTCATGAATCAATGGCGGCCATTCTGGGGCAGTGGGCATAAACAACCGGGACAAGGATATAACAATATCGTCCATGTCGAACCACCGGTACCACTCACATTCCGGATCATCCATTTTTCTTCTTTTGAGCGGCCTTAGCGACTCCAAAGCCTTATAAGTGACAAGCGGGACCAAGTGGCGAGCAAATTATCGAGCATGTACATCTTGGTGATCTAACAAAGAAGTAATTATTGTGGTTTGCTCGTCATTATTCTGTTGGATAGGCCCTTTTACAAAGTGAGAATACAGAGTCCATGCAAGCAGCCTCCTGTTGGGTTTGAGAGTGGAGGTCATAGCCGCCCACGGCTTGTCACCGGCTTCATCAAGCTCTTCTTTACTCGGCCCTTTATATCTCAAGCCGCCTCGTGGGATCATCTTGCAGCTTTTAATGGGCTTTACCCTGCCCTGAAGATTGACTCCTAGTCCTTTACCAGATTGATACCCCATCTTCATCAAAATGTTCCATCCAGGTGTGTTTATCAAACTCTTTTTATTTTTGCCTTTGGATGGCTGTGGTGACATTTGAACAATAGGAGGTGTTGAAGGAGACGGGCTCGCCAAGTCTTGCCGTGGATCGGCAACATCCAAAAATGACAATAAAGGCCTATTAGCCGGCCACATTGAAGGAACTGAAGTGGCGGAATGTATATCATCCATCGGAAAAATAGGCATGCTGGTAACTTTGATAATGCGCCCTTTGTGTGGAAATTTTATACATTGATGGTTCATGGAGGGCACAACATCAAGCTCTTGAATGTAAGGATGGCCCAAAATGCCGTTGAATGTCGGGTCCATGTCCAGAATGTGAAAATCTACGGTAATCGTGACAGGACCCAGCCCAACTTTCAGAGTGATCATGCCCTGAGGCGGCTTCTTTATATTGTCATAGGCTGTAACAGTGATTGTAGATGGCCGGATTTGACTCTCCGGAATGCCACACATTTTCAAAGCACTTGGTGGCAAAACATTAATTGATGCCCCGGTATCAACCAAACATTATTTTACTGCCACTTTGTTAATATCAACAGTAATGCACAATGCATATTTCCTGGCCGGCAGCGGAGCCAATTCATGTTCATAAAAAGTAATGGCTCGTTGATTGCTGGCTGGACTTAGAACTGTAGTGACCTATTCGACTGGAATATCTTCATTCACCATTACTTTCTACAGATATTGCTTTATGGCCAATTGATGTGTAGTGGATCTTCTAATTAATTCCAGAATGGAGATCCGGCCGGTGTTCTATCTAGATGCTTTAATAGATCATATTCCGTGCCCGGTGCAGACTTCTATTCCTGTTCTCCCTGCTCTTGTAGCGGCTCCTGCTCCCGTTGGGAAAACACTCGGTGGAACATTCATCCACTACGGAGCACCATTGTTTTCGGCGCCTCGGTCGGGCTTGGAGTAGGTGAGGGGTTGGAGGAGGTAGAGGGAATAGTGGAAGGTATGTTGGGTGCTGGGGCAGGATTGGTAGAAGGAGGGGTTATTATAAGGGGGCTCACCGGCTGAGGGTTATTGGAAGGTGGAGGTGGAGGCCGGGTGACTGGTGTGATGACTGGACGGACAAGGAGGGGCCTTGGAAGCATGGTGGTGGTAAACGGGGTAGGTTGTGGTGGAACGGTTGTAGGCGAGGGGCGGATAATGAGGGGTCTATTTGGTGGTGGGTCTTGAGGTGAAGGAGAATTTATGGGTTGGCATATAAGAAGAGGCCGTGAAGGAGTAGGGTTAGGGTTAAGTGGCCCTGGAGTGGTAGAACGTATGAGGGGACGTGGCGGTTGGGAAGAGGGTACAAGTTGGAGCCTTCTTAACAATTGTGGTGGTTGACTGGAGGTTTGGTCAATGGCCTTGACAGAGGCACGCTCTTCATGCCAGCCATGTCCTCTCTCCACTTCGTGGACTGAGGTGACAGGGTTCACTTGTTGATTTTGAACCGGGTGCTCCGGTAGCGGATTATTAACGATCCCCATATTTGGTTGGGGTGCAGGAGCCTGCTGTTGCTGCTGACCTTGTTGCGGCTGCTGCTGACGGGGAGGCCTTCTCGCCTTCATGGAGGCCACGACCTTTCTCATCTCATCCCAATCTATACCTCCTTGGTCATTCAAATCATATATATAATCTTTGAAGTGAAAGCAGTGGGTTATACTATGACCCGGCTGCCTATGGAAAACACAATATCGGGAGGTATCGACATTTTGCGGCCAGGCCGTTCTTTCTTTTGGCAAGACAAGCAGATTGGCGGCCATGAGGGCATTAAAAATATCTGGAAGGCTTTCTGGCAATGGTGGGTATTCGGCTCTCTTAGGGCCCATGGGCCTTCTAGGTTGCTGGGGATCATAGTTGGCAGGTGGAGGTACGTTGTGATAATGCTGGGGAGCAGGGGGGTTATGAGGCATATTCTGGTTTGGCAGAGGAGGTGGAGGTCGAAAGGGTTGCAAGGGATTGTTTTGTTGAGGGGGGGCTTGAGGGAGAAAAGAAGGTTGTGGTTGCAATGGTTGCAAAGGTCTGGGGTTGGATGGATTACAGAAGGATGCGGGGTGACTAACTGCTCCCACCTGCTCATTGGTAACTATACCCTCAGTTGTCGCACCATTAGGATTGACATTATTGCTTTTCCTTATGATCCTTGGCCTAGGTTCAAACATGCCTATAATAGGTGAATCTTTCATTTGAGTCTGAATGTACCTGGCTCTTTCATATAATTCTTCCATTGTGCTGAGCTTGTTCATAGCCAAAATGTGTCAGAATTGTGGGGTTGAGTTAGAGATTATCATCTTTACCTGCTCTGGCTCCGATAATGTATCTTTTAGTTTCTCTGCCATAACCCTCCATCTATCAGCAAACTGTATGAAATCCTCATCAGACCTCATTTTCTCAGCAACAAGATCGGTGACCGACAAAGACGGGCCAACACGGTCCCGATACTTCTGCAAAAACTTTCTCTTAATAACATCAAAGTCTCCGGCCTCAGTACGTTCCAATGAGTAAAACCACACCAGAGCTGGACCATCCAGGGACCTTCTGAACAAATAAGCCAACGAAGCTTTATTATTTTGCCAAAAGGAGGTTTCATACAGAAAGTCTTTCAAATGAATGAACGGGTTACCCGTTCCATTATAACGGCGGAAGGTTGGCATTTCTGAGGGTGGAAAATGAAAGGGTGGCATGACGGGTACGGTGACTTCTGGCGGATCCTTAGAAACTGACATCTTCCTGATTTGTTCTTCCATACTGGCAATCTTTTGGAGCAGCATCGTGCTTGTATTTGACTTGACCGGGGCCGGTCGTTCAGAGACAGGATCTGGCATAGGCCGTTTTAAAAGCTGGGTAGGCGGTATTGATTATGGCCTTGCCACGGATTGACTTGCCAAATGAGCTGGCGTAGACATGACATGGGTCCTTGGACGGGATGGACCCCTTTGAGAGATCGTCTGGTCGTTGGTGGTATGAACCTGAAGGCCATCTGTGGCCTGAGAAGGGTTAGAAGAAGAGGAAGGGACTGACTTCCCTTTAAGGGCGGCTTGCACCGCATGGCGTTGAGTCTCATCTAATTGTGATAGAGCCCTGATAAGATCATTGACGTTAATAGATGGGGAAGTGTTCCCGGAAGTGGTTTGCGTGATGGGTTGGGTTTAAGAAAGGGGATCAGTTCCCTGATTGGTGGTGTCCACCATGTAAATTTGAGGATGAGAAATGGGGTAGTTCCTCTCGGATTGAGTGAAGCCTTGCGAGAAGGCCTCATACTGGACAAATTCGTTAGGAGGGACCTCTTGGACTTGGTCATATTGACTATCCTCATAATCATAAGAGTACTCTTGATCGGCCATTTGAACAATTTTACCTGAACGAAGTCTCATGATTATGATGAGAAATCAATACAGTAAGCAAGATATAATGGAAGAATAAACACTTCAAGTAAATGATCCAATTGAACCGTCAAACAAGTTGTGATGATTAGGGATTTTTTTTTAAGATTCTCTTGCGCTTAACAAATGAATTTTTAATAAAGTGTTCAACTCTCAATTCAAGGGAGATCCTAGTTTCAATTTGGGAGTACTCCGGGTCAAACTAGGTTCTTCCTCTCTCTTCTTACCAACGCAAGGGGGGTATCTAACTTCTGGGTGCTCCAAAGGTACAACCAGCCTAGCGTCCGTGAGAGAATCCACGGGTGCGAGGACTTACGGAAGTCTTGGTTAAGAAACTCCCGATCCAAAGAGACGGAATGCTCAATGGAGGGTCGTCCCTTTCCCAAGAAAGTGTAAGGATATCCTATGGGCAAGGAGAGAGGAGGTCTCTCAACCGTATGCAAAATGCCAAACGTGCAGATACTCGATATAATAACCGCCAATCAAACAAATCAAGACAAAAATGGTGATTCTGCTAAAATACACTTAAATAGCGCCCGGGCAAGGTAGCTATATGTAGCACCGCGACTGTATGACAGCCGCGCTAATGGTGAAGGGCGCCTGGGTGTAGGGCATAGTAAATAGGGAAGAACAGTGCATTCCCCTGGCAGTGGCAGTGCAAATGGCGCCTGTGGGTAAGGCACTACCAATGTGAACAGCGCCCTTGGCAGAGGAGCGGCTCACAAAAATAGTAGGGGCGGTAAATGGGCGAAACGCGCCCTGGTGTTGGGCGCTGACCAGAAATGGCGCCTCTAACAGAGGCGTTGTTTATAGCAAATGGAATACCCATAATGTGTAGAAATGAATAAACGACACCCTGGGATTGGGCGCGTATCAAGAAATGGCGGCTACGTAGCAGTCGCGGTATCAGTAAAACAAACAGGAAGTTGATTTTTCCCTCAACACATGCTATAGGTGGTTCCCAAAATGGCTAATCCGATGGTTAATTGCACGTGGTGCAAGAGAGGAGGGTGCTACGTGGAGCACAAGGGGAGGGGTACACGTGGGTACCAAAATGAGGGGCACACAAGGGTGCCAAGAGGAGGGGCGCGCGAGGGTGCCAAAGGGAGGGGCACGCGAGGGCGCCAAAGGAAGGGCACGCGAGGGTGTCAAGTGGGATGGTAATCAAAATAAAAACACTAAGGGTCCCACCGTGATCGCCAATTTGTGGAACATGTCAAATAGACATGTTTTGAGATAAAAATTCAATTCATATGATAATTAGGGGAAAGGGAGCATGTGATGCTCCTAAGGGAGTGTGATCGCTAGAGGGTGTAGATGCCCTCAAAATAGGAGAATGTGATCGCGTAAAATACTTGGTAAGCGGGAGAGATTGAGTTCTTTTCTTCCTCCTTCAATCGGCCGGCCGATGAAGTGGGTCTTCACTTTGATTACCTTGAAAATAAAGCACAAACCGGGAAAAATAAACCAGATTAGCCAAGTGTAGTATCAAATTCTTAGTGTGTAAAATGATGTGAAATTGTGTATGAACACACCTTTTGGTGGGTTTTTAAACCCCTAGTAGGAGTGTAGGATGGAGAATATGAATGCAAAGAGCTACCTAAGTGATTAATATGAAGCTAGCAAGATGAGTAATGTGTGGGTGATGAAAGTAATGAAAGCATGCACTTGAAAAATATAAGAGAAAAGCTCCTCCTTTTGCTCTTGTAAGTAGGACAGAGGAAGACCGGTTGGACACTTGAATGGTAATCGCTAGGAGCGACGAAACAAAGCACAAAGTGGTACGATGCGCTTGAACCGTGGGGGGTTCTCAGATTGATTCTTCAGGATGCCTCTCCTCGCGCGTGAGAGCATAAGGAGGGTATTTATAGTGGTTGAAGAGAGATCAAAGGGAGAAAGGGCCAGAGACCCCTTTCCAAAGGTGAATAGGGTGTTAAATAATAGCAATGCTCAATCTGGGAAGGTATAATGCCATTCGGACATGAAATAGAAATCGCGATCGGAGCACGGCCGCTATTCTCAAACAGCACCTAAGGGTCGGTCGCCTATTATGTTTAAAAAATTAAGACTTTCCATATTTAAAAATGAGAAATGCGTCCAATAGACGGGCGCTTTTCAAAGAAGGCACCCCACTCGAGGGCGTGAATTTCATGAGTTGATTTCAAATTGGATTCGTAAAGCTCGAGGAACACGCCTGAGATGCGGGCGCCATTTACTAATAGGCGACATGGCGAAGGGCGTGTTTTAAGAAACGACCGTGGGTCAGTCGCTACTTATGAAAAATCATGAAAAATGAGAGAAACCTATTTATTAAACCAGCGATGAAGTGCACTTGGGACATTGTATTGTAACATGAAACTTGCTCAACATAGTGTCAAATTTGACGTGTCTACAGCTGGAAGCCTTTTGGGAAGGCTGTAAGGGCATCAACACTTTTGGAGTTAGTCCACTCCCACATCTGCGGACCAATGAGTGTGAGGGCACGACACGGTTACACCTACTTTCTCACATTTTTAGATGACTATTCATGATATGGATATGTCTATTTGATCGCTCACCACAATGAAGTGCTGGATTGTTTTAAGCACTTCCTAGCCGAGGTTGAGAATCAAAAGGAGAAGAGTATTAAAGCTCTTCGGACAGATCGTGGACGCGAATACTTGTCGGATCAATTCCTAACATTGTGTGAAGAAAAAGGTATTCGACGGCAACTCACTATTCCTTACACGCCACAACAAAGTGGTGTTGCTGAGTGAAGGAATAGAACGTTGCTAGATATGATTCGATCAATGATGGCACATGCGAACCTTCCTATCTCATTTTGGGGAGATGCTTTGTTAACTGCTGTCTATATCTTGAACCGTGTGCCTTCACAATCAGTTCCTTCCACCCCATATGAGTTGTGGCATGGTCACAAGCCCAATTTAGATAATTTGAGGCCATGGGGGTCAGCGGGATATGTCCATGACATGTCAAATAAGTTTGGAAAACTTGGCCCCAGAGCTCAAAAGCTTATCTTCATTAGATATCCAGAGAGCTCTGTGAGTTATGTCATGTATGGACAACGTCCAGAAGGAGAACTAATAGAGCGAGAGGTCCGAGGTGTTGTTTTCTTAGAAAAAGAATTTCCTAGCATTGGCAACAGTGAAAAGAGTCTTGATCTCCATGAGTTTGAAGAACCATCTGATCTCCTACCATCTCTCAACGCAGGGAGGGAATGCGTTCCCGAGCCTGTGTCTGCCAAAGATAGTAAGGATGATCAGCCTAGTGGGAGTGCGTACAGTGGGAGTGCACCGATAGAACCACTAGAATATCAAGACTCGTTGCGTCGCAATAAGCATGGGCTTGTGCCCCGTCGATTCTTTGAAATTGAAGATGAGGTAGTTATTTGTGAACCCATGGATGATGAAGAGCCCCGATCTGTTCAAGAAGCTCTTTCATCCTTATCTAGGAAAGAGTGGAAAGCTGCCATACAAGATGACATTAAGTCTATGGTGTAGAATGAAGTCTGGGAGTTGGTGGAACTCCCGCCTGGGCGCAAAGCTGTTGGAAATAAGTGATTTTTCAAGTTTAAGCGCAAGGCTGATGGGGCTATAGATAAATATAAAGCACAATTGGTGGCGAAGGGTTATACCCAAAAGGAGGGTATAGACTATGATGAAACATTCTCACCAGTCGTGAGATTTTCATCCATTCACCTGGTTCTGGCTATTATCATGCATCTGAATTTGGAGTTGTTCCAAATGGATGTAAAGACTGCATTTCTCAATGGAGAACTAGATGAAGAGATTTATATGCTCTAGCCAGAAGGCTTTGAGGTTAAAAGAGAAGAGCAAAAAGTTTATCGCCTCAAACGCTAGATATATGGCTTGAAACAGTCGTCTAAACAGTGGTATTTAAAATTTCATAAGTCATTAATCCTCTCATGATTTTGAGATGATTGAAGAGGACCACTGTGTGTATGTCAAGTGAGTGGGAGAGAGCTTCCTTATTTTGTTGTTATATGTTGATGCATTTTAATAGTCGAAAATAATATGGAGTTAATCAATACTATCAAAGGATGGCTATAGAAGTCTTTGAGATGAAAGATATGGGTGAAGCGAGCTATGTGCTCGGCGTGAAAATTGTCTGAAATCGCTCGGACAGATTATTGAGTTTGTCTCAAGAAACCTACATGAATAAAATGCTGAAGCGTTTTCGAATGAACAATTCGAAACCCATTGATACTCCACTTGAAAAAGGATGTGTCCTGAGTGCTAGTCAATGCCCCAAAAATGAGGAAGAAAAGAGAGAAATGTCTAGAGTGCCTTATGCCGCTGCGATTGGAAGTCTAATTGGTGGGGACACCGGGCCCACTATCGGACCAACTACTCGGAGCCGACGCCGCACCGCCCCGACTGCACCGAGCTTGTGGCTCAGAGACTCATTTGAATACTCGGCGTCCTGAGTACGCATTTATACGTATTTGTGTATTGTGTGTATTTTATTTTTATGATGCTGTTGTATTATTATTAACCACCAAAGTCCAACTATTTTATTTTATTGTGTCAAAGTCAAAAGTGGTTGTTGAGTTTTATTTTATTAGGCTAGGACATAGATGCTATTAAGAAAGATTAAGGGTATGATTGTTATAGCCTTTCCTATATAAAGGGGGCTAATGTATTGTGTTTTCATATATGAAAGATTGCATGAAAGAAACCCACGTAGGTGCATTTTGCTCCCTAGTGCTTCCCCTTCCCTCTTAGCTCCTTGTGAGATTTGAGTGTCGCTCGGTGAGAGACCGTCTGGTGTGAGGCCGAGCTATGCGAGGCAGTGGTTATCCAGTCTTGTTCGCGTCCCCGGAGTGCCGTATGTCCTTTTCTACATCACCGCGCGTCAAATTTGGTATCAGAGCCCAACAACGGCGTCTCCATCAACTCCGACATCCCCGTCGTCTCCCCCCTTTCTTTCGGCTATCAGAAGTGAAAAAAAAAGAAAAAAAGGGAAAGGAATAGCAGAATAGAAGCTCTCTCGGTTAAGAGAAAAGGAAAAAAAAATATGTTCTCAGGGCATCGGACATCGTCGCCCGTGCCATCGTTTAAAACCACCCACGGTCACAACGGCCGTCCTCCCTTGCCCACGCCACCGCCCGCGTCGGCAGCGCCCCCCTCCCCCTCCCCCCCCCCCGCGCGCCCGCACCGTAGCCGCCCGGCCACGCCACTTGTCCGCACCCGGCCACGCCACGTGCCCCGCGCGCCCACCCGCACCCCGCGTCTGCCAGCTGGCCCCACTCGCCCAGCCACCCACGTGTGCCAGCCAGGGTTGACCGCCCACCCTCGCACCGCTGGACGCGTGGCCACCCACCTTTGGCCGCGTGGGGCCTCGCCGCCCGCACCCGTGGCCGCCCGCCTTCGCGCCGCTTGCCCTGTGGTAGCCACCCACGTTCGCGTGAGTTGACTACTTTGCAGTCTGTGAGTTGGCAGAGAGAGGTTTGAAATATATATATATATATATATATATATATACATATATATATATATGTTGGAGAAGTCAAAAGAGCAATAGTAATATATATATATTAGAATAGATATATATATATATTTATTATTTGAACAAGTTAATGATTATGGCACCCAAGTCCACAACAACGTCTCATCAGGCGCCCGAGTCGCCTGGCCACCGACACACAGTCCGTAATTTACGGAGTGTGAGTGTCCGTAAGTCTCCATGCGCGGAGAAATTTTGGATTAATTTGTTCCCCTATGCGAGAAAAATTTTAAATTACGCGGTTTTGTAATAATTGCAACCTCCTTGCGTGGAGTGAATTTTTGTAACCGCTCAAGCTTCATCGACGCCGTGCGGACACGCACGTCCCCACTCGCCTTCATCTCCGGTCGGAGCTGGGCTTTTCAGTCTAGCTAGGTACGTGCTCCAATCACTTGCTTATTTAGTATCTTTTCAATTGCCGCGCGACGAAGTGAAAGAGAGCTCTATCTATGCAGCATGTCTTCTGAGTGCATCGCTGTGGACGGAGAGAGAGAGCTTCTATGCGGCCATCCTTAGGCCCTAGAACTGCCGCATTAGCGCACCGTAATTGTCAGGAGGTAGTTCAACAACTACTTCGCCTACGGGCAAGCAACTCTCCCTGACCAGTCCCTTCACAAAAAGGAATAGACCCTTGCGTATTAGCTAACACATCGGGTCTACAACTTGCTGATTTTCGGTCCCAAGATTGCATCATTTAGGTCCAAGCCCGTGCATGCCACGTTGGTCTAGAAATTCATCAGGCCGTCTAGAGCACCCTTCAATGCTACAATTACCCATGGATCAGAAGAGTGTGAGTGCTATGTTAATCCGGCTCGAGCATAACCTTATGGCCCAGTTTGACGAATCCATAGGCCAATTACGAGCGGAGCTAGATGAGAGGATTCGAGTCTTAGAGGATTGAATGAAGAGAGAGGAAGGAAGGTTGAATGGCTGCGGAGATCCCATAGCCAACCCTAGGGAAGAGAGAGACCAAGCCCGCCAGAATCAGGCTTCTCAAGGTAGAGAGCAAGAAAATCGTGCGTCTCGAGGGAGAGACCACGATGATGAGGATATCATCCTACGAAATGTCAAGATCGACTCTCCGAGTTTTGATGGGTCCCTAAACCCCGCTACATATCTTGATTGGGAGACCGGGATGGATCAATACTTTGACTGACACCACCGCATGACCTCTGCCACAAGGGTGAGGTTTGCCAAAATGAAGCTCCTAGGTCAAGCCAAGACCTACTGGTGCAACATTGAAAATCTCCTAGCAAGGAGACGAGAGGAGCCCATAAACACGTTGGAAGAAATGAAAGAGAAACTAAGGGAGAAGTATCTGCTACCCTCCTACCATCAGCGTCTTTTAGACCAATGGTAGAAACTCACCCAAGATGGAAAGTCCGTGGATGAGTACATCATCAAATTTGATGAATTCTTCCTTCGGAGTCGAGTCATGGAGGATGCCTCTGTCACCCTCTCGTGATTTAGGGCTAGCATACACGAGAGCATTGTGGACATGCAAAATTACACTCCCGTACGCCCCAACTAGTCCAGCATTAACAACAACGTCAACTGAAGAGACTACGTGGAAGAGGGCCATCCGGACTCCCCGAACATATATACACGGCCGTGAAGCTATCTCCGGAGTCTCGACAGTGAAGAGAAATCAACCGCCGGGAGCCCCACAATCTATGGGCCTCGAAGAAAATCAAATGGGCCACAACTCGCGCTCACAACGGGCTCAGAACTGCCCATTTAGCCCTTCAGCGGCACGCCCTGGAAGCCCTTCAGCGGCACGCCCTGGCAGCCCTCAGCGGCACGCCCCCTGGCAGCCTTCAGCGGCACACTCTTGTGCCCCCTTCAATGGCACACCCTCAAGGCCCTTCAGCGGCACGCCCTGGCAGCCCTCAGCGGCACGCCCCCTGGCAGCCTTTAGCGGCACACTCTTGTGCCCCCTTCAGCGGCACGCCCTAAGGCCCCTCCAGCGGCACGCCCCTAATGGTCTTCAACGGCACGCCCTCCTGGCTGTTCAATGGCACACCCTTTGGGCTCTTCAGCGGCACACTTGCCGTGTCTTCTAGCGGTACGCCCGTTTGGCCCTCTCAGCGGTACGCCTGTTTGACCCGCCAGCGGCACAGCGTTAAGTCATTTCAACGGCACGTCCGGCAGAACGATGTGACGCCCATGCTCTACAGATCTTCGGCGCGCAGTGGGCTATCCGAGGTGTCGGCCGGAGGTTGGGCCACGCGAGCTACTCCTCTGCCACGAAGGACGGGGGAAGTCAAACCCCATCAATGCCTCCGGTTTCCCGCCTCCGACTACCGTGCTCGAATGCTTCCGCCGCTGGGGGTATAAAAGCCCCTTCTTCGGCCAGAGAAAAAAAAGAGAGAAACACACACACTGAAAAAGGGAGAAGAGAGAAGAGGAAGAAGGAGAGCCCCGTCCGCCCAAGCTTGGCAAGCCCAGGGAGCTCCAGGGAAGAAAAGGCCAGAAAGAGAGAAAGAGAGTAAGAAAAGAGAGAGAGAGAGGTTCTATGTAGCGGGAGGTAGCAGGGGAGGAGAAGGGAGCCGTCGCCCCTGCTCGACCCCGGCTCTCTCCTCACCCCTCCTTTCTTTTTTTTATCTTATTATTCCTCTTCTCATCCCTTTTGTAGCTGGTTTCAGACATGCTCTGTAACGCTTGACCCTTGGCCAGCCATGGTCATTTTCTATCATGAATAAAAGACGCCCCTCTGCTGGGTTTACTGTCATTCTCATTGGTTTCTTCTTATGATATGTTTTGCCACTTAATTCTCCCCTTTCTCTAGTGTTCTTGCTCCTTATGTTAATCTCCTTCCATGATGCCGGCCTGCCCGGCCCAATGTACAACGTCTTGGTGTAGCGCCATCCAGAGGGGTCCTTTGATAGTGGCTTCCTGTATGGGCTTCTCCCCCTGTGAGTCTGACTCCAGAGCATGCCAATTAGCTCAATAGAGTGTCCCCCCGTAGAGGAGATGTGCCCTCCTTCCAGGCGGCTTGAGCCCCTGCTTCCCTAACATTCTTGATCTTCTTCCCCCCTGGTCAGTTAATGCACCCCTGGGCTTAGACCTAACCCAATGTGCCAACACCTTCCTCTCATTGGTAGGCCAACCCATACCCTCCACCGCTATAGCTTCAAGTCCCTCGTCCGTTGGCCGGTGCACTCCCTAATCGTCCCTGCCCGGCACACCCCAGGCCCTCCCAGGCCGGCACACTCTAGCCAGCCCCATCCGGTACACCTTCTAGCCCGGCACGGCCTATCAGCCCCTCTAGCCGGTACACCCTCTAACCCTTCTAGCCCGGCACGCTCCTGGAGCCTTCTTGCCCGGCACGGTTGCCATCTCCTCCTACCCAGTGCACTCCCAGTCTGTCTTAGCCGGGTCTCTCGCTCGTTGATTTCTCTGAGGTTTTCCGAAGTTTTATTAAAGGTGTTGCCGCTCCCGGGCGCCCACCTCCAGTTGTCGGGTTCCACCAGTCCATGTGGGCGCGTTCCCTGTATCTCCCTTACGCTCGGGTCAAGGGGAGATGCTGCCGAATTTTCGTTAGAAATAATAACATACTAAAAAGACAAAAGGAAGCAGCAAACAAATGGAACGACCACACGTTAAGAAGGACTAAAAGAAAATAACAAACAAATAAAAAGTACAACGGTAAAATGCTTTAACCGAGGCAGGGGAACTGCAATCAACTTAAAGAGAGCCGAATCAGACAACGACTAAGCAACTCGAACATCCGTCCTCATGGGAGAAAGAATGGAAGATAATCAAGAGAAAGAGAGAAGAAACCCATGCAAACTTAATAAAATTAGAAAAGAAGAAAAGAAAAGCCTTAAAGAAGCGGAGGAGGAGTGGGCCTTCACCGGTACACCTAATCTAATCCTTCGTCGATACACCCTCTACCCTCCTTCACTGGCACACCCTCCATCAGCCTTCGCTGGCACGCCTTCAGCCTCCCTTCGCCGGTACACCTTCCCCTTCCCTGGCCGGTACACTCCCAGCCTCTCCAGCCCGGCACACCTCCCACCCTTCAGCGGCACGCTCCCACCGTCTCTCTCCCTCCGTCTCACCTCTCCCTCTCACCGTCTCACCTACCTCTCTCTCACCGTCTCTCATCTCTCCCACCGTCTCACCTCTCTCTCTCTCACGCTCACCTCTCTCCCTCTCTCTGTCTCACACTCTCACCACCGTCTCTCTCACCGTCTCACCCCTCCCTTGGCCGGCACACTCTCACCACCGTCTCTCTCACCGTCTCACCCCTCTCTCTCACCGTCTCACCTCCCTCTCTCTCCCTCCATCTCACCCTCTCTCGCTCCCATCGTCTCATCTCTCTCCCAGCCTCTCTCTCTCTCTCCCTTCACCCTTGGTACCTTTGTGCACCGACCCCCCCTTAACCCGGTGCATATGTGCACCGACCTCCTCTTTCTTAACCCGGTGAACATGTGCATCGACCTCGACCTAGCCCGGTGCACATGTGCACGGACCTTATCCTCCACGTGCATAGTCCTCGTGACCTGCACTGACTCCGGGCCCAAAGCTGCACCGACTTCAGCCCGCAGGCCGTACAGACTTTGCCTCGCAGGCCGTACAGACTTTGCCCCGCAGGCCGTACAGACTTTGCCTCGCGGCCGTACAGACTTTGCCTCGTAGGCCGTACAGACTTTGCCCCGCGACCGTACAGACCTTGCCCTTATACAACCCAAACTGCACCGACTTCAGCCCGCAGGCCGTACAGACTACGCCCCGCAGGCCGTATAGACTTCGCCTCGCAGGCCGTACAGGCTTTGCCCGTAGGCCGTACAGACTTCGCCCGCGGCCGTACAGACTTTACCCCGCAGGCCGTACAGACTTTGCCCCGCGGCCGTACCGACCTTGCCCCTCTACAGCCCAAAGCTGTACAAACTACAGCCCGCAGGCCGTACCGACTTTGCCCACAGGCCGTACAGACTTCGCCCCGCGGCCGCACAGACCTTGCCCTTCTACAGCTCAAAGCTGCATCGACTTCAGCCCACAGGCTGCACCGACCTGCTGCCAGTCCAGGTCTGCACTGACCTAGCCCAATCTCTATCCGGTGCACTCTTTGACACCCTTTGACACCCTCGCCGACACGCCTTCAGCCACCCTTGCCCGGCGCACTCCCTAGCTGCTCTAGCACGACACACACCAACACCTCCACCCGGTACACTATCAGATCCCCCCTTACCCGGTGCACTCCTGCCCTCCTTCAGCGACGCGCCCGTTCACGCTCTTCGTCGGCACGCCCTTCCCAGCCGCTCCTCCGGTACACTCTCCCACCTCTCCTAGCTCTCGCCGGCAAGCTCTCTATACCCTTCGCCGGTACACCCTCCAGCGGCCCTCTCTCTCTCCGGGAAATATACACATATAATATATATAGATAATGATATTGGTGATAATAATAATAAAAAATAAATTAATGAAAATTATGATAAATAAAGAAATCCGAATATATATAGGAAACAAACAAAAAATGTTTAATAGTGATAATAATAGTAAAAAAAGGGGAGAATAATAATAATAATAATAAACAAAAAAGGAAATCATTCGGAACAAATGCATAAAGAAGAAATGAACAGCAAGAGGAAAGAGAGGAATATGTAATTAAAATCCCAGATAAAAAAATGCTAGGGTCCACATTGCAACCCCCCTCTCTCCCCGTGACCCGATGCTGAAGGAACAATCATGCCGCCCTTCCAGGTTGGGCCTGAGTCTTGGGAATTATCCCAAAATAGCCACGACCTGACCTCGCCTCCGGCCGATATTCCTATTAAACCGGACTCGTTTCTCGGGCCGAATCCCTTCCGAGCCACTACTAAAATTGCTGCACATTCGGCAGACATTTGAACGAGTTCACCTCAATTTCCGCCGCGTTTCTATTACGGACCAGTGTCCGAACATGAAAAGGTCCATGCGTGACTGATATGGCCGACGGTTCCCATCCTGACATGGTCGTAACCCGGCATTGCTCTGGGCCAATAGTCTGTCGAATCGGATTCATCCTAATGGGATTTGTTCCCGCTCTTTCATTGAAGTTGCCGTGAACTCGGCGTACGTTTGTACGGGGTTGCTTCTATCTACGTCGTACCTTCAATATGGACACTTGTCCAAATATCAAGTGGTCCGCAAGTGACCGACAGAAATCGGAATAGAACGGCACGGCTCCCGTCATCCCTGGACCCTACACATGGGAATATTAGTAAGGCCTTCGTGGGCTATGCTGGGACCTCGGGTCCGTCCCGATTATGGTCACTGTCTGACCCATATCCTCGGCCTATAGCCCGCTCCCTTTGAACACGTTTTCAGTTTTGGAATCTAGTCCCGGGACTCTTCCTTGCTACTCTCCGGCACCGAAAACATTAATGATGCCCACGCAAGCCCCGTTTGGACCGCGGGAGGTTCCCCCGACATGGTCCTGACTCGATCTTGCATCGGGCCAACAAACTCATTGGTTTCCTGCTACACTAACCGAGATTTAATCGAATGTTTTCAGAGTCTCGGAATAATATGTTTGCCGTTTCCCGGCATACATATGTTCTAGATCTTTCTGCGACGATTATGATATTCTCACGCCGGACACCCGTCCGAATATTAAACGGTCTCCCGAATGACCGACACATTTTGAACGTCCGCTTCCCTAGACATAGGGCTTTCCAGCCGATTCAAGGGATATTCCCTCGTTGCCCCTTGGCACCGGAAATATTAATGACGCTCATGCAAGTCTTGTTTCGACCGCGGGGGGCCCACCGCAGTATGGTCGCAGCTTGCTCTTGCACCGGGCCAACAGATTTACTGGTTTTTGACCGCTCCAACCAAGGCTTAGCCGAATGTCTTCCGTTCCTCTGAACAATAAATTTGCCATATCCTGGCATACATATGCTCCGGTTTTCCCGCGACGATCGCGCTTTTCTCGAGCCGGACATTCGTCCGAACATTAAATGGTCAGTACACGACCGACATGATCTCGAATGGTTTTTTTTTCTCGCCCTCGTGCGAAGATTTCAATATCTCTTAATATACCTTTCATGCAATTAATTCCCTAGCCATGAGGCCCAGAATCCCGGCGATTAATCAAGGGTGTTCCCTCGTATGGGGGATGTAAATGACACCGTGACCTTTATGGCGCGGCGGGTTTTAGTCCCGACACGAACTACACAATCGTCTAACGAAGTCAGATCGAGCGCACCATGGGCTCTTCGGGGCCCGAATAAATTGTCACTTTGTGACTGGCACGTCCACGCACTTAATAGACGAATCAACCATTCCCGAATAGACGAGCATAATAAACGAACGAAAAGTGCGTCCACAAGTTCCGCACGCCCGGTGGGACCTAAACCACCCTTCATCTCTTCGCCGGGATTTAGGGCCTCATGGCCTCCTAATTAACGATGTTTGCCTGCTTTGATGAATGGCAGGTGCTGTCTTCGCCAGTCCTATGGGGAGAAAAGCCAAACTCGGTGTAGCTGCCTTCGTGGCCTCGAGGACGCTGCTTCGAAGCATATACAGCTTCCAAGAATCATGGGGGCTGTTATAAAAAAAAAGGGAGAAGAGAAAGAGAAGAGAAGGGAGGGGAAATCAAACCCCCCTTTTCCTCAAAAAGAAAGAGAAGAAAAGAAGAAAAGAAGAAAAGAAGAAGAGAAGAAGAGAAGAAAAGAAGAAAAGAAGAAAAAGAGAAAAGAAAGAAGCAAAAAAAAGAGAAAGAATTGACAAGAGAGGGTTGTACGGCCACGTCCGTCGAGACCCGTGCTGAACAAAGATTACCATTGTGGGGTTGATGCGGTGGAGCGAACCACTCATCCCCTCCCTGAGGGGGTGAGCGCTCTCCTGTACCTCCACCCTGGTCAATCATACAAGAAGAAGAGAAGTGAAAAAAAAAGAAAAAAAAAGAGGAAAAAAGAGAGAGAGAGAGAGAAGAAAGGAAGAAAAGTTGGCCATCATCGCCGACTAAAAGAGCAAGAAGAAACCCGGCATCCCGCCCGACTCTAGGAGGCTCCGAGTCTGCGGTGCAATGACCCCGCTCGTTCCTCCTTCCTACTGCCTCCATCCGGCCTAAGACGGCCCCTCGAGTGGCTGTTAAAAGACCCAGCGAGCCACAATTGTATCTTGGTGAATGGCTGCCCGCTGTGGGGAATGCTTTATAGCAATGAGGCCAAGCACGGCCACCACTCCCGAAGAGAGCATGCATATACCCCGCCATGGGGGATAAGAAGAAGATATATACCCTGCTACGGGGGCATAAGAGGCAAAAAAAAAAGAGATACACCCCATTCCCAGGGGCACATGAAGAGAATCCACCCCGACTGAGAGGCACAAAGCAAAAGCTACACCCCGACTTCGGGGCATTTGAAGAAGAATCCGCCCTGACCTGGGGACATAAGAAGAAATAGAGTTACACCCCGGCTTAGGGGCATTTGAAGAAGAGAAATACACCCCGATATGGGGGCACATGAAGCAAAAGACATACCCCGCCATGGGGGCGTAAGAAGAAAAGAATTCACCCCGGCCTAGGGACACACAAAAAGAGAAACTCACCCTGGCTTATGGATATTTGAAGAAGAAATATACCCCACCTGGGGGCATAGAAGCCATAAAGAATACGCCCCGGCTTAGGGGTATTTGAAGAAGAAAGATACCCCGCCTCGGGGGACATTTAGAGTGATGTAAATTCTTTTCCTTTTATGTTAAATAATATACCCCCTGGTAGTGATGTAGACTGTGGGTCTTTGAACCACACTCTATATCACCACTAGGCAGGGCTTTCTATATATATATAAAAAAAGCAGCGATATACCCTGCTTGGTTGCACAGGAAGAGACCACACCCCACTCCTAGGGACACATGAAGAGAGTACACCCCGCCATGGGGGCACATGAAGAGAATTCACCCCGACTCGGGGGTACATGAAGCGACAAAGAATACACCCCGCTTAGGGGAATTTGAAGAAGAAGCATACACCCCACCAACGGGGGCACAAGATCCATCAAGAACACACCCCACTTTCGGGGCACAAGAAGCAAACATTCCCCAGCGTGTCGGGGCAAAAGAAGAAGAATCCCCCTCGGGGGCATAAAAAGCAAAGATACACCCTCGTGCCGGGGGCACATGAAGAGAATACACTCCATCCCGGGGTCATGAGAAGCAGAAGGCGCATCCCACCCTGGGGGCATATGAAGCGAAAAGAATACACCCTGGCTTAGGGGAATACAAAGAGAAGTATACCCCACTCTGGGGCAGAGGAAGCGGGAGAATCACACTCCCGTCTTGGGGGTATTTGAAGAAGAAGTATACCTCGCCTCGAGGGCCTAGAAGCTATAAAGAACACGCCCCGGCTTAGGGGCATTTGAAGAAGCTACATCCCGCTTCGGGAGCATAAGAAAGAGAAGAGTACACCCTGTCCTAGGGACAATTGAAAAAGAAACATATCCCGCCTGGGGGCATAAAAGCCATAAAGAATACGCCCCGGCTTAAGGGCATTTGAAGAAGCTACATCCCGTCTTGGGAGCGTAAGGAGAGAAGAATACACCCCGACTTAGGGGCATTTGAAGAAGGCATACATCCCGGCCCCGGGGTCCGTGAAGCAACATATATCCCCCCCCGCCCCCGGGGGCATCTGAAGCAGAACAAACAACATTCCCCGGCTTAGGGGAGCATATGAAGAAAGGAATACACCCCGATATGGGAGCACATAAGCAAAGAATAAGAGTTCACCCCGCCTCGGGGGCATAAGAAGCAAGAATTACACCCCGTCTTGGGGGCATCGGAAGCAGCAATACACTACACTCTGGGGGCACTAGAAACAGAATACATCCCAGCCTGGGGGCACATGAAGCCAAAGACATACTCTGCCATGGGGGCATAAGAAGAAAAGAATTCACCCCGGCCTGGGGACACTCAAAGAAAGAGCCACACCCTGGACTGGGGGCATACAAAGAAAGAAATTCACCCCACCTCGAGGGCACAAGAAGCAAAACACACCCCACCTTGGGGGCATAAGAAACCAAGAACATACCCCGCCATGGGGGCATTAGAAGCGGAATACATCCCCGCCCCGGGGGCATATGAAGCAACATACACCCCGCCTGGGGCATAGAAGCCATAGAGGAGACTCTCCGGCTCAGGGGCATCAGAAGAAGAAGCATGCCCCACCTGGGGGCATAGAAGCCATAAAGAACATAACCCGCCCGGGGCACAGAAGCAAGGAGGCAGGATCCGCCCCGCCATGGGGGCACACAAAGAGAGAAACCACACCCTGCCATGGGGGTATGAGAAGCAAGGAATGTACCCCGCCCCGGGGAGCATAAGAAGCAGAAGCCACACCCCGTCTGGGGGCATAGAAGCCGTGAAAGACACACCCCGCCCGGGGGCGCATGAAGAGAATACACCCCAGCTCCGGGGCATTTGATGAAGAATCCCCCCCGATCTAGGGTATAAAGAGCAAAGAGTATACCCCGGCTTGGGGGCATTTAAAGAAGAAACATACCCCGCCTGGGGACGCAGAAGCAAAGAGACAGAGTACACCTCCACCCAGGGGCACCAAAGCAAAGAGACATACATCCCGACCTGGGAGCACATGAAGAAAGAATATACCCCGACCTAGGGGCGTCAGAAGAAGAAACATACACCCCGATCCATGGACATAAGAAGCAAGAGAATACGCCCTACGAAAAGGGTATAAGAAACATGAAGAATGTACCCCGGCCCGGGGGCACAAAAAGTACACTCCACCCTTGGCGCATAAGAAGCAGAAGCACCTACCCCGCTCTGGGGGCACAGAAGAGACACACTCCGCCCTTGGCGCATAAGAAGTAGAAGCACCTACCCCAGCCTGGGGGCACAAAAAAATACACTCCGCCCTTGGCGCATAAGAAGCAGAAGCATCTACCCCGACCCGGGGCACAGAAGCGAAGGGACATACATCCCGATCTGGGAGCATAAGAAGAAAGATATACTCCGCCCAAGCGGCATTTGAAGAAACAACATACCCTGCTTCGGGGACACAGAAGCCGTAAAGAGATACACCCCCGCCTCAGGGAGGGGCATAAGAAGCAAAAGATACACCCTCGTGACGGGGACATATGAAGAGAAGCACTCCGCCGCCTTCAGGGGCAGAGAAAGCAGAATTCACCCCCGCCATGGGGGGGGGGGTATAAGAAAGAAAAGACACGCCCCGTGCTAGGGGCATATGAAGAAGAAACATACCCCACCCGGGGGCATAGAAGCCGTGAAGAGTATACCCCGGCTTGGGGGCATTTGAAGAGAGCTACACCCCGCCTTGGGGACATTTAAAAAAAAACACGCCCCGGTCTGGGGGCATAGAAGCCTTGAAAAATACGCCCCGCCTGGGGGCACAGAGACAAAGAGACAAAACACACCCCTCAGGGGGATGCATACCAAATGAAGCTACACTCCAACCTGGGGGCACATTAAGATAAATACACTCCAGCGTGGAAGCATTAATGAGAAAACAAGAGCAGAATAAAGAAAAAGACACGCATGAGGCAGACGTGGTCTTCGAGCCCACCTCATCACACAAAAGAAAAGAAGAAAAGAAAGAGCAGTCATGAGGCAAACATGGTCGTTGCACCTGCCTCTCCACAAAAAAAAGAAGGACACACGAGGCAGACGTGGTCTTCGAGCCCGCATCTCCACAAAAAAAGAGAAGGACACACGAGGCAGACGTGGTCTTCGAGCCCGCCTCTCCACAAAAAAAGAGAAGAAAAGAAAGAAAAGAGACATGGGGCAGACGTCATCTTCGAGCCCACCTCATCACACAAAAGAAGAGAAGAAAAGGAAGAAAAGACACATGAGGCAAACATGGTCCTTGAACCTGCCTCTCCATAAAAGAAGAAGAGAAGAAGAGAAAGAACAGTCACGAGGCGAACATGGTCCTTGAACCCGCCTCTTCACACAAAAGAAGAAGAGAAGAAAAGAAAGAAAGAGTCCCGAGGCAGACGCGGTCTTTGCACCCGCCTCTCCACAGAAAAGAAAAAAAGAGAGAGTCACGAGGCGAACATGGTCTCTACACCTGCCTCTCTACAAAAGAAGAAGAGAAGAAAAAAAAAGAGACATGAGGCGAACATGGTCCTTGCACCTGCCTCTCCATAAAAGAAGAAGAGAAGAAAAGAAAGAAGTGATCACGAGGCAAACATGGTCCTTTCATCTGCCTCTCCATAAAAGAAGAAGAGAAGAAAAGAAAGAAATGATCACGAGGCAAACATGATCTTTGCACCTGCCTCTCCACAAAAAAAAAAGAAAAAAAAAGAGTCCTGAGACAGACGCGGTCTTTGCACCCGCCTCCTCACACAAAAGAAGAAGAGAAGAAAAGAAAGAAAGAGTCCCGAGACAGACGCGGTCTTTGCACCCACCTCCCCACACAAAAGAAGAAGAGAGGAAGAGAAAGAAGAGTCATGAGGTAAACTTTTACCTCCGACCTCCAGCCACTCAACAAATAGAAACCAATCAGCATTCCACCGACGGGGCATTAAACTAGAAAATATTTAGCCATTGAGGCTTCAATCCGACAGATATTCAGCCACCGGGGCTTCAAGCCGACAAAACCTTCTGCCGACGGGGCGTTAAACCGACTAGACCTTCCGCCGACGGGGCATTAAACCGACTAGACCTTCCGCCGACGGGGCGTTAAACCGACTAGACCTTCCACCGACGGGGCGTTAAACCGACTAAACCTTCCGCCGAAGGGGCGTTAAACTGACTAGACCTTCCGCCGGTGGGGCGTTAAACCGACTAGATCTTCCGCCGACGGGGCGTTAAACCGAATAGACCTTCCACCGACGGGGCGCTAAACTGACTAACTTTTAGCCATCGGGGCTTCAAGCCGACAACCACCCTTCATCGGCCTTCGGGTCGATAGCTATTTAATTATCGGCCTTTGGGTCGAAAGCTACCCCTTCATCGGCCTTCGGGTCGACAGCTATCTAATTATCGGCCTTTGGGTCGACAGCTACCCCTTCATCGGCCTTCGGGTCGACAGCTATCTAATTATCGGCCTTTGGGTCGACAACTACCCCTTCATCGGCCTTCAGGTCGACAGCTACCTCATCATTGGCCTCCAAGCCGACAGCTATATAATCCTCGGCCCCGGAGCTGACAGTTACCTCAGTATCGGCCTTCGAGTCGACAGCTACCTCATCATCGGCTCCTAGCCGACAGCTATCTCATCATTGGCACCCCAGCCGATAGCTTCCCAGTTAAAAAAAAAATATAGACCTCTCACTTTGGTTCGGATCCTTCCCCGGCCAGAGAATCAAAGAATAAACCTTCCGTTTTGGTCCAGATCCTTCCCTGGCCAGAGAACAAAAGAGACCCTTCTCTTCGACTCTCACGTCTCGCTACCCGACGCCCCTCGGCCCAGCCATTTCGGCCGAGGCCTACTGTCGGGATTAATCCATCTGTCCCACCGTGCTTCCCGATTCTGGCTCCCGCAGCCCGCTTCCCAGCATCTTTTAGCCCTTATGGCCCACTCCCCTAATGTCCCTTGGGTTCTATAGCCCGCTTCCCTAATACCCTTTCAGCCGTTCGTGGTCTGCTTCCCTAATACCTTTACTACCACTACACTTATACGTAACAACAATATTCTCCTATGCAAAAAAAATATAATAACAAAAAACAACAACAACAACAACAACAACACAAAAAACAACAAAACAAAAAATAAAACAAGAAAAAAGAGAACGCATGATTGCCCTGCTTGCATGGTTGCTTAACATAGAATAATACACCTCCTTGAAATTTTCTAGGACCGTGTTTCCTTGCTGAATAATATCGTCCCGATTCCGGATGCGCGCGCGTCACGGCGTACGCTCGAAGGGAACCCAATTATGGTAGGTGCACACATCAAAGGGAAGAGTCATGGCTGAACCGCTAAGCCCAACTTACAAAATAAACCTGAGGCAACGCTTCCACACTTATCACTTAATGTGTTCAATAGCCTTCGACTATAGGATTGCCCGAATTTCTTCTTAGCACTCTGCGGAGACTTGAATTCCTGCACTCGCGTGAAAGGTAATCGTGAGGAAAAAGTTGCCTACCCCCACTGTAAAAAGAGAGAGAGAGAGAGAGAAAGAAAAAAGAAAAAAAAGAGAGAAACGTGAATCGAGTAGCCGGGAATCCCCATTGAGACACATGAGGAGACTCGCGCGAAATGGTGAAGCGAATCACAATAGGGACGAATCTTAGTAGCCGGGAATCCTCATTGAGACACATGAGGAGACTCTCACCGAACGGTGAAATCCGCTACCAAAATAAATAGATGGGGGCTGTGTGAAGCTACCGAAAGTCAAAAGCTTGGAACTAATGTGTAGGCGCTAGAGTGATCATCGAGTGTCACCACGAAAACCTGCATATCCCTATGGTTAGGGCTCTTTGTTCACACATTTGCACTGCCACGCCACAGAGAATTACCTCGGGTGAAATGCGTGAATTTAGGCTATGCATGCAAGACGTGCGATATCCTCTTGACGGGTGCACCACCCCTCAATCGTGCCTCGCGGCCTGCACCGTGTCTACGAATTATGGGCGATGTCCCTATCCTATCCTCTATAGAGGGAGCTGCCTTACTTCTATCTATGTTATGCCTACTAATGAATGCTTGTATGCTTGAATAAAAAATTATATAGTAAAATAATAATAATAATAATAATAATAAATAATAAAAATGTGTGTATACAATAAACTCAATTTCGACTATCGAAGCCTACTTTCACAGCGCTGGCTCGTAGAGCCCAATCTTGGCCCCCATGGCCTACCTCTTGCCCTCGCGGCTCATTAATCTCCCAACTCCGGCTTCTGTAGTCCGCTTCCCCAATTTGGGATTCCACATCTTGCGCCCCAATTTCAGCTTTTGAAGCCCGCTTCCAGCCTCGACTGTTTCGGCCTCACTTATCGGCCCCTGAGCCGACAGCTTGCAATTATCGGCCCTTGAGCCGACATCTTTCACTTATCGGCCCCTGAGCCAACAGCTTTCAATCATCGGCCCCTGAGCCGACAGCTTTCAATCATCGGCCCCTGAGCCGACAGCTTTCACTTATCTGCCCTGAGCCGACAGCTTTCAATTATCGGCCCCTGAGCTGACAACTTTCAATTATCGGCCCTTGAGCCGACAGCTTTCAATCATCGGCCCCTGAGCCGACAGCTTTCAATCATCGGACCCTGAGCCGACAGCTTTTATATCATTGGTAGCCACGCCGACGGCTGTCCGGGGTTCTTCAAACGAAGTAGAAGAGAAAAGAGAAAGGAACAGAAAGAAGCGAGAAAAGAGAGAAGAGAAAAGAAAAAAAAAGAAGAAAGAAGAGAAGAGAGAAAAGAAAAGAAAAGAAAGGAAACACCCTATGAAGGCAGGGGAATACAGAAGAGGAGAAAAGAGAAGAGAAGGTGAAAAGAAGAAAAGAAGAAAAGGAAACACTCTTTAAGTGCTCCAATGGTGCAGTAGCCTGCAAGCCCTCCAGCGGCACACTGCTAAGTGTCCTCAGTGGCACACTCGTTGTGAAGCCTCCAACGACATGCCCTGCGACTTCTTCAGCAGCACACACCCGTGCCCCTTCAGCGGCACGCTTTAGTGCCCCTTCAACGGCACGCTTGCTAGCATGCTCCGCTTAGCGGCACGCCCGCTCCGCGGCACATCCACAGGCGCCCAGCGACATACCCGCCAAGCGGCACGCCCGGTCGCTCAGCGGCACGTCCCGCTCAGTGGCACGCTTCTCTATCCAGGCCCCTCAGCGGCACGCTCCTGCGCCCGTTCAGCGGCACACTCCCCTGGTGCGCTCCAGCAGTTCCAGCCCTTCAGCAGCGCGCCACCCCCGCCATCCTTTATACGTCGAGCAGAAAAAAAAGGAGGAAAGATGGTAAAAGAGGAAGAGAATGGAAAAAAAATGGGAAGAGAAGGGGGGATTTCGACAAAAAAAGAGAAAAAAAGAGAGAAGAAAATAAAAACGGGAGAAGAAGAGAAAAAAAAGAGAGAGAAAGAAAGAGAAAGAAGAGAAAACAACAACAACAATAATATATATATATATGTATATATATATATATATATATATATGTATATATATATATATATATATATGTATATATATATATATATATATGTATATATATATATATATATATGTATATATATATATATATATATGTATATATATATATATATATATATATATATATATATGTCCTTGCCAACAAATAAGTCCTTTTCCAGCGCAAAGCTTCGTGCCCTAGCCACCTTCTCTCATGCAAAACCGCCATTGTGGGCCTTACGCCCGGATCGGCAAAATCTCTATCCTTGCGCTGGCATTAGTCCCTTGCCAACGACCCTAGCCACCCACTCCATACAATATCGCCATTACGGACCTTACGTCCGAATCGGCGGAAAATCCCCCGTTGCGTTGGCATTGTCTCCTTGCCAACGAATGAACCTCGTCTTTCGACGCAAGGCTTTGGGCCCTAGCCAACAATTATATATCACCCGCCGGTCAAAAGAGAGAGAGAGAGAGAGAGAGAGAGAAAGGGGCTTAAAATAGAGGTGCCCCGCCGGACTTGTCCCTACACAGGGACAAGGGTAAGAATGGCAACAACCCAGCTGCGACGAAAACCCGAAAGGGCGCTGCAGGCAAAATCGGGTATCCCGCCATGTGAAAACCCGAGAGGGCATATGGGCAAAAGCAAGAGGGGGCTGGTACTGGTGAAAACCCGAAAGGGCGCTTGTACCGATAATGTGGTTCAAAAAAAAAGAGGACCAACAAACTATGTCAACTCCCGGCACCCTATCGGCACTGACGAAGAAAAAAAAGAGACCAACAAGCCATGTCAGTTCCCGACACCCCGTCGGCACTGACGAAAAAAAAAGGGACCAACAAACCATGTCAGCTCCCGGCACCCTGTCGGCACTGACGAAAAAAAAAAGAAACCAACAAGCCATGCCAGTTCCCGAGACCCCGTCGGCACTGACGAAGAGAAGAATAGACAAACAAGTCATGTCAGCTCCCGACACCCCGTCGGCACTGATGAAGAGGCAAAGAGACCAACATGCTACTTCAGTTCCCGACACCCTGTCAGCACTGATGAAGAGACAAAGAGACCAACACACAGCTTCAGTTCCCGGCACCCCGTCGGCACTAATGAAGAGACCAACATACTGCTTCAGTCCCCGGCACCCCCCCGGCACTGATGAAGAGACAAAGAGACCAACACACTGCTTCAGTTCCTGGCATCCCGTCGGCGCTGATGAAGAGGCAAAGAGATCGACACACTGCTTCAGTTCCCGGCATCCCATCGGCAATGATGAAGAGACAAAGAGACCAATATGCTGCTTCAGATCCCGGCACCTGATGAAGAGATAAAGAGACCAACATGCCATGTCAGCCCCCGACACCCCGTCGGCACTGACGAAGAGAAGAAGAGACCAACATGCTATGCCAGCTCCCAACACCCCGTCGGCATCGACGAAGAGAAAAGAGACAAGTACACCCACGGGCACCGCCCGACTCATCCTTCGCTTGCGCTACCCGTGGGTGGGGGGTGTTGAACCCCTTCTTTGTAAATGTATTTAATGAATTTTGATGATGAGCAAACACTACATACTTGCATATTATCATGATCTAACGTGTGTGTGCCTTGATCAGCTTGTAAGTGGAGTTAAGGAACTTTCAAAATGGAGGAATCATTCCGTTGGTAAGAAGGTAAATCTGAAATTTGTAAACGTCAACACTAACTCAGAATGTATGTCCTGACAGGTCAAAAGTTGGCATTTCAAGATTGGAATAAAGCAAGGATATTTGGTAAAATCAAATTGTTCAAATACAATGGGTGAATTCATGGTTTGTATGGTAAGTAGGAATGCAAGCAAGTCTCAGAAACCAAGGTAATCATTCAATTAGGAATTCATGTTATTTGGCCTTGGTTTTTATTTTTTCATGTCTTAGTATTCCGACATTTCATTAGTATTCTTTCTATCCTTTGAACCCACTAGGTTGGTTTTGTGTTGGAGTGGTTTTTACCATTTTTTTCTGTCTCCTGGCACATGGGTCGACCCCAAGGGTCGACCCCTGGACGTTTAATGGGAACCAGCCGCTGGCTGGACAAGGGTCGACCCCAGGGTCGATCCCTGTGACTTTCGCCCAAACAGAAGCGTTTTTGTGCCTGTGAGGGTCGACCCCTTTTGTTCCAGCTCAAGTTTTCTTGAGGGTCAACCCAGGGGTCGACCCATTGATCTACTGGGCCTTACCCTCTTTGAGGGTCGACCCCAGGGTCGACCCTTTCCGGTCGGAAGCCCAGCCGACTTCCTTGACCGCCGTTTTCTTGTTCCGAATGTCCTCCAATCAATGTCTAATCACCTCTAGACCTTCCACAAACATCTCCACATTTTGTGGATCTGGTCCCCATGCTGTCTTTGACTGTTTTATTCATTTAATCAAACCCTAATGGCATTATATATATATGAGAGAAGGGGGATCCGAAGAGGAGAGATGAGGGTTCTATTGTGTATGTGCAGGTTCGGAGTTGCAGCCTTCAAGCCCCATTCTACTTTGCTCTGAAGCTGAACTCCAAAGGAAGGAGCTGGAATCCAAGCCCAAGATCGTATACATCAAAGAGCTGCATCAAACATCAAGCTTATACAAATCTCATCCAAATTCGTTCATCTTCCTGCTGGAGTATCAAAAGAGATTCAAAGAACACAAAGGGGGAGTTCTATTTAGAATCTTTTCTACTCTGATCCTCTTTTAGTGCTTATTGTTGAATCTGAAAAGTGTTGTACTCTAAACTATCTTGAAATAGATTTGTGTGTGTGTGCTTGTGATATGTGACACGAGTGTGTGTGTGTGTGTATAGCCTAGAAAAACCATTGAGTTTGTGTTGTACGTGTATGGACACAAGCTCGTGTGTGTGTGTGTGTTTGAGGTGCCTAGATTGGGTACCATGTGTGTGTGTATGTTGTTCATAACAGTGTGTGTGTGCTTGGCTCACATCATAGTGAAGTCGTTAATCCTCATGAGTGAGGGGTGGACGTAGGGGACATTGCGGTGTACCCGAACCACCTAAAAACTTTGTGTATCTCTCGTGGTTTGTTCATTTGCATCCCTTGTCGAGTGGGCTTCACGGTGAGTTGAGTGTTCACCACCTTCTTCTTCACACACTCACTATCTTTCTTATGCATTCATGTGTGATCATGCACGAGTAAGACCGAGTGCTTGATTGAGTTTATTTTGTCTCTCAAGTTCTTCAGAAAATAATTTTAATTGCCAATCAATTCACCCCTCCCCTCTTGATTGCCATCGTTTGGGACCCAACAATTGGTATCAGAGCTTTGGTCTCTGTATAGTCTGACCTCACGGTCTTAGAGCAGATCTCTTTTATGGCAAACAGAGGGATGATGCCCGAAGGGCATTCAGTACACATGCCTCCATTTTTTGATGGAACAAACTACACTTACTGGAAAAATAGAATGTATGTTTTCTTGCGTGCTCAAGATTATGAAGTGTGGAATGTTATCAACAAAGGTCCTTATAAGTTGCCTGACAATGAAGATGATTGGGATGACGACCATATCAATAAGTGCTCAGCTAACTTTAAGGCAATGAATATAATTCAGTATGCTATCCATCCGAATGAATACTCACGCATATCTATGTGTTCCTCTGCACAGGAAATGTGGGACAAACTATGCTTGATCTATGAAGGAACTTCTGAAGTCAAAGAGACCAAAGCAAATCTATTGGTCCGCGACTATGAGTTATTCATGATGAAACTTGAAGAATCAATTTCTGAAATGTTCGCAAGATTAATGGAAATCACAAATGGTTTGAAGGCCTTTGGCAAGGAGTATTCAAACCGTTATCTTGTGAGGAAGGTACTGAGATCTCTATCACCACAGTGGCACACAAAAGCCACAGTGATCGAAGAGTCAAAGGATCTCAGCACTCTGACTCTGGATGAGTTAGTCGGCTCCTTGATGACATATGAGATCAACATCAAAAGGAGCGAGGATGACAACAATAAGAAGAAAGTTGCCACAACATTGGCATTGAAAGTAAACCCTCAAGAGTCGGAAGAAAGCGAGGGAGACTCCTCGGCCAACACTGAAGATGAGGAACTTGTAGCTATGTTCACAAGAAGAGCTAGAAGATTTGTCAAGAACACAAGGAAATTTGGTGGTCAGTTCAAGAAAGGACCAAGAAGGCAAGGACCTAAGAAAAGTGAAAGCAGCAAGAAGGAAGAAATAATTTGCTATGAATGCAAGAAACCCGGTCACATGCGGGGAGAATGCCCGGACTTAGCAAAGAGATTCAAAAAGAGAAAATTCAAAAAGCCTAAGGCCATGGTGGCCTCTTGGAGCGATGAAGATGAGGAAGACTCCGGGAATGAAGATGGACTAGATGAATTGGTCCAAAATCTATGCTTCATGGCAAATGACGACACCAATGAGGTACAATCTGAAACTGAATCCCTCACTTGTGAACAATGGCAGATTGTATATGAATCATTGTATGGAAAATGAAAAAAATTGAAATCTGAAAATAAACTTCTGAAAAAGAAATTGGAACAAGCTGTGAGTGCTCAAAATCCTTGTGAGAATTGCAATTTCATGAAATGTGAAAATGAGAATCTTAAACATGAAAATGAAAGTCTCTTGTCTAAAGTAGAATTATTTGAAGAAGAGAGTTCATGCATGCGAGAGGATCAATTCACTCTTATTAAAAAACATGAAGATTTGCAAAAGGAATTAGAACAAGAAAAGCTTAAAAAAATTGCTTGCATTCAAACCAAGGAAACAACTGAAAGGAAAATGGAAACCTTGATGATTGAAATAGATGAGTTGAAAAATGTTGCTGCCATATTAGAAAAAGGAAAACAAGTGTTGAACACATGTGTGGGTCCTGATGAAGAATGTTCTCCACCCACTTCTAAGAAAAGAAACAATTTTTAGTCCAAAACATACACAACTCCATGGACTTCAAGAAATACTTTTGCCCCATCTTCTAACACATAGATGCACAGTTCATATATGAATATGAATAGGAGAAGAAACCATGATAGAAGAATCACTACTTGCTTTTATTGTGGAAGATTGGGCCATGATATGTATGAGTGCAGAACCATGAGGATTGATGATGAAAATTTTATTAGAATGATGAATAGATCATACAGGCCTCTTGTGTCTAACCACCGAAGACCCAAGCTTGCTTGGGTACCAAAAACCCCATAAGTACTCTCTTTGTATTTGCAGGACTGTTTTGGAGCTCAAAAGATCAAATGATACTTGGATAGTGGATGTTCAAGGCATATGACGGGAAACAAGGAAATATTTGCAGACCTGCAAGACAAGGATGGTGGGGTGGTAGCTTTTGGAGGCAAAGACAAAGGAAAAATTGTTGGAGAAGGTAAGATAGGTAAGAACCAAACTCAAGTAATTGAAAATATTTTGCTTGTCAAAGGCCTACATCACAATCTTTTAAGCATTAGTCAAATCTGTGACAAAGGTTGCAATGAGTCTTTTGATTCTACTCACTGCACGGTGGTAGATAGAAATACCAACGAAATCAAGTTCTTCGGGCTTAGACACAACAATGTTTATATGATTGATCTTGATGATGCCTCACATAAAAATCTTTGCTTAGTTGCTAAATTTTTGATGATGCATGGTTGTGGCATCGCCGTCTTGGGCATGCTAGTTTCAATGTGATGATGAAGTTGTTCAGGAAAAATCTGGTTGTTGGCTTACCCAAGTTGAAGCTGGTTAATGAAGGAATCTGTGGGGCATGCAGCAAGGGCAAACAGACAAGAACATCCTTTAAATGTAAAAGTGATGTAATCACCTCTAAACCCCTTGAATTGATCCATATAGATCTTTTTGGACCAAGCCGGACACATAGCTTGGGTGGTAAGCTTTATGGTTTTGTGATTGTAGATGATTTTTCCAGATATAGCTGGGTGTATTTTCTCTCAAACAAAAGTGATGCCTTGATGGAATTTGAGGTGTTTTGCAGGATGGTTCAGAATGAAAAAGGATGGTGCATCAAGACCGTGAGAAGTGATCATGGTAGGGAATTTGACAACCATGAGTTCAGTAATTTTTGCAGGGATCAAGGTTATATACACAACTTCTCCGCACCAAGGACCCCCGAACAAAATGGGGTCGTGGAGAGAAAGAACAGGACTCTTGTTGAAATGACAAGAACTATGCTAAGTGAAAATAACCTTCCAAGGTATTTTTGGGCTGAAGCCGTCAATACAGCATGCTACATAATAAACCGAGCCATGGTAAGGCCATTGTTAAAGAAAACACCTTATGAGCTATATCGAGGTAAGAAACCAAATATCTCTTACTTTAAACCATTTGGCTCTATTTGTTACATCCATAATAACGGTAAGGTGGATTTGGCTAAGTTTGACCCCAAGAGTGACAAGGGGATATTTCTCGGATACTCCCTTAACTCACGAGCCTATTGAGTGTATAACTTGAGAACTCTTGTAGTTGAGGAAAGTCCCCATGTTATTGTTGATGAATCATCATTCAAGGATCCTAATGAAAAGCATGTCTTGCAGGAAGAAGAATCAGAAGAGGATACCACCAAAGAGCTCGCAAAGGAAGCAAACAAATCTAGAGATGAAGAACAACAAAAGGATGATGAAAATTAGCAAACTCTAAGTGAACTACAGCTGCCTAGACAATGGACTTTTGCAAAAGATCACCCACCAGAAGTCGTCATTGGCAATGTGGAAGAAGGAATAAGAACGCGTTCCTCATTCAAGGAAGTTGAAAATATCGATTATATTGCACTACTCTCACAATCTGAACCTCACTCCCTAGATGATGCCTTAAAAGATGATTCCTAGATCTTGGCTATGCAAGAAGAACTACACCAATTCCAGAGGAACAAAGTGTGGTTCCTTGTGCCTCGCCCTAGAAACCACTCTGTGATCGGAACCAAATGGATCTTTCGAAACAAAACAAACGATCAAGGGGTGGTAACTAGGAACAAGGTAAGGCTGGTAGCCAAAGGTTATAGCAAGGAGCTAGGAATCGATTTTGATGAGTCTTTTGCTCCAGTAGTAAGACTCGAGGCAGTGAGAATTCTTTTAGCATTTGCATGTTGCAATAATATCAAACTATTTCAGATGGATGTGAAAAGTGCATTCTTAAATGGTTTTATTCAAGAGGACGTATATGTGGAGCAACCTCCAGGGTATGAAGACACAAAGTATCCAGACCATGTGTACAAGTTAGACAAAGCACTCAAACCTTCACCGATGCCTTGGCCCAACAACACCTAATGTGCCACGAGATTATGGAATATATCCGTCGTGCTCCCCGTCCACCGCCTCCGGCTGATGACTAGGCCTTGGTCACTCCTCCACATGGCTTCTTCCCTATCACTTTCACCCCTTCTTTTTGATGATGCCAAAGGGGGAGAAGTCTACCAGTTTATCCCGGCTATTATAGTTTATGTGTGTTGTATGCTTGCATGAATGTGTGTGTGTTGCATTATCTCATTTTGTACTTGCATATTTAGTGGTTAGGACTGTTGCATTATCCTTGTACTCATAGCATGGCATCTTGATGCATTGTACTTGCCTCTCTTGTTTAATGTAATCCGAGTATGGCTGTTGTTGCTATTCCAAGATGATTGTCGGTAAGTTTTTTTTTGATCAATCTCACAACGGTTCTAAGTTGGTTCATGGTCGTATGTTGATCGGACTATTGCTTCTCATGTTATCCCGGCACTTTGTTATATTGCCATTGCTTCGGCATTCTTGGCACAAAGAGACCAAATTGATTTATGCATTAGAGTATTTAGTCATCATCAAAAAGGGGGAGATTGTTGAACCCCTTCTTTGTAAATGTATTTAATGAATTTTGATGATGACCAAACACTACATATTTGCATATTATCATGATCTAACGTGTGTGTGCCTTGATCAGCTTGTAAGTGGAGTTAAGGAACTTTCAAAATGGAGGAATCATTCCGTTGGTAAGAAGGTAAATCTGAAATTTGTAAACGCCAACACTAACTCAGAATGTATGTCCTGACTGGTCAAAAGTTGGCATTTCAAGATCGGAATAAAGCAAGGATATTTGGTAAGATCAAATTGTTCAAATACAATGGGTGAATTCATGGTTTGTATGGTAAGTAGGAATGCAAGCAAGTCTCAGAAACCAAGGTAATCATTCAATTAGGAATTCATGTTATTTGGCCTTGGTTTTTATTTTTTCATGTCTTAGTATTCCGACATTTCATTAGTATTCTTTCTATCCTTTGAACCCACTAGGTTGGTTTTGTGTTGGAGTGGTTTTTACCATTTTTTTCTGTCTCCTGGCACATGTCGACCCCTGTGACTTTCGCCCAAATAGAAGCGTTTTTGTGCCTGTGAGGGTCGACCCCGGTGTCGACCCCTTTTGTTCCAGCTCAAGTTTTCTTGAGGGTCGACCCAGGGGTCGACCCATTGATCTGCTGGGCCTTACCCTCTTCGAGGGTCGACCCTTACCCTCTTCGAGGGTCGACCCCAGGGTCGACCCTTTCCGGTCGGAAGCCCAGCCGACTTCCTTGACCGCCGTTTTCTTGTTCCGAATGTCCTCCAATCAATGTCTAATCACCTCTAGACCTTCCACAAACATCTCCACATTTTGTGGATCTGGTCCCCATGCTGTCTTTGACTGTTTTATTCATTTAATCAAACCCTAATGGCATTATATATATATGAGAGAAGGGGGATCCGAAGAGAAGAGATGAGGGTTCTATTGTGTATGTGCAGGTTCGGAGTTGCAGCCTTCAAGCCCCATTCTACTTTGCTCTGAAGCTGAACTCCAAAGGAAGGAGCTGGAATCCAAGCCCAAGATCGTATACATCAAAGAGCTGCATCAAACATCAAGCTTATACAAATCTTATCCAAATTCGTTCATCTTCCTGCTGGAGTATCAAAGGAGATTCGAAGAACACAAAGGGGGAGTTCTATTTAGAATCTTTTCTACTCTGATCCTCTTTTAGTGCTTATTGTTGAATCTGAAGAGTGTTGTACTCTAAACTATCTTGAAACAGATTTGTGTGTGTGTGCTCGTGATCTGTGACACGAGTGTGTGTGTGTGTGTATAGCCTAGAAAAACCATTGAGTTTGTGTTGTTCGTGTATGGACACAAGCTCGTGTGTGTGTGTGTGTTTGGGGTGCCTAGATTGGGTACCGTGTGTGTGTGTATGCTGTTCATAACAGCGTGTGTGTGCTTGGCTCACATCATAGTGAAGTCATTAATCCTCATGAGTGAGGGGTGGACGTAGGGGACATTGCGGTGTACTCGAACCACCTAAAAACTTTGTGTATCTCTCGTGGTTTGTTCATTTGCATCCCTTGTCGAGTGGGCTTCACGGTGAGTTGAGTGTTCACCACCTTCTTCTTCACACACTCACTATCTTTCTTATGCATTCATGTGTGATCATGCACGAGTAAGACCGAGTGCTTGATTGAGTTTATTTTGTCTCTCAAGTTCTTCAGAAAATAATTTTAATTGCCAATCAATTCACCCCTCTCCTCTTGATTGCCACCGTTTGGGACCCAACAGGGGGCATTTGTGGACATGCAAAATTACACTCCCGTACGCCCCAACTAGTCCAGCATTAACAACAACGTCAACTGAAGAGACTACGTGGAAGAGGGCCATCCGGACTCCCCGAACATATATAGACTGCCGTGAAGCTATCTCCGGAGTCTCGACAGTGAAGAGAAATCAACCGCCGGGAGCCCCACAATCTATGGGCCTCGAAGAAAATCAAATGGGCCACAACTCGCGCTCACAACGGGCTCAGAACTGCCCATTTAGCCCTTCAGCGGCACGCCCTGGAAGCCCTTCAGCGGCACGCCCTGGCAGCCCTCAGCGGCACGCCCCCTGGCAGCCTTCAGAGGCACACTCTTGTGCCCCCTTCAGCGGAACGCCCTCAAGGCCCTTCAGCGGCACGCCCTGGCAGCCCTCAGCGGCACGTCACCTGGCAGCCTTCAGCGGCACACTCTTGTGCCCCCTTCAGCGGCACGCCCTGAGGCCTCTCCAACGGCACGCTCCTAATGGTCTTCAACGGCACACCCTCCTGGCCGTTCAACGGCACACCCTTTGGGTTCTTCAGAGGCACACTTGCCGTGTCTTCCAGCGGTACGCCCATTTGGCCCTCTCAGCGGTACGCCTGTTTGGCCCGCCAGCGGCACAACGTTAAGTCATTTCAACGGCACGTCCGACAGAACGATGTGACGCCCATGCTCTATAGATCTTCGGAGCGCAGTGGGCTATCCGAGGTGTCGGCCGGAGGTTGGGCCACGCGAGCTACTCCTCTGCCACGAAGGACGGGGGAAGTCAAATCCCATCAATGCCTCCGGTTTCCCGCCTCGGACTACCGTGCTCGAATGCTTCCGCCGCTGGGGGTATAAAAGCCCCTTCTTCGGCCAGAGAAAAAAAAGAGAGAAACACACACACTAAAAAGGGAGAAGAGAGAAGAGGAAGAAGGAGAGCCCCATCCGCCCAAGCTTGGCAAGCCCAGGGAGCTCCAGGGAAGAAAAGGTCAGAAAGAGAGAAAGAGAGTAAGAAAAGAGAGAGAGAGAGGTTCTATGTAGCGGGAGGTAGCAGGGGAGGAGAAGGGAGCCGTCGCCCCTGCTCGACCCCGGCTCTCTCCTCACCCCTCCTTTCTTTTTTTTTATCTTCTTATTCCTCTTCTCATCCCTTTTGTAGCTGGTTTCAGACATGCTCTGTAACGCTTGACCCTTGGCCAGCCATGGTCGTTTTCTATCATGAATAAAAGACGCCCCTCTACTGGGTTTCCTGTCATTCTCGTTGGTTTCTTCTTGTGATATGTTTTGCCACTTGCTTCTCCCCTTTCTCTGGTGTTCTTGCTCCTTATGTTAATCTCCTTCCATGATGCCGGCCTGCCCGGCCCAATGTACAACGTCTTGGTGTAGCGCCATCCAGAGGGGTCCTTTGATAGTGGCTTCCTGTATGGGCTTATCCCCCTGTGAGTCTGACTCCAGAGCATGCCATTTAGCTCAATAGAGTGTCCCCCCGTAGAGGAGATGTGCCCTCCTTCCAGGCGGCTTGAGCCCCTGCTTCCCTAACATTCTTGATCTTCTTCCCCCCTGGTCAGTTAATGCACCCCTGGGCTTAGACCTAACCCAATGTGCCAACACCTTCCTCTCATTGGTAGGCCAACCCATACCCTCCACCGCTATAGCTTCAAGTCCCTCATCCGTTGGCCGGTGCACTCCCTAATCGTCCCTACCCGGCACACCCCAGGCCCTCCCAGGCCGGCACACTCTAGCCAGCCCCATCCGGTACACCTTCCAGCCCGGCACGGCCTATCAGCCCCTCTAGCCGGTACACCCTCTAACCCTTCTAGCCCGGCACGTTCCTGGAGCCCTCTTGCCCGGCACGGTTGCCATCTCCTCCTACCCAGTGCACTCCCAGTCTGTCTTAGCCGGGTCTCCCGCTCGTTGATTTCTCTGAGGTTTTCTGAAGTTTTATTAAAGGTGTTGCCGCTCCCGGGCGCCCACCTCCAGTTGTCGGGTTCCGCCACTCCATGTGGGCGCGTTCCCTATATCTCCCTTACGCTCGGGTCAAGGGGAGATGCTGCCGAATTTTCGTTAGAAATAATAACATACTAAAAAGATAAAAGGAAGCAACAAACAAATGGAACGACCACACGTTAAGAAGGACTAAAAGAAAATAACAAACAAATAAAAAGAACAACGGTAAAACGCTTTAACCGTGGCAGGGGAACCGCAATCAACTTAAAGAGAGCCGAATCAGACAACGACTAAGCAACTGGAACATCCATCCTCATGGGAGAAAGAATGGAAGATAATCAAGAGAAAGAGAGAAGAAACCCATGCAAACTTAATAAAATCAGAAAAGAAGAAAAGAAAAGCCTTAAAAGAAGCGGAGGAGGAGTGGGCCTTCACTGGTACACCTAATCTAATCCTTCTTCGATACACCCTCTACCCTCCTTCACCGGCACACCCTCCATCAGCCTTCGCCGGCACCCCTTCAGCCTCCCTTCGCCGGTACACCTTCCCCTTCCATGGCCGGTACACTCTCAGCCTCTCCAGCCCGGCACACCTCCCACCCTTCAGCAGCACGCTCCCACCGTCTCTCTCCCTCCGTCTGACCTCTCTCTCTCACCGTCTCACCTCCCTCTCTCTCACCGTCTCTCATCTCTCCCACCGTCTCACCTCTTTCTCTCTCAAGCTCACCTCTCTCCCTCTCTCCATCTCACACTCTCACCACCGTCTCTCTCACCGTCTCACCCCTCCCTTGGCCGGCACACTCTCACCACCGTCTCTCTCACCGTCTCACCCCTCTCTCTCACCGTCTCACCTCTCTCTCTCTCTCGCCGTCTCACCTCTCCCTCTCTCCGTCTCACACTCTCACCACCGTCTCTCTCACCGTCTCACCCCTCCCTTGGCCAGCACACTCTCACCACCGTCTCTCTCACCGTCTCTCCCCTCTCTCTCACCATCTCACCTCCCTCTCTCTCCCTCCGTCTCACCCTCTCTCGCTCCCATCGTCTCATATCTCTCCCAGCCTCTCTCTCTCTCTCCCTTCACCCTTGGTACCTTTGTGCACCGACCCCCCCTTAACCCGGTGCATATGTGCACCGACCTCCTCTTTCTTAACCCGGTGAACATGTGCACCGACCTTGACCTAGCCCGGTGCACATGTGCACGGACCTTATCCTCCACGTGCATAGTCCTCGTGACCTGCACTGACTCCGGGCCCAAAGCTGCACCGACTTCAGCCCGCAGGCCATACAGACTTCAACCGGCAGGCCGTACAGACTTCGCCCCGCAGGCCGTACAGACTTTGCCTCGCGGCCGTACAGACTTTGGTACGTAGGCCGTACAGACTTCGCCCCGCGGCCGTACAGACCTTGCCCTTCTACAACCCAAAGCTGCACCGACTTCAGCCCGCAGGCCGTACAGGCTTCAGCCCGCAGGCCGTACAGACTTTGCCCGCAGGCCGTACAGACTTGGCCCCGCGGCCGTATAGACTTTGCCCCGCAGGCCGTACAGACTTTGCCCTGCGGTCGTATAGACCTTGCCCCTATAGCCCAAAGCTGTACAGACTACAACCCGCAGGCCATACCGACTTTGCCCGCAGGCCGTACAGACTTCGCCTCGCGGCCGTACAGACCTTGCCCTTTTACAGCTCAAAGCTGCACCGACTTCAGCCCGCAGGCTGCACCGACCTGCTGCCAGTCCAGGTCTGCACTGACCTAGCCCAATCTCTATCCGGTGCACCCTTTGACACCCTTTGACACCCTCGCCGACACGCCTTCAGCCACCCTTGCCTGGCGCACTCCCTAGCCGCTCTAGCACGGCACCCACCTCCACCTCCACCCGGTACACTATCAGATCCCCCCTTACTCGGTGCACTCCTGCCCTCCTTCAACGGCGCGCCCGTTCGCGCTCTTCGTCGGCACGCCCTTCCTAGCCGCTCCTCAGGTACACTCTCCCACCTCTACTAGCTCTCGCCGGCACGCTCTCTATACCCTTCGCCGGTACACCCTCCAGCGGCCCTCTCTCTCTCCGGAAAATATACACATATAATATATATAGATAATGATATTGGTGATAATAATAATAATAATAATGAATAAATTAATGAAAATTATGATAAATAAAGAAATCCGAATATATATAGGGAACAAACAAAAAATGTTTAATAGTGATAATACTAGTCAAAAAAGGGGAGAATAATAATAATAATAATAAACAAAAAAGGAAATCATTCGGAACAAATGCATAAGGAAGAAATGAATAGCAAGAGGAAAGAGAGGAATATGTAATTAAAATCCCAGATAAAAAAATGCTAGGGTCCACATTGCAACCCCCCTCTCTCCTCGTGACCCGATGCTGAAGGAACAATCATGCCGCCCTTCCAGGTTGGGCATGAGTCTTGAGAATTATCCTAAAATAGCCACGACCTGACCTCGCCTCGGGCCGATATTCCGATTAAACCGGACTCGTTTCTCGAGCCGGATCCCTTCCGAGCCACTACTAAAATTACCGCACGTTCGGCAGACATTTGAACGGGTTCACCTCGATTTCCGTCGCGTTTCTATTACGGACCGGTGTCCGAACATGAAAAGGTCCATGCGTGACCGATATGGCCGACGGTTGCCATCTCAACATGGTCGTAACCTGGCATTGCTCTGGGCCAATAGTCTGTCGAATCAGATTCATCCTAATGGGATTTGTTCCCGCTCTTTCATTGAAGTTGCCGTGAACTCGGCGTACGTTTGTACGGGGTTGCTTCTATCTACGTCGTACCTTCAATATGGACACTTGTCCGAATATCAAGTGGTCCGCAAGTGGCCGACAGAAATCGGAATAGAACGGGACGGCTCTCGTCATCCCTGGACCCTACACATGGGAATATCAGTAAGGCCTTCGTGGGCTATGCTAGGACCTCGGGTCCGTCCCGATTATGGTCACTGTCTGACCCATATCCTTGGCCTATAGCCCGCTCCCTTTGAACACGTTTTCGATTTTGAAATCTAGTCCCTGGACTCTTCCTCGCTGCCCTCCGGCACCGAGAACATTAATGATGCCCACGCAAGTCCCGTTTGGACCGCGGGAGGCGCCCCCGGCATGGTCCTGACTCGATCTTGCACTAGGCCAACAAACTCATTGGTTTCCTGCTACACTAACCGAGATTTAACCGAATGTTTTCAGAGTCTCGGAATAATATGTTTGCCGTGTCCCGGCATACATATGTTCTAGGTCCTTCTGTGACGATTACGATATTCTCAAGCCGGACACCCGTCCGAATATTAAACGGTCTCCTGAATGACCGACACGTTTCGAACGTCCGCTTCCCTAGACATAGGGCTTTCCAGCCGATTCAAGGGATATTCCCTCATTGCCCCTTGGCACCGAAAATATTAATGACGCTCATGCAAGTCTTGTTTCGACCGCGGGGGGCCCACCGCAGTATGGTCGCAGCTTGCTCTTGCACCGGGCCAACAGATTTACTGGTTTTTGACCGCTCCAACCGAGGCTTAGCCGAATGTCTTCCGTTCCTCTGAACAATAAATTTGCCATATCCTGGCATACATATGCTCCGATTTTCCCGCGATGATTGTGCTTTTCTCGAGCCAGACATTCGTCCGAACATTAAATGGTCAGTACACGACCGACATGATCTCGAATGGTTTTTTTTTCTCGCCCTCGCGTGAGGATTTCAATATCTCATAATAGACCTTTCATGTAATTAATTCCCTGGCCATGAGGCCCTGAATCCCGGTGATTAATCAAGGGTGTTCCCTCGTATGGGCGATGTAAATTTCACCGTGACCTTTATGGGGCGGCGGGTTTTGGTCCTGACACGAACTACACAATCGTCTGACGAAGTCAGATCGAGCGCACCATGGGCTCTTCGGGGCCCGAATAAATTGTCACTTTGTGACTGGCACGCCCACGCACTTAATAGACGAATCAACCATTCCTGAATAGATGAGCATAATAAACGAATGAAAAGTGCGTCCACAAGCATACAGAAGGAGCTGTTCCTACGAGAGGTTAACACCCTCGAACATGCCTATCAGGTTGCTCGAGATGTCGAGCAGTTTCAAAGGGTGGTCCCACCTCAGGTTCCCACCTACCGCCAACTTGAACCACGAAACCCCATGGTCCGCTACTCTGAGAGGCATGGCCCCTCCACTTCCTATGTCCCTACTGCTACCCCACTCCGGGCCATTGCCCCTACTGTTCCTTTCACAAGGAACCCCTTACCTACACCCACTGCTGTGCCCCGGCTAGAGTACACTCTGCCAACTGATAGGAGGGATGACAAGGGAAAGGGAGTCATCCCTAGCACCTCCCAACCAGTCCCTATCTCGGGAATTCGCTGCTTTAGGTGCCATAACCTAGGGCATGTTGCCACCAATTGCCCCACCCGAGTCTTGGTCATCACCGCCTCCCAGCCTATGGAGCCTCCACCTCAGGAAGGAGAAGACATTAAGAGATATATGGCCGATCCTGACTTCATCGCCCAATTTGAGGAAATGGATGTAGGATTTGATAGCACGCATGTCGAGTACATGCATGTGGGAGATATTATCGAGAGTTCCAGCCAGGGAAGATTGGATGTAGTTCGTTGCATCTTAACACACCCCCAGGAGGACGACTGGCGTCGGATCTCCATCTTCCAAACCTACATCATGGTGAAGTCTCAACCCTGCAAGGTGATCTTTGACAACGGGAGCTGTATCAATGCAGTCTCTTCAGATCTTATCTCCCGTCTAGGTCTGCCTACCCACCCCCATCCTTGGCCATACAACGTGACTTGGGTTGACGACACTTCTATCCCAGTCACCACTACATGTGTCATTCCCATCCAATTCCAGTCCTACCAAGGATAGATCTTATGCGATGTAGTGCCTATGAAGGTCGGTAGCATCATCCTAGGACGACCGTGGATCTATGATGTAGACTTTACTACATTCGGTCGATCTAACCAGTGTTCCTTCTCCCACAATGGGAAGACGATTCAGTTGTACCTGACACCTCCAAAGGTGGCCTTGGGAAAGAGCTCCACCTCCACCCTCACTGGAACCCCCAAGGTTCAGGAGAGTCCTCGAACTCCCAATGAAGGGAAACTTCCTATTCCCTTTACACCTATCACACCCGTTCCTAAGGCCCCTAAGGTTGGTCACGACCTAGTTAGGCGCCTTAACTTCATCAGTGTCTGAGAGCTAAACAGAGAGGTTGCTGAGGGTGCCCCTATTTGGGCTGTTGTCGTCACCATCATACCCGAGGAGTCCCAAGTCTCAATCCTATCTGAAGTCCAGGCAATCCTGTAGGACTTCCAAGACATCTTCCCCGAGGACTTTCCCTCTATACTCCCTCCCATGCGTGATGTACACCACGCCATTGACCTTGTCCCCGAGTGCATCCTATCCAACCTTCCTCATTATCGACTGAACCCCAAAGAGCATGTTGAGCTCCAAAGAATTGTCGAGGGCCTTATTCAAAGAGGTTTCCTCAGGGTAAGCAAGAGCCCATGTGTTGTTCCTACCTTGCTCACACCAAATAAAGATGGCACCTAGCGGATGTGTGTTAATAGCCGCGCCATCAATAAAATCACTGACAAGTATAGATTTTCATTCTCCATCTTGATGACATGCTTGACATGATGAGTGGAGCCACCATCTTTTCAAAGATTGACTTGAAAAGTGACTACCACCAGATCCGAATCCGACCAGGGGATGAGTGGAAGACAACCTTCAAAACAAAAGAAGGAATGTATGAATAGCTTGTGATGCCGTTTGGGCTATCCAATGCCCCCAGCACTTTCATGAGGCTTATGACGGAAGTCCTTTGCCCTCTCATTAGTCGATTTGTTGTCGTCTACTTTAACGACATTCTTATCTATAGCCACAACCCTCAAGATCACATCCAGCATTTGAGAGAAGTCTGTGAGACTTTGAGGAGAGAAACCCTGTATGCCAATCTTAAGAAGTGTGAATTCATGACAGACCGAGTCACTTTCCTCGGCTTTGTGGTTTCGAGTCAAGGAGTGTCTGTGGACCAATCCAAGGTCCAAGCCTTAGTAGACTGGCCTGAGTCCCAGAACGTCCATGACGTTCACAGTTTCTATGGGCTAGCCACTTTCTACAGACGCTTCATTCAGGGTTTCAGCACCATTGTGGCACCCATTACGGATTGCATCTGTAAAGGGAGTTTTGAGTGGACTAAAGCCGCCTCCCAGGCTTTTCGTGTCATAAAGGAGCTCATGACCAAAGCCCCTATCCTCCGCCTGCCAGACTTTTCCAAAGTCTTTGAGATATCCTGTGATGCATCTGGCGTAGGTATAGGAGGAGTACTTAGCCAAGAAAGCTACCATGTGGCTTATTTCAATGAGAAGCTTTCTGATGCAAAGTTTCGTTATTCCACCTACGATAAGGAGTTCTATGACATGGTCCAAGCTCTCAAACACTAGAGACATTACCTCTTACCTCAAGAGTTTATCTTATACTTGGACCACGAGGCTCTAAAATTTCTTAGCTCTCAGAAGGGCTTAAACCCAAGGCATGGTCGGTGGGTAGAATTCCTCCAGTCCTTCACCCTTTTCCTAAAACATAAGGCTGGAAAAGAGAATAAAGTGGCCGATGCCTTGAGTCGAAGGGTCTCCCTTCTTTCCATTGTTCGGGTAGAGGTCACTGGATTTGACAGCATGAAGGAACTCTATGGAGAGTGTCCCGACTTTGGCCCTGCCTATTCTACCTTGTCTGCTGGACCATCGACAACGTTTGCTGACTATCTACTTCAAGATGGTTTTCTCTTTCGAGGATAACAACTCTGTGTCCCGAGGACTTCTGTACGGGACTTCCTGATTTGGGAAATACATGCTAGAGGTCTTGCTGGTCACTTTGGACGTAACAAGACCATCCATTCTGTGGAGGAGCATTTTTATTGGCCTGGCCTGAAGAAAAATGTGGCCAAGATCATAGCCCAGTGTAGGACGTGCACAATGGCCAAACAGGTCAAACAGAACACTGGTCTTTACACTCCTCTCCCCATTCCTGATAGACTGTGGGTTGATGTGAGCATGGATTTCATCCTTGGATTACCTCGTACTGCTCTCAAACACGACTCCATCTTCGTGGTTGTTGATAGGTTCTCTAAGATGGCCCATTTCATTGCATGTTCCAAAACATCGGATGCATCTAGAGTAGCCCACCTATTCTTTGATGAAGTCGTGCGTCTGCATGGTCTCCCCCAAACCACAGTGTTTGACCGAGATGTCCGGTTCACTAGTTACTTTTAGAAGACACTTTGGCACTAGTTGGCACTAAGCTCAAATTCTCCACTGCTTATCACTCACAAACCGATGGGCAAGCAGAGATCGTCAATAGAAGTTTAGGGAATCTATTAAGGTGTCTTGTAGGGGATCAGCTTGGCACTTGGGATCTTCTCTTGCCTAGAGCCAAATTCATATACAATAGCTCTATCAATAGGTCCATAGGTATGACTCCATTTGAGGTCGTGCATGGATACAAACCTAGAAAACCTGTGGATCTCATTCCCCTTCCCCTCGAGTCTAGAACATCCAAGTCAGCTGAGGAATTTGCACAGCATGTCAAAAGTCTACATGAGTCAATTAGCAAGTAAATAAACCTCAGTAATGAGACCTATAAATGATTAGCTGATTCGCATAGGCGTCACCATGAATTTTAAGAAGGTGACTTGGTTATGGTACGGGTTCGACTAGAACGACTCCCCTTGGGAGCCGTTAAAAAGTTTCAAGCCCATAGTGATGGTCCCTTCCCAATACTGCGGATGATTGGCTCCAATGCCTATGTTGTGGACTTGCCCCCCAAATATGGGATTAGCTCTACTTTTAATGTGGCAGACCTAGTGACCTACAAGGAACCCACAGCGATTCCTAGTGACCCTTTCGAGCCTTCTCCTCCCATTGAGAGTGAGCCTACCCCTGTGCGTCCCACAGCCTCAAGAGCACCGCGCGAGCAAATTGAGAGGATACTGGATGAGCAGGTGACAGCTACACGGAGCCGGGTGTACCAGCGCTACCTTGTCCGCTGGCGGGACCGACCACCTTCTGATGATTCCTGGATTAACCGGAAAGATCTCAAGTGCCTCGATCCAGACCTGCTGGAGCACTACCACAGCAGTGTCCCCCCTTACTCGAAGAAGTCGAGTTCCAACCGCCCCAGGAGGGTTGGTAGGGACACAGGGCCCACTATCGGACCCACTACTCGGAGCCGACGCCGCACCGCCCCGACTACACCGAGCTTGTGGCTCGGAGACTCATTTGAAGACTCGACGTCCTAAGTACGTATTTGCATGTATTTGTGTATTGTGTGTATTTTATTTTTATGGTGGTATTGTATTATTATTAACCACCAAAGTCCAACTATTTTATTTTATTGTGTCAAAGTCAAAAGTGGTTGTTGAGTTTTGTTTTATTAGGCTAGGACATAAATGCTATTAAGAAAGATTAAGTGTATGATTGTTATAGCCTTTCCTATATAAAGGGGGCTAATGTGTCGTGTTTTCATATATGAAAGATTGCATGAAAGAAACCCACGTAGGTGCATTTTGCTCTCTTGTGCTTCCCCTTCCCTCTTAGCTCCTTGTGAGATTTGAGTGTCGCTTGGTGAGAGACCATCCGGTGTGAGGCCGAGCTGCGCGAGGCAGTGGTTATCCAGTCTTGTTCGCGTCCCCGGAGTGCCATCGGTCCTTTTCTACGTCGCCGCCGCGTCACTAATGTATGCCATGTTGTGTACTCGGCCGAACATTAGCTTCGTAGTGGGTTTGGTTAGCCGTTATCAGAGTAACCCCGGTCCCGCGCACTGGAAGGTAGTTAACTGAATTTTTCGTTACTTGCGTGGGTCATCAAACTATGTCTTACGTTACCGTGGAGGTGACCTGAAGCTAGTGGGATATCATGATGCGGATTGGGCTGGTGACCATGATGAGCGCAAGTCCACTTTAGGCTTTGTGTTCCTATTAGCTGGTGGAGCTATCTTGTGGTGTAGCAAGAAGCAGTCTTGCATTGCCCTATCCACTATGGAGGCAGAATATATGGCTTGTTCTGCGGCGAGTCAAGAAGTAGTGTGGTTGCGAAATTTGATGTAGCGCTTGGCGCTTACACCTCATGGAGATGAGGGTGTACTGCTATATATAGATAGCACTTCCACACTTACTTTCGCCAAGGATCCTAAATATCACGGTAGAACAAAGCACATTGATATTCGTTATCACTACATAAGAGATTTACTTGTAATAGGGTTAGTGGTGTTGCGACAGATTAGTTCTGGTCGTATGGTAGCTGATCCACTAACGAAGCAAATAGCTAGAGAAAGTTTTGTTGGCCATTGTAAGTTTATGGGCCTTTGTAAATTATAATTGTTACAATTTTTGACATCATTTAAGTTTGCTCATTATGTTATGTGTATGCGAATGCTTTACATATCGTCATAGTGTCACCAGGCTTAGAATTGACCCACTCACACGGGTGATTCACCTTTGGCGCTTATCGAAAGTGACAAAGATGAGGCATCTGATATTCCTGGCACCCTGAAGGTCGGGGAGTAAGAGGAATATCTCGAACGAATTATATATGCCGCCTTAGCTGAGGACTAAGATGAGATTTGATACAAATTGACTATGAGGATTTCACAGTAATCCCATGGAGCCTATAAATTCTGGATACGTGAGTCGCAAGAAGGCGCTGAGTGGGAGCGACTGGTTTACGTGACTCGGGTTGGCTGCGTAAGTCGCAACTGGACTGGTATCCGTGCGGTGTTTAATAATCATATTAATGACACACCCATGAAAATGGAAGAACACCGCAGCATGCGTATCATACCGCATGTGCAATATGCGACCGCATATGAGAATGATGAGTGGATCCCTCTTCATCATTGTGTGAGCTCATGAATCACAGTTGTGTGATTCCTAATGTATCCCCAGTGACCTGCAGCATTGTGTCATGAAAAGGACGCTTGATGTCGCTACTTTAGCATGTCTCTTAGGGCGATGATTAATACCGTCTAGCGGAACATGTCTAGGAAAGCGGTCAAGACAAATTGGATTGACATACGCAGCATAGGGAAGACATTTTAAATTTCACCATGTTTAGTTGCTCATATCCCGGGAGGCTTTATTGTCTGTGTGATGATAAAGTTGTAGACACGCCGTTTTTGACATTGCTTTGCGTAAATCTCATATTACGCAATGATGCCCCACAACGGCTCGCACATCTGAATTGTTTGAGTGATTTCTAATTTTTATCTGATAAATTATTATTTATTTATTTATTATTTTTTTTGAAAAATAAATAAATAAAAGAAATTTACATAATTGAATCTTGATAATGGGCTTGGCCCATTCTTTTTCTACAAAAAATGCATGTGTTAATGGGCCTAGCCCATTCTTTTTCTACGTTACAAAAAAAACAAAACAAAACAAAAAAAAACTTTAACTCTCTCCCCATTCTCTCGGATCTGGTCCCCCTCCCTTATTTAACACACCACACTACCTCCCCATGGGATCTCATCTGACACTCCCAGATGGCATATTATGAAGATTTTCAAGATCTCCAAGATAAACCCACTCCGAGTTTTCTTCATTTCCCTCTTCCGCCTCTTCCACAAGACCCCCCTGCTCAGGACGAAGCCACTGAAGATGCACCCACTCCGAGTTTTCTTTGTTTCCCTCTTCCGCTGCTTCCACAAGACCCCCCTGCTCAGGACGAAGCCACTATCCCTACCCCTGTCTATGAGACATCATGGTGTTATGATGATGGGTCAATACTCCAACAACCCACGTCAATGCACCATGAATTAGCCACTATCCCTACCAATGTCTGTGAAATCACATGGTGCTACGATGATGGATCCATACTCCAACAACATGCGTCAATGCACCATGACTCACCACCTACCTTGGACACCTCACGTACCACCAAAACCCGACGCTTCCTATGTACCAAGCCTCCTACCGTTACCTCTCCAACTACACAAGTAACCTCCATACCATCAGCCTCTACCGAGCCTCCCATTAGACCTTGTCCCCAACCAAGTATCCCTTCATCACCCCCACCTAAAACCTCCACCATCCCTATAACTGAAGTCCCGCGATCAATGACACCCAAGAGGGGGGGGGGGTGAATTGAGTGATTACAGATTTTAAAAACTTTTACCCGATTTAAAACACGTATTAAGAGCAAGTAACAAACAAGTATAGATCTGATGGATTACAAAATGAATCTAGCTAAATCAATCCCTACAGCAGTTCTTTGGTACCAGGCGGAGTCTGAAAATCCGAAGATTCTCTCACGCAAGGTATTTCTCTCCCGACAAGACTAACCTTGTCGATCAGAAACCACCTTTTGATATCCCAGAGATCTCCCGTAAAATGGTTAATAAAACTAGATCTAAACAAAGAAATCAGATGATGCAATCTGCAAATATGCTAGAGCAAAATTGGAGGTAGAAGATAAGGAGCAAACCACATAGGAGACCACGATTTTTAGGTGGTTTGGATGCAACAACTATAACCTACTTCCACCCCTCATCGACTGTGAGGATTCACACACTATCTTGTAGAAGGTTACAAGATCAGAGCATACACACACACTCGTGTGATTTCAGAACTCCCACGAAGGTGCACAAGCACCGAATCACAAAGAAATGTGAAGAAATAGACACACACACACACACACACACACACGGATCTGCGTAGATCCACACACACACAAGTATTCAGATATTACAAAAACACACACTTGAATTTGAAATAGAAATCGAATGGAAGACACAAAGTAAATACTTCAGATTCAAGCTCCCCCTTAGTTGATGAAGAAGATTTTAGATGCAGCTTGATCTCCACTTGGCTTGGGTTTGATCTGCTCCAGATGTGGCTTGGATCACTTGAAGATGGATGAAGAACTTCCTTCCTGGAGCACTGTTCACGGCTACAGTAGCAACACTCTTTTGTCCCCTTGATAGCCTCCTTGAGCCTCCTTGGATGATTAGGGTTTTTGACCCCAATATGATGTATGTATAGATCTTGGATGGTCAAGGGACAGACCAGGAACCAGATCCACAAATCATGGTAAGTCTAGTGACTTTTGGATTAAACAAACCCAACGAAGAGGGCTTCCCACGTTGTAGAAAACAAAGTCTAAAATGGCTGCCTCGAAGCTGGTGGTCGACTGGTAGGAGGGGGTGGTCGACCATAATTTTACAGAAATGGGGTTTTTGTTGCTAGGAAAATCGGTCGATCGACCCCTGACCGGCGGTCGACCGCTAGCTGGAAAAACCTGCATTTTGAAAGAGTTAGACAGTAAATCATAATTTGTGAGCTAATCAGTTTATGACACATCCTGTTTCAATTAAAATGAGTGAGTTAAGCTTAGCCTGGGCAGTTTTGGAACCACGATGGATTTATGCATTCGAAAGGAGTATGAACACTTAAACGTAGTGCATGATGAAATTAGACCTTGAATGCGTATGAAAGTCGAACTTAATTGCTAATACATGGCACGTGATAGAACGCACGTCCTGGGTTTTGTTATCATCAAAATCATCTGAATATACTCAACAATCTCCCCCTTTTTAATGATGACAAAATTGAAAGGGTATTTAAATACATGGGCATGCCTTTAAGCAATGTTTGAAAATTGAGATCAATGTTCGAAATCAAGGCATTTTACTCACAGCCCATCAAGCTAGCGAACGTAAACCATTGAACACTTTATTTGCCAATTAGAAAAGAAATGAGAGACAAGAGCCAACCATCTAAGATCAAACACCAGTTGCATTCAATTCATCATTTCATTACAAGGTACATTAATGTGAGAGTGAATGCACGACTCTAGACACAAGTGACTAAACAAATGCACAAGTGCAGAACAGACACAATGATCCTCACATGATCATACATGAAAACGTAGAACAGACACAATGATCCTCACATGATCACACATGAAAACACACAAACACACACCGACATACATAAATATATATAACCCTGCACTACTACTTCTCCCCCTTTGACATCATCAAAAGAAGATAGGATAGACGAAGGGGAACCCAAGTGACACAAGATCAAAGTACAGCATCCTAGAGGTAGGAAGCAAGAGAAAAATCCTCATGGTGCATCTGTAGGAGGCTGATCCTCTGGAGGAGGAGGCTGGTAACCAAGGCGACGGCGGATGTCTTCAAGAAAATGATCTTGAAGTTGAAGACTATCCCGAATACGGCCAATGGAGAGGTCACGAGCCGCATCACGGCGCGACATGTCAAGAAGTGTCATGTTCATGATGTGGAAGGCCTGGCTGGAATCAGCAACGCTATCGATGAGGCTAGTCATATGAGTGGAGAGTGTGGTCATTTGAGTGGAGAGGGTATCCAGAACAGTGAAGAAGGAATCTATGCGACCTGACATGGTGTCAATCACATTGCCCATAATGTCGACGCGATCCCTGAGGGTAGAAAGTCGATCCCCAAAAATGTCCACACAAGTCTCTAGCCCAGTAAACCGCCTGTCAAAAGTCTCATAATCTACCCAAGAGTGCTGTGTGACCTCCTGAGTGGAGGACTCTCCATGATAGAACTGTGGTGGAGGAGACATCTCGGAATCCATATGATGAGGTGAGGGTGGAGGAGGCTGCTCCTCGGCCTGAACTGGAGGGGGGACATTCCCTTGATCCTGCTGCTGCTCTTGTTCCTGCTCTTCTTCACTATCAACTTCTTCTCCATAAGTAGGCACATCCCGACGTAACTCACCATCGGGACCATAGTAATATCCCATATATGTAAAGATCTTATGCTTATTATATATATCATCTTGTCGAACATAAATGAACTATTCATTTGCCAAATTGATCCCAACATGAATGAATATCCCGGTCAAATGTGAAGCATAAGGCAAGGATCGCCGTAAATTTGTTCGGCAAGCTCCAATGAGAGTTGTCACGAGGCGACCCATGTTGACTTGAATCCCATTCATAACATTGTAAAACAGGAATTTGTGAACCTCTGTCACTTCATTTCTGCTGCCACTCTTTGGATAAATGAGAGAGGTAAACATATGGTGCAATATACGCTATAGTGGTGGAAAATGATTCGCATTCAATTCAATTAAATTGCTGACACCACGCACGTACTCACAACTGGTCATACCAAGAAATGTTTCCTCAACCTCCCCATGACCAAAAACCATGTCGGCTCCTCTAGCCGCAACTCCTAAGCATCTCTCAAATAGATCGGGAGTAATATGAATCTCAACCCCTTGAACAACAAAAAATAATTCCTCATTCCTTGCAATCAAATTCCCATAAAACTGCTGCACTAGACTGGGGTAATAACGTGTATATCTAGTGACGAAATCAGTCCAACCTGGCTGAATCTCAAAGACAGCACATAAATCGGGCAAAAGCTCGTTCACCTCATTGAAGTCGACCAGTCGAGGGTCGATAATGGGACGAGGAGGCAACTGAGGTGCACGACGAGGTGCAGGTGCTCGCTATGGTGGAGGAGCCGGTGTCTCGCGTCTCCGGCCACTCGCTTCCCCTTGGGCAGAACGCCGAGAGCTCAGTCTAGGCGGCATCCCAAACTAGAAAACCCGGAGGAAAACCCTTGAAGAGATGACCCTCACCCAGGGGGATGAAGATAGATCAACGGACACTCTAGGGGCTTGCAAAAGCCTTCTCCACAAACTGGAACCTAGGAGGGAACTCCACGAATGCACGAACGGTCGAATGGAGTTCGTCCCGAAATCATGACGAACACGCCGGATCTTGTGCGGGTGGAGGAATGATGAGGTTTAGGGGCTTGGGAGGTTGAGTTTGGGTGTTCTAGGGTTGGGGAGAAGTGTTGGAGAGTGAATGGGAGTGTTGGAATGAGAGAGAAGGATTTTAGGACCCCTTAAAAGAAGGGTTTGGATGTGGTCCGGCCGGGCCAGTTTGTCGCCACCGGTCGATCGATGCGGGAGCGGCGGTCGACCGCTGGCCCCAAAAACTCCAAATTTTGTATTTTTTGTTTCTTTTTATTTTCTTTACTATTTTTTCATTCATTTTTTTATCATTTTTTCATATGGGGGGGGGGACTATCATCCGACCTTCTGATTTGAACCAATCGTCATTAAGTGGAGGGAAGGAGAGAGATGGAGATTTGAGGAAAGTTTCTAACTCCCCCTCAGAAGTTTCCTTAGGTCCGACATCACTGAGTCCACAATTATTTAACCAAGGAATATCTGGCCTTAGAAATATTTTTCAAGGAGGGCTATATATATATAAATACATTCAAGCATGCAGGAGTGTATGTGAACACACAAAGTATTAAAAGTAAATATAGACAATATGCATATTTTCCTACCCTTGATGCATATGAGTTTCTACAAATACAACACTTATCCTAAGTGCAAACCTATGCATGTATGCTCTCACCCTTGCACATCCCAAGTTCTCTTCTTATCTTGCTGAATTGATCCTGGTTTAGAGGTTTTGTGAAAATATCGGCTAGCTGATTGTGTGTGTCAATGAAATTTAATTCAAAGACCCCTTTTCCTACATGATCTCTCAGAAAGTGATGACGAATATCAATATGCTTGGTCCTAGAATGTTGAACAGGGTTTTTTGACAAACCGATTGCACTGATATTATCACACAAGATTGACACACATTTCATTTCAATATCTAAATCAAGCAATTGATTTTTGATCCAAAGTACTTGGGCTCCACAACTTCCGGCTGCTACATATTCAGCCTCGGACGTTGAGAGAGCTACTGAATGTTATTTCTTGGAGGCCCATGAGACTAGGCACCCACCAAGAAACTAACAGTACCCACTAGTACTTTTACGATCTACAATACATCCGACATAATCCGCATCGGTGTAAGTAATCAAATCAAATGAACTACCGATGGGAAACCACAAGCCAAAATATATTGTGCCAATTAAGTATCTAAAAATACGTTTAACAACCATTAGATGAGATTCTTTAGGGCATGACTGAAAACGGGCACAAAGACATACACTGAATTGAATGTCAGGGCGACATGCTGTAAGATACAGTAGTGATCCAATCATACCTCGAAACAGTGTAGGATCTACTGTTTTACCATTTTCATCTTTGTCTAACTTTGAGGTTGTGGCCATTGTAGTTGACAAAGGTTTTACTTCAGCCATCCCAAATTTCTTTAACAGCTCCAGTGTGTACTTAGCTTGATTGATGAAAATCTCCTCGGATGTTTGCTTCACCTGTAATCCAAGAAAGAAATTCAGTTCACCCATTAAGCTCATCTCAAATTCTTCTTACACGATTTCTACAAATTCTTCATATAAGACATTGTTAGTAGCACCAAAAATAATGTCATCCACATATACTTGAACTACTAATATGTCTTTACCTGATTTCCTTGTGAAGAGTGTTTGGTCAACCTTACCTCTTTTGAAACCATTTTCCACAAGGAATGAAGTGAGCCTTTCATACCATGCCCTTGGTGCTTGCTTTAACCTATACAAGGTCTTCTGTAACTTATACACATGCTTTGGATGCTTTGAATCTTCAAAACCTGGAGGTTGCTCTACAAAAACATCCTCCTTGATGTAACCGTTAAGAAATACAGATTTAACATCCATTTGAAATAGTTTGAAGTTCAAAGAGCAAGCATAGGACAATAAGATCCGGACTGCTTCTAGTCTAGCAACCGGTGCAAAAGATTCATCAAAATCAATACCCATCTCATGGCTATACCTTTGGCTACAAGCTTGGCCTTGTTCCTAACAACCAATCCCGTATCATTTAACTTGTTTCTGAAAACCCAATGGGTTCTAATTGTGGGATGATTCTTAGGACGCGGCACGAGTCCACACTTTGTTCCTTTCGAACTGGTGTAGCTCTTCATGCATAGCCTAAATCCAGGATTCATTTTGAAGAGCTTCATGAATATCCTTAGGCTCTTCTTGTGAGATTAAGGCTATCAAATCCTCTTCCTCTACTTGCCTTAGTGATGATCTGGTTCTTACCCCATCTTGAGGATTACCAATTATGTTTTCATCTGGATGATCCTTTAAGAATGTAGAGGTGCTGGGCAAGTCGGGGTGCTGCACTTGTTGCTCTTGCAGTGTTTCAATTGAAGGATCTTCATCTTCTTCACTCTTGCTGGGTATTCTTTCCTTTGGTTCATCCTTGGCTTTAGATGTTCCAGCATTAGTTGAATTTTTGGGGGCTTCTCCTGCATCCATAATTTGAATAGATTGGTTTGTCAGTTTTAGTTCAGATTCATCAAAAATCTCATGAGGATTTTCTTCAATAACCAAAGTCTGTTTATTAAATAATCGATAAGCTCTAGAATTGAGTGCATAGCCTAGGAAAATTTCTTTGTCACTTTTCTCATCAAACTTACCTAGGTTGAACTTACCATTGTTCAAGATGAAACATGAACATCCAAGGGGTTTAAGATGGGAAATATTTGATTTCTTACCCTTGTAGAGCTCATATGGAGTTTTCTTTAAAATGGGCCTTACCATTGCCCTGTTGATGATGTAGCATGTTGTACTTACCACCTCGACCCAAAAGTATTTGGGTACGGAGTTCTCACTTAACATGGTCCGTGCCATGTCTATCAGGGTTCTGTTTTTCCTCTCCACCACTCCATTCTGTTAAGGCGTCCTTGGTGATGAGAAATTGTGCGTGTATCCCTGCTATTCACAAAAATTGTTGAAGTCATGATTCTCAAATTCACCACCATGATCACTTTGAATGGGAGTGATAAAGTAGCCTCTTTCATTTTGGATTTTCCTGTAAAACACTTCAAACTCCGTCAAGGCATCACTTTTATTGCTAAAAATAATACACATGTAAATCTAGAGTAGTCATCAACAATAACAAATCCAAAAGATTTACCTCCTAGGCAGGTTGTCCTAGTAGGTCCAAATAAATCGAGATGCAGCAATTCAAGAGGCCGGGTGGTAGAAATAATGTTCTTATTTTTGAAAGATATGCGTGTTTGCTTGCCTTTTGTGCAAGCCTAACAGATTTTATCACTTTCAAATTTTAATTTTGGCAAACCATTTATTAAGTCATGTTTAGACAACTTGGAGATTACTCCAAAACTAGCATGACCTAGTCTTCGGTGCCATAGCCATGCATTATCATGATTGTTTGCTACCAAGCACACATCATCATCGGAAACATCATCTAGATCAATAGTATAGACATTGTTCCTTCTCTTGCCGATGAATCTGATTTCATTGGAGGTTTTATTTATGACAATGCAGTGGATTTCATCAAAAATGATTTTAAAACCCTTGTCACACAATTGGCTTATGCTCAGCAGATTATGATTTAAGCCTTTCACTAAAAGGACATTTTCAATCAAGATTTCAGAGTTTTTACCTATGTTGCCGATTCCAATGATTTTACCTTTGTCTTTGCCTCCAAAGACAACTGATCCTCCATCCTTGTCTTGCAGTGTAGAGAACACCTTCTTATCCCCTGTCATATACCTTGAACATCCGTTATCCAAGTACCATTTGCTCCCCATGGCTTCAAGACATATCTGCAAGAAACAACATTCTCATGCAATTGATTTTGGTACCCAAACTAGTTTGGGTCCGTAAGAGTTAGTCCAATTCTGTGCATATCTTTTCTCGGTCCAAAAAGTATGATTTTTTGGTGAGTTTTGTTTGAACCAGTAATTGGCAACAACATGACAAAATCTACCACAATGATAGCAATTAACAGGTTCAAACTTTCTTTGGAATTGTCGTGGTTTGGGTTGGACATGTTTTGGCTTAGAGTTGGAACATGAAGCACAATCATTTCCTTTTCCATACACATAGGATGTAGTTATCTTATGCTCAAAAGATTTTTTATTTTGGGGAGTATATCCCAATCCTTACTTCTAGAAATTAACTTTAACTCCCAGTAAGTTATCCAAATTTTGTTTGCCCTTGACAAACTTAGAGAGAGTAAACTGCAAATCAATTACCTCTTTATTCAAGCTCACATTTTTACTTTCAATTTCTGAAATGGATGATATCAGAATTTCTTTTTCATTCTTGAGCTTTTCACAAACTTTTTCAATTTCAAACATTTTACATGATAGCTCCTCTTTAGCTTTTTCAAGATCTGAAATTGTTTGAAGCATGATTTCTTTTTCCTCAGTTAACTCAAACCATTCTTGTTCCAGTTTCTCAAATTTAACAAAAATATCCTCATGTAATGAATCATCAAATTTTTTTTGAGAGTTTTATTTTCAGATCTGATTTTTTTATATTTTGCATACAATTTTTCATATTCCGACTCTCATTGTTCATTTGAAATAAAATCAGGGTCAGAATTTACCTCAGTTGAATCATCTTCGTGTGCCATGAGGCACAAGCTCTCCACTAGCTCTTGGATCTCCTCATCGGATGGTTCATCCTCTTCGTCGCTCCATGTGGCGACCATGGCTTGAGGCTTCTTGAATTTGTCCTTCTTGAATTTCCTCTTTAGATCTGGACATTCTCCTCTCATGTGCCCAGGCTTCTTGCATTCATAACAAATGACATCATTGGACTTGATAGGCTCGTCCTTGATCTGAAAGGACTTCCTTTGCCCCTTTCTGAAATTGCCTTGAAAATTTCTATTCTTTCTCAGGAATCTCTTTACTTGGCGAGTTATCATGGCCAAGTCTTCTTCTTCATTACTTCCCTCGCTGGATTCTTCTTCTTGGACATCATCATCAGATTGGTGAGCTTTCAATCCAATCACTTTCTTCTTCTTCGTATCTTCCTCAGCTGTTCTCTTCATGTTTATCTCATAGGTCATGAGTGACCCTATGAGCTCGTCCAAAGTGAGTGTGGACAGATTTTTCGAATCCTCAATTACTGTAGCTTTTGCGTGCCATGCCGATGGAAGTGATCTCAACACTTTCCTCACGAGCTCGGAATTGGTGTATTCTTTTCCGAGACTCTTGAGACCATTGGTAATCTCAGTTAACCTTGCGAACATTTCAGAGATAGATTCTTGAGGTTTTATCTTGAATAGCTCGTAGTCTCTGACGAGTAGGTTGGCCTTGGTCTCCTTGACCTCGGAGGTTCCTTCATAGATAAGCTGTAATTTGTCCCACATCTCCTTTGCTGAACTGCACATGGATACACGAGAAAACTCATTAGGATGTATAGCACATTGCATGATGTTCATAGCATTAAAATTCACAGTGCATTTCTTAATTTTCTCGGGTGTCCATTTCTCTTTATCATCAGAGAGTTTGTAGGGACCCTTGTCCATAACTCTCCAGATCTCATACTCCTGGGCTCTCAGAAAAATATGCATCCTATTTTTCCAATAGGAGAAATTCGCGCCATCGAAGTATGGAGGGCGATGGATGGAATGACCCTCAGGCATCATACCCTTGTTTGCCATTGATCTGGATCTTACTCTAGATCGTTAGATCTTGAAGAAAATAGAGCCTTAGCTCTGATACAAATTGAAGTCCCGCGATCAATGACACCCAAGAGGGGGGGTGAATTGGGTGATTACAGATTTTAAAAACTTTTACCGAATTTAAAACACCTATTAAGAGCAAGCAACAAACAAGTATAGATCTGATAGATTACAAAATGAATCTAGCTAAATCAACCCCTACAGTAGTTCTTTGGTACCAGGCGGAGTCCGAAAATTCAAAGATTCTTTCACGCAAGGTATTTCCCTCCCGACAAGACTAACCTTGTCAATCAGAAACCACCTTTGGATATACCAGAGATCTCCTGTAAAATGGTTAATAAAACTAGATCTAAACAAAGAAATCAGATGATGCAATATGCAAATATGCTAGAGCAGAATTGGAGGTAGAAGATAAGGAGAAAACCATACAAGAGACCATGATTTTTAGGTGGTTCGGATGCAACAACTACAACCTACGTCCACCCCTCACCGACTGTGAGGATTCACACACTATCTTGTAGAAGGTTACAAGATTAGAGCACACACACACACTCATGTGAGTTCAGAACTCCTACGAAGGTGCACAAGCACCGAATCACAAAGAAATGTGAAGAAATAGACACATACACACACACACGGATCTGCGTAGATCCACATACACACAAGTATCCAGATATTACAAAAACACACACTTGAATCTGAAATAGAAATCGAATGGAAGACACAAAGTAAAAACTTCAGATTCAAGCTCCCCCTTAGTTGATGAAGAAGATTTTGGATGTAGCTTGATCTCCACTTGGCTTGGGTTTGATCTGCTCCAGATGTGGCTTGGATCATTTGAAGATGGATGAAGAACTTCCTTCCCGGAGCACTATTCACGGCTATAGTAGCAGCACTCTTCTCTCCCCTTGATAGCCTCCTCGAGCCTCCTTGGATGATTAGGATTTTTGACCCCAATATGATGTATATATAGATCTTGGATGGTCAAGGGACAAGCCAAGAACAAGATCCACAAATCATCGTAAGTCTGGTGACTTTTGGATTAAACAAACCCAATGAAGAGGGCTTCCCACGTTGTAGAAAATAATGTCAAAAATGACTGCCTCGAACCTGGCGGTCGACCGGTAGGAGGGGGCGGTCGACTAGAATTTTATAAAAATGGGGTTTTCGTTGCTGGGAAAACCGGTCGACCGGCCCCTGACCAGCGGTCGATCGCTGGCTGAAAAAACCCGCATTTTGAAAGAGTTAGACAGTAAATCATAATTTGTGAGCTAATTAGTTTATGACACATCCTGTTTCAATTAAAATGAGTGAGTTAAGCTTAGCCTGGGCAATTTTGGAACCACGATGGATTTATGCATTCAGAAGGAGTATGAACACTTAAACGTAGTGCATGATGAAATTAGGCCTTGAATGCGTATGAAAGTCAAACTTGATTGCCAATACATGGCACGTGATAGAACACACGTCCTGAGTTTTGTTATCATCAAAATCACCCGAATATACTCAACAATAACTTCAAACCCAACCATTCCTATCCCTCCACTCAACCCCTTACCCAAACCCATGATTAATTCTGAGCAGGGCCTATCTATTTTTGCACTCGAGCCAACCTCGTCTGCTTCCGAGCAAGGGGAGAAGCCTGACGTGTTTCAACCTCCACTTAACCTTCTCACAACACCTCCTATCAAATTTCTATTATCCATTGAATATAATGCCTCCCTCCCGCCTTCTTCCATCACCTCTCGGAGTGGGCATCTTTCTACAGATACATGTGCCAAAGAGAATGTGCAAGAATCGGGCAAGAAGAATTTGGTCACGGCTATGCCATTCAAAATCTAAGATTTCATTTGCCAAATGCCGATTCGGGTTCTTGTGCCTCTAACCCACATGCACGTCACCCGTCCGCCATGCACAACGCCACCGTGACAGCCCCACAGTCGGACCTCCTCTTCCTCTCCCTTCTTACCTCCTCACCACCTGCATGTCCCCTTCGTTCGCCGCCGCTCCCTCCCTCTCTCTCTAACCCACACCCGCTGTCACCTCTCTCACCCCCTCTCTCTCTCTAGCCCACACCCTCTCATCCACCACTCACCTCCCTCTCTCTCACGCTCCCACTCTCTTCACCCCACCGTCGCCAAGCCTCTCCCCATCTCACCCTCTTCTCCAGGCCAACCCACAGTGACCCCCACCTCGCCGCTTCCTCTCTCTCTCTCTAGTCCACGGTGCAGCAACCCCCCCTCCGTTCACTCTCTATCTCTCTCTAAAACTCTCACAACCACTTGCCTTCTTCTCACAAGCCCACTTCACTTCCCTCTATTCTCTCTCTTTCTCTCTCTAATGCACCCACAAACACACATTTCACATATTTTTCATTCCCTTTATTTTAACCCTCTCTCCATCTCTATTTCTTTCTCTCTCTTCTCTCCATCTCTCTTCTCTATCTCTCTCTACCCAACACATCATACACGTTTTTTTTAATATATATATATAGGATTAACCCCCCCACCCGGGACCTCCCTCTATTTTCTATCTCATTTTTTTTATCATCTCTCTCTCGAAAAAAGCCCTCTGCCAAAAAAAAAAAAAAGGAAAAGGTTCTCTCACCATGGCGTCTTCTCCAAGGTCAGAAGGCTCTCTAATGTCCAAGGGAATGGGTGATAGTTCCGAGTGTTCACGTGAGCGAAGGAGGATCATTCCGTCCTACTGTCCGCTCATGCCGTGCTCAAGCTGTTGAAGCTCCCCCTCGAAGTCCGCCACTGGCATTACCAATACGTCTTTTCTCAACTTGTCTTTCCTTCTTGTTTAATTCTTGTAGTCTTTGCATGCATCATACATCTTTGTTTGTGGTCGTCTTCATAGTTTAAAAGGTCTTGAGGCGGTTGTGAGGCGCTTTCTGTAAGCCTCATAAGACGTAAGCCTTAAGGTACAACGAGGCGTAAACCTTAATAGAGAAGAAAATAATTTTAAAACCATAAAAATGCTAAACACAATAGTGATTTTCATGTGTTAATGTTATATTAACTCAATGATAAATTCATGTAATTTCAAAAGTATTAAATTATGAGCCAATTATTTAGTGCAGTTAGTTTGTCACCCTTCCCCATATGGGAGAAGGCCCGAGTTTGAGCTCGATTATCCCCTCCCTGTTAAAAAAAAGTACCTACCAATAAAAAAATTGAATTATGTTTTAAGGATAACGAAAGAAAGGTAAATTTTGGGAGTACCATACAACACCTCATTACATCATCTTCTCAAGTGATGCACACGTCTCAATTTAATACCTTGAGACGGTGAAGGCGGTGAGGTGTACCACCTTAATCAAAAAAAGGCGTAAGTCTCAAGTAAAAGATATGAGGCGCATGCCTCAAGGCGTTTTTCTAGTGCCTCACCTTGAGACTTAAGCCTTAGTGCCTTGAGGCACCGCCTTTTTAAACAATGGTCATCTTCTAAGTGCAACTCTTGTATAAACGTTCATTCATCATATCATCTACCTATCCCTTTGCATCCTCAAAAGGGGTTTAAAACAACACCGACCAGGTGTGTTTTTGCCCATGAATTCATCATTATTGTCACAAGGGACTAATACTATACTGCCGTTGTTCTGATCCATTATTTTATTTTCTTTTGCAAGGGTAACCATCGAAGGAAAGCCCTCTCCTTCGGCCGACCGAAGGGAGAGGAAGAAGGAACCCACATGGCCTCCCGCTTCCGAGACAACGCGATCATCCCCTTTCCATTTCGAGGTCCCCGACCTCTGGCGATCACCCTCCTTTTCTTGTGGGGCCTTCAGCCCCTGGCAATCACATAACACATACGCGCACTTTGTTTTCTTTTACTCCCTTCCCCATTTTCATTTCTGTTCAAATCCCGCGGAGAACAAGTTCTCGCGGTGGTTTAATTCTGCCAATTTTATTCTGTTATTTTTTTTCTTGTTAAATCCCGTAGAGAACAAGTTATCATGGAGGTTTCTTTCTCGTCAATTTTATTTCTGTTATTTTCTTTTTTGTCCAAATCCCGTGGAGAACAAGTTCTCGCGGTGGTTTAATTCTGTCAATCTTATTTCTGTTATTTTCTGTTCAAATCCCGTGGAGAACAACTTCTCGCGGCGGTTTTATTCTGTCATTTCATTCTGTTATTTTCATTTCTGTTCAAATTCCGCGGAGAACAAGTTCTCGCGGTGGTTTCATTCTGTCATGTAGCACCCCGTATAAAAAAATGATAAAAAAATTATTATTATTAATATTTTTCAAATAAAAAAATATTAGATAAACTCTTTAGGAAGTTTATGTAAGAAGTGGGAACACAAAGTTATCATATGTAAAGAATTATTCACTTAACAAGTGGCTTCCTAGTGTAGTTGGTTAAGTAACTTGCCTTTCAACATAATGACCAAGGTTCAAATCCTAGCATCCACCAGTTACGTTTTTGCCAAATAATTATATGTTTATATGTAAGAAGTAGGAACACGAAGTTATCATATGTAAAGATTATTCACTTAACAAGTGGCTTCTTAGTGTAGTTGGTTAAGTAACTTGCCTTTCAACCCAATGACTAGGGTTCAAGCATCCACCATTTACGTTTTGTGCCAAATAATTATATACGATAGGCTAGCAATACACGACCCCCCCTCCAGGCTTGTGATTTTTTAGACAAACCTGCGTTGGCATCTATCCTTTTCATACGTGAATAGTGCCATGAATAGTATCACTTTTTATTTAAAAAGAATTTTTCAAAAGAAATTATATGTAAAAATAGAGAAAAATATAAGGATCTTATCCATAAAATTTCATTAACTAACTCCATCAAATTTTAAAGATAAAAATCATGAAAGTTAAGTGGGAAGTTTAAAATAAATAAACCACCCCCATAGGAGCTACAATCCACCGGACAACCTTTCGATTTCCTTATCCCCAACAGCCTGTATAAGCTGGCATCCCACTGAGATCCGATTTTCACGGATCTTGTTTCCCCTCTTGCCAACTCAAACCTTATATTATACTCCTAACGAAGCAAACCTTCGTTGGCTAGAAGGCTTGCTGTTGAGAAGGGGAGACACTTCTCAAGGGTTGCAGAGAAGGGAATAGTTGCTTCTTCCATTTGCTACAACTACTGCCACTTCACAGAGATAGGTGTTCTCAACTTTTAACTAAACTAATAGCTAATCTAGGATGATTAGTCTAGGCATTTAGTCTTAGGCTCATTTCCATGCGATATTTAGTGTTTATAAAGCATGTATTAGCTTCATACTTAAGATGATTAGCATGTATTAGCCTCATACCTAAGATAATTAGCATGTATTAGTCTTATACCCAGAATAATTAAGCAAGTATTAGCAAGTATTAGCAAGTATTAGTCTCATACCTAGAATAATTAGTATGTGTTAGCTTAAATCTAGGATGATTAGCATGTTTTAGCCTCATACCTAAGATAATTAGCATGTATTAGCCTTATACCCAGAATAATTAGCAAGTATTAGCAAGTGTTAGCAATTATTAGTCTCATACCTAGAATAATTAGCATGTGTTAGCTTAAATCTAGGACGATTAGTATGTACTAACTTCATACCTAAGATAATTAGCATGTATTAGCCTTATACCCAGAATAATTAAGTAAGCATGAACAAGTATTAGCAAGTATTAGTCTCATACCTAGAATAATTAGCATGTGTTAGCTTAAATCTAGGATGATTAGCATGTATTAGCATCGTACGTAAGATAATTAGCATGTACTAGCCTTATACCCAAGATGATTAGTATTAATTAGCATGTATTAGCTTCTATCTAGGGTAGTTGGCATGTATTAGCTTCATATCCATACGATATTTCCGTGTAACGTAAGTTTTATCATGTTTTTACGTAACCTATTAGTTTAGCTATTAACTAACCTGTTAACATACCAAATTAACATGTTAGTTGATTTATTAACTAATTAGCATACCTAATTAATCTGGTAGGTAGCCTATCTAGAAATCTTGTCTCCATTTAGTTCCTTTAAAAATGAAAACTAGTATGATACGTCATGTTAAAAATATGATATTTAAGCAACTAAAGCATGAAATGAGTGTATGAATAAAGATCTATAATCCTTACAATTTTCTCTATCTATCCATGTCATCAGTTTTACCTAAATCAACTTAAATCAAAGGTTAATACCTTAGCATAATCAAAGATTAATACCTTTAGCCATTTTGAGCAAATATGAACTGATGAGTCGACCCTGCCAGTTCATCGCGTTGACGCGATGAACTGATGAGTCGACCCTGTGAACTGGAAATGAACTGATGAGTCGACCCTGCCAGTTCATCGCGTTGACATGATGAATTGATGAGTCGACCCTGTGAACTGGAAATGAACTGATGAGTCGACCTTGTGAACTGATGAGTCGACCCTGTGAACTGGTGAACTGATGAGTCGACCATGTGAACTAATGAGTCGACCCAGCCTATTCGCAGGGTTGACGCGATGAACTGCAGGGTTGACGCGATGAACTACTGAGTCGACACAGCCGGCTCATTACGTTAACCTGATCGTTAGGCCTTCTCTTTTGCCATCTCCACTGATAGATGGCAGCCTGAGAAGTGATATTTAACTCCTGATAGGGTCCTCTAAACCCTGTATAGTTCCCAGGAAGGGCATCCCACAGTGAGGGTGTCGTTTCTAAAATTGTCAGGTGGCCCATAAGGCACCTCTCTTATCTAGTTTTTTTCCGTGTATCAAACGTTACTGGTTTCCCCTCCTAGTTCATCCCTACACATCAATGTGCCCTTGGACTCCATTCCATAATTCCACCTTATATATCATATTGGTCAAACCTTGAAATTCCATATTGGCTATAAATAAGAGTGGATGTCAACAAACATGATAAATGCTGTGCATATAGGGCCCGGTCTGATCCTGGGGGGAGCACCTGAAGGTACTTGTGCCCATGGGAGTTTATTGACCACAGTGTTTGGCATTGCACCGGAGTACTTGCTTGCTAGGCTTTAGACATTCCACTCATTCTCATGATATTACTTGATTGATTTGACTTGAGACCCGCAGAAGGGTAAAGTTTTGCTTGAATGAAATTGATAAATAGCCAGTTCCAATTTTACATGCTTGAATTTATATTACTTTCTATTACTTGCTTGACATGAGTTCTTACTCTCTTGGAAAGATTTCATTAATTCCAATTATTACTTGCTTGAATCTCTTGCTATTGCTGCATTGAAGTTGGAATCCTTATACTCTCACTTGTTATTCCTTTACTGCTCTTGTCGATTTTTACAATCCTTGATATCTACTCATCTACATGCATAGTTTTACTGACATTAATTGAACTTGTAAACCACTTAAAGCATGTTAAATCTTGAGATGTAATTCCTACTGAGCGATTCGCTCATCTAGTTATTTTCTAATATTTTCAGGTAATTTGGATGCCAACCAACACTCGAAAGGGAATGAGACTGAGTGATGAGTGTTAGAGTGAAGTTATCAAATTGTCATGTCCCTTTTGTTATTATATTAGTTCACTTATGTTAGTTGTATCAATTCATCTATGTCATTTGTATTAGTCAACTTGATTAGAACTGCTCAAGATTTGAAGCCTAGTCGTTGGACTCTGGGAACACATGTAATTGTCCTTTGATTAATTGTGACAATTGTCAGCTCGTACTATTTGTATTAAATTTTGAGTTAAATCTTAGTTATTTGCGCACTCTGATATTTACATGATTGACACGATCTATATAGACGCGTTACGCCTCTGGGTAATCTTCCGCGCTCGGGGCGTGACAGTCTTCGTGGTATCAGAGCCTATGTTTTCAAACCTAGGGAACTAGAAAAAAAATATATAAATGGTTAGAAATTGAAATCTAAGTAAAAACTTGAGTCCAATGATAGGTAAAAACCTAAGTCCAAGGTTAGAGAAGTCTAAGGATATAAGTAGACTTTACCTGGTGAGATGGATAGAGCCATGGGTTAAGATTTCTAATGACTTTACCCTTATAAGTAAAAACCGACCCTTATCTTACTTAAACATGCTAAACATTTTGTAGGATTATGGCTGCTGAAAGGGCACAATGGCGCGAGATGCAGCGCACCGTGCAGGGCCTTACACAGGCACTATAGCAAGTGGCCCAAGGCGGAGCTAACCGTGGAGCGGGTGACCTCCACAGGAGTTTCCGTAACATGAACCCACCAAGGTTCACAGGTTCGTCCGACCCCGAGGATGCCGAGAATTGGCTAAAGGAGATGGAACGAATCTTCCGTGTAATGCAATGCACAGACGAGGAGAAAGTTTTACTGGCTGTATTCCAACTTGAGCGGGACGCTCGATGCTGGTGGTAATCCATAGAAGCAACACTGCCAGAATACCATGTTACATGGGATGAATTCACGGAGCATTTCAACAACAAGTACTTCTCCGATCATATCCAGGAAAAGAAGGCCACGGAATTCGCCGTTCTAAAACAACGGGGCTTGAAAGTGGCCGAGTATGAGGCCCAGTTCTCCAGATTGTCTAGGTATGCACCCCACTTGGTGTGTACAGAAAAGATGAAGGCGAGAAGATTCCTTAACGGGCTTCGGCCCCATTATATCACACAACTTGCCCCGATGGACATCCAAGTCTATTCGGAGATGGTTCGGCGTGCTCAACTGCTGGAAGACGCCACCGAATTATCTGAGAGAATCCGAGGAAGAGACAAGAAGGAACCCGTCACAAGCCCGGAAAAATTCAAACAATCCTTCAACAAGAAGCGATTCTTCATGGGAGGGGAGCCCTCTAAGGCGAAGAAATTCCAGAAGAATGACATGCCATTCTCCACCACCACACCATCAAAGAAGATTTGCAAGTATTGTGATAAAGCTGGTCATAAGACCGAGGAATGCTGGAGAAAGTTAGGAGCTTATCTTCGATGTGGGAGCCGAGAGCATCGAATCCCAGACTGCCCACTGATGAAGAAACAAGACACCAAAGACGAGAAGCGTCCGGTAAAGAAACAAGGCCGTCTGCAAGCTCTCCAAGAGACGGAACCCACTAAAGGTGGAATTGTGGAAGGTATTCTCACTATTTGTTCAAAAACTGCTCAAGTTTTATTCGATACCGGAGCAACTCATTCATTCGTTTCCAAGAACTTTGCTGCTTCATTTTCTAAGAAACATGAACTGTTAGATTTGGTCATATCTACACCTCTTGGGAATGAGTTTGATAGCACTTATCACTATCCAAACTGTGAAGTGATGATTAAGGGAAATAATTTACCTGCTGACCTGATATGCCTAGATATAAAGGGTTATGATGTCATACTAGGTGCCGACTGGCTATCCACATACCAAGCAACTGTAGACTGCCGGCATGGCAAGGTAACTTTTGTAGATTTCCTAGAGCTAGTTTACAATAGCCCTAGGAGTAAATCACTTCTTATATCAGCACTCCGAGCTAGTAAACTTATGAATAAGGGATGCATGACTTTCATAGCATTCGTGACTGCCACGGAAGTCGAGAAGGTTAAACTTGAAGACATCCGTGTAATTCAGGATTTTCCCGATGTTTTTCCAGAAGATTTAACCGGCTTACCCCCGGAAAGGGAAGTGTCGTTCACAATCGACCTTGTCCCTGGTGCTCGTCCTATTTCCAAGGCACCATACAGAATGTCCCCTGCTGAGCTGAAGGAACTAAAAGAGTAGCTAATGGAGTTATTGAACAAGGGTTTCATCAGGCCGAGTACTTCCCCATGGGGAGCACCCGTGCTATTCGTCAAAAAGAAGGACGGATCGATGAGATTATGCATAGATTATCGACAGCTAAATCACCTTACAATCAAGAACAAGTATCCACTGCCAAGGATTGATGAGCTGTTCGATCAACTATCTGGAGCTTTATATTTCTCCAAGATTGATCTTCGTTCTGGTTACCACCAATTGAAGATCAAAGAAGAAGATATTCATAAAACTGTATTTCGAAGTAGGTATGGGAATTACGAATTTACTGTTATGCCTTTCGGACTAACAAATGCCCCCGCAGCTTTTATGCAGTTAATGAACAGCATATTCAGGCCATATTTAGACCAATTTATTGTGGTCTTTATTGATGATATTATGATCTATTCAAAGACCGAAGAGGATCATGAAGAACACCTCAAGAAGGCATTGCAGATATTAAGGGGAAACAAGCTATATGCCAAATTCATCAAATGCGAATTTTGGCTCGAGGAAGTATCCTTCTTAGGCTATATCATTTCGAAGAACGGAATTGCTGTTGACCCATCAAAGGTCGAAGCTGTGAAGAACTGGGAACGACCCACAAATGTAACTGAGATTCGGAGCTTCTTGGGTCTAGCTGGTTACTACCGGCGTTTTATAAAGGACTTCTCCAAAATTGCTGTTCCCTTGACCAGGTTAACCCGCAAGGAAGTGCCTTATGAGTGGAAGGAAGACTGTGAAAAGAGTTTCCAAACTTTGAAGGATCTCTTGACCACTGCTCCAGTCTTATCATTACCAATGGAAGGAGAAAAATACGAGGTATATACCGATGCTTCTGGTATTGGCCTCGGATGTGTATTGATGCAGAATGGGAGAGTCATTGCATACTCTTCCCGACAATTGAAGAAACATGAAGAGAACTACCCAGTCCACGACTTAGAACTGGCCGCAGTAGTATTCGCCTTAAAGATCTGGAGGCACTATCTCTACGGAGAATAATTCACCGTGTACTCCGATCATAAAAGCCTCAAGTACTTATTCTCCCAAAAGGAGCTGAACATGCGGCAAAGGTGTTGGCTCGAGTATCTCAAGGATTTCGACTTTACTATACAGTACCATCCTGGTAAGGGTAATTCCGTAGCTGATGCCCTTAGTCGAAAGCCAAGAATAATATTGGCCAATTGCATGATACAAGAATGGAAACTGCTGGAGAAATTCTCTGAGCTTGATATCAGCACAGATGAGAAGAACATGTGTATTATTCTATCTCATATGAGCCTACATCCAGATTTGCTACCTGAAATCAAGAAGTTACAAGAAGAGGATCCCTTGCTAGTGGAGATAAAGAGCAAGCTGGACGAGAGACTGAATTTCAAGCTGGTACCTGATGGCAGATTACTATTTCATGCACGGACATGTGTGCCCGACTGTCCCGAATTGAAGAAGAAGATTCTTGAAGAAGCTCATAGATCGAGGTACACAATTCACCCTGGAGCTACTAAGATGTACCAAGACTTGAAAAGAACTTTCTGGTGGCCTAACATGAAGAGGGAGGTAGCAGACTTTGTGTCTCGTTGCCTCACATGCCAACAAGTGAAGGCGGAACATCAAAAATCCGTCGGAAAGCTACATCCGCTGGATATTCCCAAGTGGAAGTGGGAAGACATTGGCATGGACTTTATCATGGGTTTGCCCAAGTCTAGGGGCGGATATGATAGAATTTGGGTAATTATTGACCGGTTAACTAAATCGGCCCATTTCTTACCCATCAAAAGTCGATGGTCAGTCGACGTACTTGCTGCCCTATATATTAAGGAGATGGTTAGATTGCATGGAGTTCCCGTCTCGATCGTATCTGACCGAGACCCACGCTTCACCTCTCATTTTTGGAAGAGTCTACAACACTCTCTGGGGACGAAACTTAATTTCAGCACTGCTTTCCATCCCCAGACAGATGGTCAGACTGAAAGGACAAATCAGGTTGTTGAAGATATGTTAAGGGTATGTATTATAGATTTCGGCGGAAGCTGGCATGACCACTTACCACTAGTCGAATTTGCATATAATAACAGCTATCAAGCTAGTATTCAAATGGCTCCTTTCGAGGCGCTTTATGGCAGGAGTTGTTGTTCTCCAATATGCTGGGAAGAAGTCGGTGAAAGATAAATTCTAGGCCCAGATATGGTTAGAGATTCGACTGAGAAGATACACCTTATCAGAGAGAGACTCAAGGTAGCTCAGTGCAGGCAAAAATCTTATGCTGATAACAGAAGGAGAGATTTAGAATTTCAAGTGGGTGACCATGTATTTCTCAAGGTATCTCCTGGCCGAGGTATTAGAAGATTCGGTGTTAAGGGCAAGCTTACACCAAGGTTTATCGGTCCATTTGAAGTATTGGAAAGAGTGGGCGAGGTGGCTTACCGCATTGCCTTACCTCCTCAACTCTCGGAAGTGCACAATGTATTTCATATATCTAAACTGAAGAAATTTGTGCACGACCCTTCTCACGTCATCAATTATATTGAATTGGTGATTCAAAGGGATCTTACTTATGAACAAAGGCCGATGTAGATCCTCGACCGCGAAGTTCGAGTTCTAAAGAGCAAGACGATCCCTATGGTAAAAATCTAATGGAATCGATGCTCGGAGCAAGAAGCAACTTGGGAGACCGAGGAATCTATGAAGAGAAGATACCCAGAACTATTTTAGTCGGCAAGTATCTTATACTTTCTACAGTATCCTTATGTAGTTGAATTTACCCTTATATAATTGAATTTGGGGACCAAATTCGTTTAAGTAGGGGAGGGTGTAGCACCCCGTATAAAAAAAATATTAGATAAACTCTTTAGGAAGTTTATGTAAGAAGTGGGAACACGAAGTTATCATATGTAAAGAATTATTCACTTAACAAGTGGCTTCCTAGTGTAGTTGGTTAAGTAACTTGCCTTTCAACCCAATGACCAAGGTTCAAATCCTAGCATCCACCATTTACGTTTTTGCCAAATAATTATATGTTATTATGTAGAAGTAGGAACACGAAGTTATCATATGTAAAGATTATTCACTTAACAAGTGGCTTCTTAGTGTAGTTGGTTAAGTAACTTGCCTTTCAACCCAATGACCAGGTTTCAAATCATAGCATCCATCATTTACGTTTTGTGCCAATAATTATATACGATAGGCTAGCAATACACGACCCCCCCTCTAGGCTTGTGATTTTTTAGACAAACCTGCGTTGGCATCTATCCTTTTCATACGTGAATAGTGCCATGAATAGTATCACTTTTTATTTAAAAGAATTTTTCAAAAACAATTATATGTAAAAATAGAGAAAAATATAAGGATCTTATCCATAAAATTTCATTAACTAACTCCATCAAATTTTAAAGATAAAAATCATGAAAGTTAAGTGGGAAGTTTAAAATAAATAAACCACCCTCCCATAGGAGCTACAATCCACCCGAGAACCTTTCGATTTCCTTATCCCCAACAGCCTGTATAAGCTGGCATCCCACTGAGATCCGATTTTCACGGATCTTGTTTCCCCTCTTGCCAACTCAAACCTTATATTATACTCCTAACGAAGCAAACCTTCGTTGGCTAGAAGGCTTGCTGTTGAGAAGAGGAGACACTTCTCAAGGGTTGCAGAGAAGGGAATAGTTGCTTCTTCCATTTGCTACAACTACTGCCACTTCACAGAGATAGGTGTTCTCAACTTTTAACTAAACTAATAGCTAATCTAGGATGATTAGTCTAAGCATTTAGTCTTAGGCTCATTTCCATGCGATATTTAGTGTTTATAAAGCATGTATTAGCTTCATACTTAAGATGATTAGCATGTATTAGCCTCATACCTAAGATAATTAGCATGTATTAGTCTTATACCCAGAATAATTAAACAAGTATTAGCAAGTATTAGCAAGTATTAGTCTCATACCTAGAATAATTAGCATGTGTTAGCTTAAATCTAGGATGATTAGCATGTATTAGCCTCATACTTAAGATAATTAGCATGTATTAGCCTTATACCCAGAATAATTAGCAAGTATTAGCAAGTGTTAGCAAGTATTAGTCTCATACCTAGAATAATTAGTATGTGTTAGCTTAAATCAAGGACGATTAGTATGTACTAACTTCATTCCTAAGATAATTAGCATGTATTAGCCTTATACCAAGAATAATTAAGTAAGCATTAGCAAGTATTAGCAAGTATTAGTCTCATACCTAGAATAATTAGCATGTGTTAGCTTAAATCTAGGATGATTAGCATGTATTAGCGTCGTACCTAAGATAATTAGCATGTACTAGCCTTATACCCAAGATGATTAGCATTAATTAGCATGTATTAGCTTCAATCTAGGGTAGTTGGCATGTATTAGCTTCATATCCATACGATATTTCCGTGTAACGTAAGTTTTATCGTGTTTTTACGTAACCTATTAGTTTAGCTATTAACTAACCTGTTAACATACCAAATTAACATGTTAGTTGATTTACTAACTAATTAGCATACCTAATTAATTTGGTAGGTAGCCTATCTAGAAACCTTGTCTCCATTTAGTTCCTTTAAAAATGAAAACTAGTATGATACGTCATGTTAAAAATATGATATTTAAGCAACTAAAGCATGAAATGAGTGCATGAATAAAGATCTATAATCCTTACAATTTTCTCTATCTATCCATGTCATCAATTTTACCTAAATCAACTTAAATCAAAGGTTAATAACTTAGCTTAATCAAAGATTAATACCTTAAGCCATTTTGAGCAAATATGAACTGATGAGTCGACCCTGCCAGTTCATCGCGTTGACGCGATGAACTGATGAGTCGACCCTGTGAACTGGAAATGAACTGATGAGTCGACCCTGTGAACTGGAAATGAACTGATGAGTCAACCCTGCCAGTTCATTGCGTTGATGCGATGAACTGATGGGTCGACCCTGTGAACTGGAAATGAATTGATGAGTCGACCTTGTGAACTGATGAGTCGACCCTGTGAACTGGTGAACTGATGAGTCGACCCTGTGAACTGATGAGTCGACCCAGCATGTTCGCAGGGTTGACGCGATGAACTGCAGGGTTGACGCGATGAACTACTGAGTCGACACAGCCGGCTCATAACGTTAACCTGATCGTTAGGCCTTCTCTTTTGCCATCTCCACTGATAGATGGCAGCCTGAGAAGTGATATTTAACTCCTGACAGGGTCCTCTAAACCCTATATAGTTCCCAGGAAGGGCATCCCACAGTGAGGGTGTCGTTTCTAAAATTGTCAGGTGGCCCATAAGGCACTTCTCTTATCTAGTTTTTTTCCGTGTATCAAACGTTACTGGTTTCCCCTCCTAGTTCATCCCTACACATCAATGCGCCCTTGGACTCCATTCCATAATTCCACCTTATATATCATACTGGTCAAACCTTGAAATTCTATATTGGCTATAAATAAGAGTGGATGTCAACAAACATGATAAATGCTGTGCATATAGGGCCCGGTCTAGTCCTGGGGGGAGCACCCGAAGGTACTTGTACCCATGGGAGTTTATTGACCACGGTGTTTGGCATTACACCGGAGTACTTGCTTGCTAGGCTTTAGACATTCCACTCATTCTCGTGATATTACTTGAATGATTTGACTTGAGACCCGCAGAAGGGTAAAGTTTTGCTTGAATGAAATTGATAAATAGCCAATTCTAATTTTACATGCTTGAATTTATATTACTTTCTATTACTTGCTTGACATGAGTTCTTACTCTCTTGGAAAGATTTCGTTAATTCCAGTTATTACTTGCTTGAATCTCTTGATATTGCTGTATTGAAGTTGGAATCCTTATACTCTCACTTGTTATTCCTTCACTGCTCTTGTCGATTTTTACAATCCTTGATATCTACTCATCTACATGCATAGTTTTACTGACATTAATTGAACTTGTAAACCACTTAAAGCCTGTTAAATCTTGAGATGTAATTCCTACTGAGCGATTCGCTCATCTAGTTATTTTCTAATATTTTCAGGTAATTTAGATGCCAACCATAGGGGTGGGCATTATTCGGGTTCAACCCGAAAACCAAACAGGAACCAAACGATTTGGTTCGGTTTGGTTTGGGTTGAAATTTGAAAATTTTTGGTTTGGGTTCAAACCGAACCGTATTAAAAAATTTGGTTTGGTTTGGTTTTGAAGTTCAAGAAACCGAACAAAACCAAACCGAACCGAATAACCCGAATTTAAGAATATTTTTATCAAATTAATATAAATGTATATGTAACTATAAATCTGAATTTAAAAAGTCTAATTCCTGCCATTCTAATGGGGTTTCCGACTTTTTAAAATAGGTTTCAAATCACCTTCTATTTTAATGTAACCGAAGTTCTTAATTTTTTATGTGAAAATATTATGGAGCTTGTTCTTACAAGTTACTACTTTGTATGTTATTTTTTTAATATTTACTTTATTTGGTAGAAATTCTTTTACCCTACCTTTCTCTAATATTGTTTGAATCCAATCTAATTTATAAAATGGGAGATGAATATGGTTCAAACCGAACCAAACCGAATTAATTCGGTTTGGTTTGGTTTCAAACTAGTTTGGTTTGGTTTGGTTCGGGTTGAAGCCTTAATTCGGTTCGGTTTGGTTTGAGAAAAATTCTCTTCAAACCAAACCAAACCAAACCGTGCTCACCCCTAGCCAACCAACACTCGGAAGAGAATGAGACTGAGTGATGAGTGTTAGAGTGAAGTTATCAAATTGTCATGTCCCTTTTGTTATTGTATTAGTTCACTTATGTCAGTTGTATCAATTCATCTATGTCATTTGTATTAGTCAACTTGATTAGAACTGCTCAAGATTTGAAGCCTAGTCGTTGGACTCTGAGAACACATGTAATTGTCCTTTGATTAATTGTGACAATTGTCAGCTCGTACTATTTGTATTAAATTTTGAGTTAAATCTTAGTTATTTGCGCACTCTGATATTTACATGATTGACACGATCTATATAGACGCGTCACGCCTCCGGGTAATCTTCCGCGCTCGGGACGTGACATGTCATCTCATTTCTGTTCAAATCCCGCGCAGAGCAAGCTCTTGCGGAGGTTTCCTTAACGTCATTTTTATTTCTGTCATCTCCATTTCTATCAAATTGTACCTTTTCCATTCCGTGTGTATTTCTCCGTTCAAATCCCGTAGAGACAATCCTCTTCCGGAGTCTTTCTCTGCATTCTCCTTAAGCGCGTGTGTTTTCTTCCCCGCTCTCCGACCACGTGACGCCGTCCACAAAAGTCATGGGCACTTAGCATTTGGGGGTTTGACACTACCTGTTTTTGAGAGATCTGGAGTGTCAAATCAAGTGAATATTAAATGTCTGAGATACACACCGAGATATTTTGTGTGCTCCGTTAGTTAGGTGACAACTTAACGGAACACCCTTATACTGTTTACAGAATCTCGCGGAAGTCGCACACTCCATTTTCCTGTATAACCGTTGAGCTTGATGCATTCAGTATGTCTAAATCTGCACTGTCGACCCTAATGGGCAAGTGGGAGCTATTGAATGGGTCTGCCCATTGGGCCGACTGGCCCATTCACGCCGGAGGTGCACACGCGCGAAGGTGCGCGCGCGGGGGTGCAGGTTCCACACGGCACCCTCTGCAGCGCCTCCTCTTCTCTCTCTCCCGTCTCGTTCCTACCTCCCCCAGATATTTTCCTATGGGTGTTTAACCTGTATAAAAAGGGGCACATCCGCGACAGAATGAAAGTGCAGTGAAAAGAAAAAAGGGAAAAGCTGAGTGTAGTGGCTTTGTGCTGCTACGAGAGTGAAAAAGGGCGCAGGGCAGTGGCTGTGTGCAACCGTAGGCCATGGGTAGGAGAGAACCGTGAGCAGTGAGTAAAAAGTGAAAACGCAAGTGAAAAATTGAGAAACGTTGTGTGTGTGCGTGTCAACGGAAGAGATAAACGGGAACGGGATGAAGAAGAGAGCTGTAGCTCTCAGCTCTCACGGTGTGAGGAAAGCAGTGAACAAGCTCCGGAGGCACGTCACCTTCTGTCTTGGTCTTGGAGTGCGAACTTTGGAAGTGACTTTGGTAGCCGTTTCCAGTCTCTGCGAGTAAAAGATTTAAATATACATATATATATATATATTTACTGTGCTGAACAGGTATGTCCTTATGCATAAAACTCTGATTATTTTATTTATTATATTTCAAGATCACCCAACAATTTATATCGTGGTTGGATGCATATTCATATGCAAATAGCTAATGTGTTGATATAATATGAATGGTTTCTAATAATAGAAAAGGTTGCGGATATATGAACTGCTCAATCATCCCTTTGGACTGGAAAACAAGATAATAATTCTGATGAACCCTTCATTTGTATCTTACATGATATTTCATTTGTCAATAACGCCAACAATAGATGATTTTAATTAAAAATAAATAAGGGGGGGGGAGGGGAGGGAGGAAATGTAAAAGAATGGGGGAGAACAGTAAGCAATTCCTCGAAAATTCATATGAAACATTCATCACATTGATGTATGTGCCAAGCTATGAGAAAGGTGTAGGTGCCAAGCTATGAGTCATCTCTCGAGCTCAAAGAATGTTAACAAGCTCACTTGAGAAGAAGAAGCTGAAGTCTAGACACAAGGAAGGGATAGAATCCCCTCTCAACAAGATAAATGTTAAAGAGAAGATTATATGAAATTGAGGTTGTGTCGTCTAATGGGTAGCTCACCTAAAGCTCCATAAATAAAAGACTCTTCATCGGGAACAACTAATGACATTGGAGTGAACCTGAACATTCAATCCAAACAAGCAACCACCTATTGCAAGCACTTCATCGAAGGACTAGTGTCTTCGATCGATGAGCTAGATCAATCGAAAGTGCATTCCATCGTTTGAGTCCACTGTGATAGAAAAGCTTCCGTGTGCGCGCCAACACTTCTAATTCCACAGTGATCATTCATTCTTTCTTTCTTTCAGTATTTTAATGCTCCCACAGTCAGCCTATTGTAGAGGCTTCATTTATCACGGGGGCATGCTTCTATTTTTGTCCGTGTCGTTAAAGTGTGGGAGTGCAGATAAACATCTTATATAGATCCTTGGTGTGCGTTAAGGATTGCTCGAGGGTGATACTTTGGTGAACTAGTTCACCTCATCAAGCAAAACCCAATAATGTGTATTGTGCGTGGACGTCGCGTACGGTACACTGGACACATGATCAAGAACCAACGTCTCTACTTCCGAGAAAGTAATAAAATTCTAAGTAGCGACTCGGGTAATGGACGTACGTCACGTGAGGCGACCCAACCAGCTAGCATAAATATATTATGTTTGCGTCGTTTGGTTCCTTCTCTCCTCGTCGTTTTCACCGCACACGATTTATTTGTTGCACACATTTTTTTACTCCAAAATTTTTGTTTGGCAGTCTCATTTCCCCTCTCCCTCTCTAGAAGTTGCTCTCCTACCCAAAATTTGATTGGCTAAGTCGTATCGGTCGCACCGATATTTTATTGGTACGGTATTATATAACATAATATCATATTATACCGTAGTGTGTCAATAATATAATAAATATTTAACGTACTAAAATATGTGTTGAAATTATTTATGATTTAGTTAGTTAGAGAGTCACGTGTGTAACCGGTGAATCTCGCAAATGATATCTATTTTTGACACTTTCTTTAAAAAAATAAAAATTTAAAAAATAAAAGTGCTCTCGATGAGTTTCAAACCAAGGACAACTAGTTATAAAGAAGTGCTTCAACCAATTTACCTATCAAAGTTAATTGAACATAAAATAAAATATATAATATCTAAACGAATATACATACTGTATCGATTACGTACCACGCGTCGGCCGTATCGATCTTCGACTGGTACGATCCGATACATGCGATATGTAATATATCGGACCAGTTTGACAAATCCTAATGTTATTAACGTTGAGTCATATATATTTTGGTCGTACCTTCATAAAATGATAATGGTACATCGATCCTCGTACGGTGTTCATTCACCAATCTTACATGATAACTAAAAGAGAGGGAATTCGCATGAGTTTGATGAAACATTTGAATCCACTGGTTCACAAAACTCTATTACTCCTATGAATCAACTTGTATAATTTGAATATTCAATATGTCATGGTAATATTAGACCTTTGCCATCTCTGTTTTCTTTTCTTTTTCGGGGGGGGGGGTGTGGTTGGTTCACTCCAAGCAAAGTACTTAGTGCTTAAATATTATTAATCATGAATGAGAATGAGCATCAATCATAACGAGGACATACCCTCATGAAAAAAAAAACTAATGTGGGTTTATCAAGGGTAGGAGTTCCCCTGCGGTGAGTAGTAGGCGACGAGGATTTACAAAAGAATAACTCACGAGGCCTTTGCCATCTCAAGGGAAAGCTGGCCGTTAATAACACTGATTTTGTGAGTGTGACCTTTGCCATCTCATTTATGTGACTACGTGTGTCGGGAGACCTCGGAAGAGAATAGTAATAAATTACAGAATTTTAAATTTAAGGACGTATCTTTCAACGAGTCATCTTTCTCCTTTCATGCTCTAAATTTAATGATCCGAGTGACGATCCTTCGCGATCAATATCGACGTAATATCTCCTACGTTGCACACACCGCAGTATACCGTTGACGCATCGCATTCAACCCGTCACAATCACTTGCACCTTGCACTCTCCTTTGGTGATGTCTCATTCATTGACGTACGGAGAGGTGCATGGAGCCCACGGAAACCTTTTCTCTTCTCAGAAAACCACACCCGTGGTCCTCTTTGTTAATCCCTCTTTCCACCTTATATATATATATATATATATATATATATATATATATTATTCAGGGTAACTTTTTAACACAGGAGAGGGTCGATTAGCTTTTGCTGTGGGGTCAAGGGCGCTGGGAAGCGGCTCCTAGAAACCGCCAAGAGGCACTGGCGCTGGGAAGAGGCCAATGCCTCTTCCGGGTGCAGAAGGGCGCCTACAGTGGTAGGGGCCAAATGGGCACAGGCCCATCAGCACAGGCCCATTAACAATGTGCATATGCATATGTATGGTAGAACTATCATGTTTGGACACTTGCATGCCAAAATAGTGTATTTGATTATAACACTGGTGTTATTTGTGAAAAACAAGGGTGGCCGGAATAGAGTTTGATAATGGGTCTTGGGACCTGACAACAGAACTCACATATATGCTATGCCAAAATAAAAGTCTTGAATGAAATATGTACGTTTTTGAATCCATTATACAGGTTTATAATGAAACATGCAGGGCAAAATGCATGTTTGAAATGAAATGTGTAGGTTTAGAATGAAAATACATTTGGGTTCATCTCGAACCTTGTGAATGCCATTCCAATCTTCCATTTTTCATTCAAAATTTATATATTTGTATTCCAGATGTATATATTTCAGTTGGATCTCCTATTTTTCATTTGAAACCCATATATTTTATTTCTCCAAAATATATTTGAACTTCTGACAAATCACGCGAGTCTATCAGCAAGCCCCATTGCATCACATAAAACCAATAAATTAAGAATCAAAGTATACTTAGACTAGGATTTACTACACACTCCAAGATGTGTACAACAAGTATTACTCAATAAATCATAGGAGACCCATAAGCTAGAACAGCCTCAGGTCTTAGTTTATTTGTAGCCTCACATTTGAAGGATCGCCTTTATTCTCTCAGACTTTAAATTTATATGTAGAAGCTCAACCGTATGGTATACGTTAAAATTTGAGAATTATATACCTTTCTTATCAAGTGATCCTCTAATTTTCTTATTTGAGATCTTTTTTGTTTCAATTTCTTTTTTCTGAATCCCAACTCGATGACGCTCCGTATGTACCCTTCCCAATGCTATTATTACCCACACCCTCCTATCCTTCCAAGTCCTCAGGCCCTACTATTTCTCCATGGACACCCTTAGTCAAGAAATAGAAACTATGTGCAGTGATATTACTCACTTGCCGAAGTCCTGTGATGAGTCGTAAGATTAAAAAAAAAACACTCTTAAAAGATATGAAAAGTCGGCCCAGCAGGCGCCCGTAACAGGCTGACCCGTTGGCGGCCCACCTGCACCCCGCGCACGTGACACGCGGCACGTGCTGGGGCACACCAGCCAGGGCATGGCGCTGAGCGCCTTCGGGAGTGCCAGCGAGCCCCCCCTTCCCCTCTCTTCTTCTTCCTTTTCTCTTTTCCCCCACGTGGTTCTTTCCACCCCTCTCTTCACTTTATCTTCTGCTCCTTCTCCACGTAACCCCCCTCCTCATCCTAATCCCTCCTCCACCACCTCCACATGCCTTCTCATCCTCCCTCTCCATCCACTGTAAATAGGGGGGCAGTGAGGGGGGTGTTACGAACGGTGTGTGTGCACGAAGTGGGTGCATGTGTGTGTGCACGAGCGCACGCGCACATATACGTGGATGCAAGTGTGAGTGTGCATGCAAATATGTTTGTACGCAGGCGGTGAGAGTTTTGTAGGTGGGGGGTTATGCTATTAAGGTGAGAAGAGAGATAGTGTGAGAGGGGTCGGGTCTAACTTTCATCCAGTGTGCACGTGTGAGAAAGAACATGCGGAGAGCATAGTGTCAGTGAGTATAGTGGCAATCTTCTCTCTCTATCTCTTCTCTCTCTCCTTGTTGTCTCTCTCCGATTGTTGTACAAATATGATGACGACGATGAAGATAGCGCGACGACCATGAGGTCGCACTCTACGTAAAGGTCACAGAATTTCATGTTTTGACGATGTGCTAGGCAACGACTTCGGAGGATTATCACCGCAATCCTGTGGATTTGGAGGGTAGACTTAGTGAGTAGACTCAAATGTAACTTACTCCCGACTCCGCTCAAACACGTCGACTCCGCTTTCAGGTACGCTTGTTTTTGTTTTGTAGGCACACATGTCATCTTCAGATTCCATGTTCACGCACAATATTTCACTTTTGTTGACATGAGTATGACAAAACACTTGTATGCAGCTTCTGATAAGATATAGATTTGTTATTTATTTAAATATAATTTTTGTCATCATATATTCATTCAGAGGTTATCAATCAATGGTATCAGAGCCAATGGTCTGTTTCGATTCTGACGATTTAATGTAAACGTGATACTATGGCGTGTTGGTCAATGGTCCCAGTTTCCTTTCGTACTCTGGTTAACATATAGATGACCCTACTGTGACGTTTACCCACCAGACATCTAGCGCAAAAAAAAAGCGATATGGGTCATCGAGAGTGACGACGACAATGATGATGGACGACGATCCTCATTTTAGGAGAAATAATTTTTTTCTAAACACGCAGACAACGAGTCCTGTGTGAAAAATTGTGACTTCATGGTACTGTATGAAAGTCTGAGAGTACACCGAGTACCTCGGCGGGATTCCCATCAGTAGCGACTTACTAATTGGCGTTGTCACGTCCCGAGCGCGGAAGATACCCGGAGGTGCGCGACGTGTCTATATCAATCATGTCAATCAGAGTGGTCGTGTATTCGACACAAAGACAGAGATGCGCAAAATAGCAAGATAACCCAATCCTTTATTCCTTTATAATAGACTATTACAAATCCAATATTCTGTTTAATAAAAAGAAAAGTACATAGTTGACTCAAGAAACTATAGAAAAGACTAGATGACACTTGAGCAGCTCTATCACTTTCACTCTTGAATATTCCCACCCGATTGACTTCCATCGTCGTCGGACTTACCTGAAAAGTAAAAAGGGACAAACGGGATGAGCGAACGCTCAGTAGGAAATTATATCTCAAGTACTAGCAAGGGGTTTAAGTAATTACGTATTTCATGAATGCAATAAGGCTATGCATGCTCGCATAAAACGACAAGATAGAGAGAATGTAATATCGAGGAACTAAGATGAACTTAATTATGAACTTTCAAATAAGATAACAAGTCTATTCAAGATATTCCAGCAAGTACGTTTAACAAGTCATGTCAAGAACTTTGGCTATCATGTATCAAGCAAGTAAATTACCCTTTTTCGGGCCACGCATTTCATGTCAAGTCAAGTACGATTTCAAGTACAAGATGTGTGTGGAATGTCCAATCAAGCAAGTCAAGTACTCGGTATAATGCCAGATACCTTATCATTTTAACTCCCATGGGCACAAGTACTTTCGGGTGCTCCTCCCAGGACCAGATCGGGCCCTATATGCGCAGGCATTTATCATGTGTTTTGACATCCACTCTTGTTTATAGCCAACATAGAATTTCAATAATCAAGCTTGTAGACACGTATGGCAACTTTGATAGAATAGAGTCCAAAATATGACAAAGGACATAGAATGACGATAATAACGGTATAATCACGATATCGATAAAAATCTAGGTAGAATATGGTTCCCTTAACTTGGGTACCATGACAAATCAATATGGACATTCTTTATATAGAATTGAGGTCCACATGAACAGTATATCAAAGGTAAGATACCCTCATTCTTATCATAGAATTGAGGTTTACAAGAATGACATGATATGGCATGATATCATCATCCCATTAAGAATTTCTTATGATATACTCTTTGTATGATCATAAGGACCGGTATACCATGTTTCTTTAGATTGACATGGCAAGGATCGTGTAATGGGTTTTTAGGGTACAACCAGCTCAGTCGGCCTTGAGGGAATCCAAGGCTACGAGGAGTCTTACGGAGGTCTCTATGACTAACTCGCTAGTCCAAAGGAACGGAATGTCCAATGGAGAGCTTGTATGTCAATGAGAGTTGAGTGTGATCGATGAAACAACGTGAAAAGTGGGACTATACTCACGGAGTGGAGAATAGTGCCGATATATACGTATATGTATAATATGAAACCATCGGTTATAGAATCAGGATAAAAATCAGTTTACAGAAAATAACGACTTAGTTCAAGTCGTTTCTCAAGTAAGTAACGCCTAAGAGAAGGGCGTTTACATATGTTCCGTTTTGCAGAATTTTCAATAATTCAGTAATTTATCTAAAACGCGCCCTGGACGGGGTCGTTTCTTAAAGAGTTGACGACTACAGTAGCATGCGTCTCATTATTTATATTTTTGACAGAATATCAATAATTTTTCACGATTTGTCTAAAACACGCCCTGGCAAGGGGCGTTACTGTTTAATTCTATATTACAGAATATATGTATTTCAGGATTTTGACCGATAAACGCCCTATGAAGGGGCGTGTCTTTTCAATTTACGCCCTATGGTAGGGCGTTAACATGTGGAAAACGACTTTGTCAAGGTCGTTACTTAAAGTTTCTGCAGGAAATTTGAAGGACAGTAATAATTTCAGGATAACAAAGGAACGAAGATAATATCAGGACAGTAACGTTAGCAGGTTGAAAACAGAGGATCATGCATTGTTTATAATCATGATTTCATAGATAATCAGTTCTTAAGGTGGGTGATTAACGGTTTAAAGAAATTAACGCCTGAGTACAGGGCGTTAGATATTAAAGTAACGACCTGGGAAGGGTCGTTTCATGTGAAATAGCGCCCTTGACCGGGGCGTCTCTTTCAAAATATTTCAGAAAAATGCATGGAAACTATAATAACCGTATGCATGACATGCTTATATATATCTTGCATTAATTTCATTTGGGCTACAGTATCTTGAGAAAATCCTACCTTTAATGGAGCGTGAAGGATGAGATAGAAGATGAGCTCTGTTGCAACGAAAAAAATCCGCAACAGCAGCAGCAGCCGGAAGAAGAACAAATGTTCTTCAAAGATCTTCACGCTACAGAACCTGTAGAGGAAGAGAAAAAGAAGGAAGATGAAGATGTTAATAATCTTCATAGTTATAATCGACGTTTAAGGAAAAAGATAGAAGAATATTACCTATTCTTCGACGGCAGTAGCAGAGTTTCCTGAACAAGAAGAAGACTAATTATTCTTCATATAATCTGAAGCAAGAAAAACAAAAGGGAATAAGAAGAACAGTTTGTTCTTCACGTACCGTGCAGCAGTAGTTCGTCCAAATAGATTTAGGGTTGGCCGAACAGGTTTATTTATAAGACTTTGGAAGTCCTATTAGAGTTAGTGATTGTGTGAGGGTAGTATATCCCTAATAGTGTCCTTACTCTATTAGACACTTACTAGATTAGGTTAATCTTTCCCTGGATAAGCTCTGGGTTCGAACGGTTCACGAACGGAATTAACGCCTTTGGTCAGGGCGTCGATTCTTTAATTAACGACCTTATTCAGGTCGTTTCTTAAGAAGCGCCTTATATAGGGGCGTTCCTTATTTTTAAAACACGCCCAAGACAAGGGCGTTTCTTGGCCTTGCCCTTTTTTGGCGTTGGGTTTTGACGCCGTCAGGTGAGGGCGTCCTTTCTTTAGTCACGCCGTATATAGAGGCGTTTCTTTTTAAATTAACGCCTTACTAAGAGGCGTTATTTGTAAAATATTTTATTTCGTCCAATTAACCATATTCTTATTATCTGTATTACTTCTGTAATATATATGTTTTAATTCATTTCAAATATTCATTTATCAGGGTTGCTACACCCTCCTCCACTTAAAAAGAATTTGGTCCCCAAATTCCATTGCATATTATGTATATACGCGGAGAGTGTAGAATATATACCTCTTAGAATAACTCGGGAAATCGTTTCTTCATAGATTCCTCGGTCTCCCATGTTGCTTCGTGTTCCGTATTCTTATTCCATTGCACTTTAAGCATGTGAATAACCTTATTCCTTAGAGCTCGTATTTCACGATCTAAGATTTTCATAGGCTTCTGTTCATATGTGAGATCTTTCTGGATCACCAGATCTCCATGTTCAATAATATGCGATGGATCGTGTACATACTTCTTCAACATGGATATGTGAAATACATTATGTACCTCGGACAATTGAGGAGGCAACGCGATGCGATAAGCAACCTCGCCAACTCTTTCGAGTAGCTCAAATGGTCCGATGAATCTTGGCGTAAGCTTGCCCTTAACACCAAATCTTCGTATGCCACGTCCAGGTGATATCTTGAGAAATACATGATCTCCGATTTGGAATTCAAGATCTCTCCTTCTTGTATCTGCATAAGTCTTTTGTCTGGTCTGAGCAACTTGTAATCTTTCTCGGATTACTTGCATCTTCTCAGTTGCATCCCTTACCATGTCTGGACCTAATAGTTGTTTCTCTCCAACTTCGTTCCAGCATATGGGTGATCTGCAGCTCCTTCCATATAAAGCTTCGAAAGGTGCCATTTGGATACTAACTTGGTAGCTATTATTATATGCAAATTCCACTAGTGGCAAATGTTCATGCCAGCTTCCACCAAAGTCAATGATGCAAGCTCTTAGCATATCTTCAACAACTTGATTAGCTCTCTCGGTCTGACCATCCGTTTGTGGGTGAAAAGCAGTACTAAAGTTGAGCCTTGTTCCCAACGAATGTTGTAATCCTTTCCAAAAATGAGAAGTGAAACAGGGATCTCTGTCAGACACGATTGAGACAGGAATTCCATGTAACCTGACTATTTCTTTGATGTATAGTGCAGCTAGCACATCAATCGACCATCGGCTTTTTATTGGCAAGAAATGTGCCGATTTAGTTAATCGGTCAATGATAACCCAGATTCCATCATGTCCTCCTTTAGATTTAGACAAACCCATGATGAAGTCCATACCAATATCCTCCCACTTCCACTTAGGAATATCTAGAGGATGTAGTTTTCCAGCAGGCTTTTGGTGTTCCGCCTTGACTTGTTGGCATGTGAGGCAGCGTGATACATAGTCCGCGATTTCTCTTTTCATATTGGGCCACCAAAAGTTCCTCCTTACATCTTGATACATTTTGGTTGATCCTGGATGAATAGTGTACCTTGATCGGTGAGCTTCATCTAAGATCTTCTTCTTTAATTCCGGACAGTCGGGTATACAAGTTCTACCTTTGAATAATAATCTTCCATCAGAAGCTAATTGAAAATCAGATTGTCCTTCTAATCTGCCTTTGATTTCCACTAATATAGGATCATCATCCTGAAGGGCTTGTATCTCAGATAATAAATCTGACTGTATGCTTACATGAGATAAGGTGACACATTTGGCTTCCTTGTCCAAGCTTATATTGAGCTCGGAGAATTGTTCTAGCAACCTCCATTCTTGTATCATATAATTGGCTATCATTACTCTCGGCTTTCGACTAAGGGCATCAGCAACATAATTACCCTTTCCGGGATGGTATTGTATATTGAAGTCGAAGTCCTTGAGATATTCTAGCCAGCGTCTTTGTCTCATGTTTAGCTCTTTTTGTGAAAATAGATATTTGAGACTTTTGTGATCGGAGTATACAATAAACTGCACTCCATATAAGTAGTGTCTCCATATCTTTAGGGCAAATACCACCGCGGCCAGTTCTAAATCATGGACGGGGTAATTCTCCTCATGCTTCTTCAGTTGACGTGAAGAGTATGCTATGACCTTTTCTTGTTGCATTAGGACACATCCGAGGCCAATGCCAGAAGTATCTGTGTAGACCTCAAATTTCTCTCCTTCTATTGGTAGAGCTAACACTGGAGCTGTAGTGAGATGATCCTTGAGAGTTTAGAAACTTCTTTCACATTCCTCACTCCATTCATATCGGATCTCCTTACGAGTTAATCTTGTAAGTGGTACGTCGATTTTAGAGAAATCTTTGATGAATCGCCGATAATAGCCTGCAAGACCTAAGAAACTTCTGATCTCGCTAGCATTGGTTGGTTTTTCCCAGTTTCTAACAGCTTCGACCTTTGACGGATCTACTGATAATCCATCTTTTGAAATCACATGTCCTAGAAAAGCCACTTCTTCAAGCCAGAATTCACATTTGCTGAGCTTTGCATATAATTGATTTTCCCTCAATACTTGCAATGCGATCCTTAAATGCTCTTCATGTTCTTCCTTAGTCTTTGAATATATCAATATATCATCAATGAAGACTACTATGAATTGATCCAAGTAAGGCCTGAATATGCTATTCATTAACTGCATGAAGGCAGCAGGGGCATTGGTTAGTCCAAAAGGCATAACAACAAATTCATAGTGGCCATACCTGCTTCTGAACGCAGTCTTATGAATGTCATCATCCTTGATTCTTAACTGATGATATCCCGACCTGAGATCAATCTTGGAAAAATATTTGGATACGAAAATTTGATCAAATAACTCATCGATTCTCGGCAGTGGATACTTGTTCTTGATAGTGAGATGATTCAACTGTCGATAGTCGATGCACAATCTCATGGATCCATCCTTCTTCTTCACAAATAAGACTGGTGCTCCCCACGGGGAAGTACTTGGTCTAATAAACCCTTTTCGAATTAGTTCCATCAACTGCTCCTTCAACTCTTTGAGTTCCGCAGGGGACATCCTATAGGGTGCCTTTGAAACTGGACCAGCACCAGGGACTAAGTCAATGGTGAAGGCCACATCTCTTTGAGGGGGTAATCCCGGCAACTCTTCCGGAAACACGTCCGGGAATTCCTGCACTACTGGAATGTCTTCTAGCTTGGTTTCCTTAGCTTCTTTAATTGTGACAAAGGCAAGGAAAGACGTACATCCTTTCCTGATGAGCTTGCTAGCTCGGAGGGCCGAAATAAGAGGAGAATTGCTCCGACTCTTGGAGCGAGTAAAGACTAATTCTGGAATATCTTTGAAAGCAATTTGGCTATTGCGGCAATCAACCGTTGCATGGTATTTGGATAACCAGTCCGCTCCCAGTATAACATCATACTCCTTTAGATCGAGGCATATGAGATCTATAGGTAAATTCCTACCTTGAACCATTACCTCACAGTTTTGATAGTGATGAGTAATATAATTTTCACTTCCCAGAGGAGTAGTTAGAACTATTTTTATCCATTCTGGTTCTAACGGTAACGGGTCGGCAAACTTCTTAGAAATAAAGGAATGCGATGCACCTGTATCAAATAAGACATAATCACTTTTGGAACAAATTTTCAATGTACCTTCCACTAATCCGCCTTCTTCTTCAGGTTCGGTCTCCTGGATTGCATGAAGACGAGCATTCTTCGTCACCGGGCGTTTACCGTCACCGGCTTGGTCATTCATTAATGGACAATCGGGAATCCGATGTTCGCGACTCCCACAACGGAGACAAGCTCCTAATTTCCTCCAGCATTCTTCTGTCTTGTGACCAGCCTTGTCACAATGCTTGCATGTTGTATTAGAAGGGGTATTTGTGATAGAGAAAGGCTTGGTCTTTTTGAACTTATGGTCTTGAGAGGAAGAACCTCCATTATTGGGCCTCTTCTTAAAGTTGGGTTTGAAAGAACCCGAACCCGTAACTTGTTCCTTCTTGTATTTTCCACGGATCCTATCAGATAGTTCCGTGACATCTTCAAGTAATTGAGCTCGGCGCACTATTTCAGAATAAACTTGGATGTCCATAGGCGCCAGTTGAGTAATATAGTGGGGCCTAAGCCCATTAAGAAATCTACGGGCTTTCATCTTCTCCGTGCTAATAAGATGCTTAGCATATCTAGACAACCTGGAGAACTGAGCTTCATAATCTGCTAATGATAAAGATCGTTGCTTTAATGCAGCGAATTCTGCAGCCTTCTTTTCTTGGACTCGGTCCGAGAAATATTTAGCATTGAAGTATTCCACAAATTCTTCCCATGTTACTTGAGTAGGATCGATGGTTGCTTCAATAGACTCCCACCAGCATCTAGCATCTTTCTCTAACTGGAATGTAGCTAATAGAACTTTGTCCTGATCCGTGCATTGCATGACACGGAATATGCGTTCGGTTTCCCGAACCCAATGCTCGGCATCGTCCGGATCGGTCGATCCCATGAACTTCAGGGGATTCATGTTCTTAAATGCTTGGTGTAAGCTTCCAGCTCGTGGAGCACCACCTTGTGCTACCTGTTGTAGCACTTGAGTCATCCCTTGGAGGGTACGCTGCATGTTGCGCCATTGAGCACGTTCGGCAGCCATTATCCTACAATTACAATAGCTACGTTAGTATTATATCACTGTGATCTTATTAAAAGACTTATTGACTCTTAACCCTTGGTTCTACCCAATCTCACTGGTTGAAAGGTTCAAACTTATCCTTGGACTTGGGTTTTTCCTAGGAATTGAATACCTTAGGCTCTGATACCACAAAGACTGTCACGCCCCGAGCGCGGAAGATACCCGGAGGTGCGCGACGTGTCTATATCAATCATGTCAATCAGAGTGGTCGTGTATTCGACACAAAGACAGAGATGCGCAAAATAGCAAGATAACCCAATCCTTTATTCCTTTATAATAGACTATTACAAATCCAATACTCTGTTTAATAAAAAGAAAAGTACATAGTTGACTCAAGAAACTATAGAAAAGACTAGATGACACTTGAGCAGCTCTATCACTTTCACTCTTGAATATTCCCATCCGATTGACTTCCATCGTCGTCGGACTTACCTGAAAAGTAAAAAGGGACAAACGGGATGAGCGAACGCTCAGTAGGAAATTATATCTCAAGTACTAGCAAGGGGTTTAAGTAATTACGTATTTCATGAATGCAATAAGGCTATGCATGATCGCATAAAATGACAAGATAGAGAGAATGTAATATCAAGGAACTAAGATGAACTTAATCATGAACTTTCAAATAAGATAACAAGTCTATTCAAGATATTCCAGCAAGTACGTTTAACAAGTCATGTCAAGAACTTTGGCTATCATGTATCAAGCAAGTAAATTACCCTTTTTCGGGCCACGCATTTCATGTCAAGTCAAGTACGATTTCAAGTACAAGATGTGTGTGGAATGTCCAATCAAGCAAGTCAAGTACTCGGTATAATGCCAGATACCTTATCATTTTAACTCCCATGGGCACAAGTACTTTCGGGTGCTCCTCCCAAGACCAGATCGGGCCCTATATGCGCAGGCATTTATCATGTGTTTTGACATCCACTCTTGTTTATAGCCAACATAGAATTTCAATAATCAAGCTTGTAGACACGTATGACAACTTTGATAGAATAGAGTCCAAAATATGACAAAGGACATAGAATGGCGATAATAACGGTATAATCACGATATCGATAAAAATCTAGGTAGAATATGGTTCCCTTAACTTGGGTACCATGACAAATCAATATGGACATTCTTTATATAGAATTGAGGTCCACATGAACAGTATATCAAAGGTAAGATACCCTCATTCTTATCATAGAATTGAGGTTTACAAGAATGACATGATATGGCATGATATCATCATCCCATTAAGAATTTCTTATGATATACTCTTTGTATGATCATAAGGGCCGGTATACCATGTTTCTTTAGATTGACATGGCAAGGATCGTGTAATGGGTTTTTAGGGTACAACCAGCTCAGTCGGCCTTGAGGGAATCCAAGGCTACGAGGAGTCTTACGGAGGTCTCTATGACTAACTCGCTAGTCCAAAGGAACGGAATGTCCAATGGAGAGCTTGTATGTCAATGAGAGTTGAGTGTGATCGATGAAACAACGTGAAAAGTGGGACTATACTCACGGAGTGGAGAATAGTGCCGATATATACGTATATGTATAATATGAAACCATCGGTTATAGAATCAGGATAAAAATCAGTTTACAGAAAATAACGACTTAGGTCAAGTCGTTTCTCAAGTAAGTAACGCCTAAGAGAAGGGCGTTTACATATGTTCCGTTTTGCAGAATTTTCAATAATTCAGTAATTTATCTAAAACGCGCCCTGGACGGGGTCGTTTCTTAAAGAGTTGACGACTACAGTAGCAGGCGTCTCATTATTTATATTTTTGACAGAATATCAATAATTTTTCACGATTTGTCTAAAACACGCCCTGGCAAGGGGCGTTACTGTTTAATTCTATATTACAGAATATATGTATTTCAGGATTTTGACCGATAAACGCCCTATGAAGGGGCGTGTCTTTTCAATTTACGCCCTATGGTAGGGCGTTAACATGTGGAAAACGACTTTGTCAAGGTCGTTACTTAAAGTTTCTGCAGGAAATTTGAAGGACAGTAATAATTTCAGGATAACAGAGGAACGAAGATAATATCAGGACAGTAACGTTAGCAGGTTGAAGACAGAGGATCATGCATTGTTTATAATCATGATTTCATAGATAATCAGTTCTTAAGGTGGGTGATTAACGGTTTAAAGAAATTAACGCCTGAGTACAGGGCGTTAGATATTAAAGTAACGACCTGGGAAGGGTCGTTTCATGTGAAATAGCGCCCTTGACAGGGGCGTCTCTTTCAAAATATTTCAGAAAAACGCATGGAAACTATAATAACCGTATGCATGACATGCTTATATATATCTTGCATTAATTTCATTTGGGCTACAGTATCTTGAGAAAATCCTACCTTTAATGGAGCGTGAAGGATGAGATAGAAGATGAGCTCTGTTGCAACGAAAAAAATCCGCAACAGCAGCAGCAGCCGGAAGAAGAACAAATGTTCTTCAAAGATCTTCACGCTACAGAACCTGTAGAGGAAGAGAAAAAGAAGGAAGATGAAGATGTTAATAATCTTCATAGTTATAATCGACGTTTAAGGAGAAAGATAGAAGAATATTACCTATTCTTCGACGGCAGTAGCAGAGTTTCCTGAACAAGAAGAAGACTAATTATTCTTCATATAATCTGAAGCAAGAAAAACAAAAGGGAATAAGAAGAATAGTTTGTTCTTCACGTACCGTGCAGCAGTAGTTCGTCCAAATAGATTTAGGGTTGGTCGAACAGGTTTATTTATAAGACTTTGGAAGTCCTATTAGAGTTAGTGATTGTGTGAGGGTAGTATATCCCTAATAGAGTCCTTACTCTATTAGACACTTACTAGATTAGGTTAATCTTTCCCTGGATAAGCTCTGGGTTCGAACGGTTCACGAACGGAATTAACGCCTTTGGTCAGGGCGTCGATTCTTTAATTAACGACCTTGTTCAGGTCGTTTCTTAAGAAGCGCCTTATATAGGGGGCGTTCCTTATTTTTAAAACACGCCCAAGACAGGGGCGTTTCTTGGCCTTGCCCTTTTTTGGCGTTGGGTTTTGACGCCGTCAGGTGAGGGCGTCCTTTCTTTAGTCACGCCGTATATAGAGGCGTTTCTTTTTAAATTAACGCCTTACTAAGAGGCGTTATTTGTAAAATATTTTATTTCGTCCAATTAACCATATTCTTATTATCTGTATTACTTCTGTAATATATATGTTTTAATTCATTTCAAATATTCATTTATCAGGGTTGCTACAGGCGTTGCCTCCATCACAACTGTTGTACTAGTAGCAGCAACAAACTTGCCAAGGGCTCCACTTGCATTTTTTGCAGGAGCAATCGGGTAGGTCGTTTGGCTACTCACAACGATATTATGATGGCAGTAGATGCCAATACGCTAAGGGTAGCGGCTACAATGGATGGCCTATGTAGCAGCTACTGGCTGTCACTGTCATTTTCATGACTTCCATAGTACTAGCAACAAATGGGCTGGCTAAAGCTTCGTTTGAATTTTCATGGGAGCGACCTAGGTAGACAGTCTGGCTGCACGCACTAGCGTTGTGACCACAACAGACTTTGACACGATGGGCTTAGCAACTGTTACGACAGTGGCCTGTGCAGTACGTAGCTAGTGACTCACTCGTGTGCCAGCGCATCAAGTGGAGACACGACAGGTTAAGTTGAGTGGCGGCCGGTACTGATGGGTGACTATGTCGTAACCTAGTGTGAGACTAGGGTTCCACCGCAAGTTGCATTGACTGCTGTTGGGATACACTAAGGTCTGATAGATATCATTACCAATAGGCAAAAAGAGGTGTAGACAACCATGGTGGACTGTCCAGCACTACTTCATATGATCAGCGGCATGGTAATATCCATAGTCCATGTGCAGTGGCACGGTAGTGGCCATAGACTGCTGGACACCTTCTCCACTAATTGTCCACAATAGTGGGCAGACCCCCCGGGCCGACCCGACTGGCACCTTACGGACCCTCTTACAAATGGGTTCCATAGATCATATGGAGGTTCAGTGCGCCGTTTTGAGTAGCGATACAAACTCTGTATGCCCATAGGCCAAGTACCAGAGCGCCTCTGTGTGTTGAGTACTGTAGGACTTTATGAGTCTAGGGACCATGGGCACTTGGGGGGCCACATAGGAACCTGGGGTTCCACTATGCACCATCTCCGTGCTTTACATGGATATCCCCCCTGAGAGGCTAGAGGTGGTAGTTTAATAATATATATATTTTATATTAAATCATGCATGATAGATGATGTGCACTAACAATTGTCGTTAAAAATATCGTGTCATAATTTTAAAAATATATCGCACTCACTCACAAAAACGATTTTAAATTTAAGTAAAGTGAGAATACGGGTCGATCCCACGAGGAAGAAATATTATCTTTTTTAGCAAGTTGAAAACCTCTTGTATTTGTGAAAGCCAAGTTTGAGTGAATTTATGAAAGAGAAAATAAGAGTGTGTGAATTGAAATTGCTTAAAATTAAATCTACCTAAAGAAGATTAGAGGGTTGAGAAGAGAAATTTGGAAGAGATAGAGAGAGAAAGAAAGAAGAATAATTGTAAAAATTAACTTTTATTGCTAAGAGTAAAGATTACAAGTTTATGAAAATAAAAATTATAACTTGCATAAAATAAAAAAACAAGGGAAGAAAAGAGCCAGGGAATTGGAAGAATAGCACCGTCCACACGCCGTGTCGAGCCTTTGAGATGGTCGTCTCGCTTTAGAGATGAACGCTGCCTTAAGAGCATCGAAGAAGAAGATCCGCCTTGAGGATTTGAGAAGAACATAGAAGAGGAGGGAGATAGAGAAGAGGAGGAAGATTAAAATCTAAGAAAAATAGTAAAATAGAAATAAAAATAGAGTAATAGAAAAATCAAAATAGCTTTAAAATGAAGAGGAATCAGAAGATGATGAAGAAAAAGAAGTTGAAGATATTGAAGATAGGAAGAACTTTCATGAAGAGAGCAGAGGGAGAAAATGATCATAAGAGGGTGAAAAAGTGAGAAGAACAGTAAAAGAGTGTAGAAAAATGTGAAAATCGAACTTTGAAAATTAAATTATAACTTAGAAACGAGATAGAACTGGAGGAAGTGGAAGAAGAAGAAAATATATATCTTTGAAAAACGAAGAACTTTGAGGAAGAGAGTAGAGGGAGAAAATAAGCATAAGAAGATGAAAATGGGGGAAAAACATAGGGCTGTGCGAGCAGGTGAACAGTAAACCGTAAAAGATAAAACTTTGAAAACTAGGAAATAACTTAAAAACGAGAGAGATCTAGCTAAAAGCTTTGAAGAAGAAGTTGAAGAACTCTTAAAAATGAATAACTTTGATGAAGGAAGCAAAATGAAAGAATGAACAGAAAGGCATGAAAATAGGCTAAGATCTCTGGCCGGTTGCTCTTGGGCGGGTATTTATAGTGCACAGGGCTTCCTTGGGCTGGTTTCCTAATTGGACAAGGATCCTCTTAATTTCTCTCCAATAATTTCTCCACAAGATAATTTCATAAATATTCTTTCTTATTTCTTTCTTCACACAAATAAGGCATGGCGGCTTGCTTTGACTTGGTCAACAAGAGGAGGGAAGGGGGGCTGCGCCCTAGGGCATCCCTTGCCTTGGTTCTGTGACAAATTCGACCCTGGCCCTTCTAGCAAATGCCGAGAGTGTCCTGCACACACAATATTTGAATTAAATTCATAGAAAATTATTACTTTGCGCATAAAAATCATGAGTGCTTGCAATTATGCAATGGGAAATTAATCCTCATGCCGCTCAACCCCTTGTTATTCATTAATTATCCATAAATTAAGTTACTTTGCATAAAAGATCTTGATTCAAGTGAGGTTATGTTTAGCTATAAAATATGCATAATTGTCTAATTGTGTGCACTTAAAGTGATGTGTGTGACGTGAATTATCATAGAATTATGAGCACTCATCACATCCCCCAACTTACTCATTGCTAGTCCCCTAGCAATGCAATTAGATTAAAATTTAGGACCAATAAGAGTTTACAAAGTTCATACCTTTATATCCAGCTCTCCCTTCACAGAATCAACCAAAGATTAGGAATCTGGAAGCATTAACGCACACTAGCCTTAGTTTGAAAATTTAGGAAGGATGATTAAGAATACAAACTAAAGTTCAATAGCACTTGTGCATGTGTAATACTAAATCCACAGCATAGATAATTGCATCCCTCATTTGCTATTCTAGATATGTGTCATTCAACTCTGCACCTCCTAGATCAGAGCATTGAGCACAATAACTTTTGCCTGCCTTTTTTTTTTTCCATCATTTTTTTCAATACACACATGATGCTGCACATCCTTTCACTATTTAACGCGAACCTCTACTCTTGTCTTAGGAGAAGTAGGCCCGGTTACTAAGATCAGGGGTCCCTTTTTCATTTGACGTGAATCTCAACACTTGTTAGGTAAAGTACGCCCGGTTACTAAGATTAGGGGTATTTTTCATGGTATTTTTTTTCAACGACGTGCTTTTGCACTTATTTGATGGATAACATTGGCAGAAAGCTTTTCCAAAAAGATCTCTTCCTCAAGAAGTGTAGAGTATTAGACACCATACCCAAAATGACAGAAGGTTTGTCCCGCTTATTACATTAGCGTGTAAAGTGATTTTTTTCTTTTTTTTCCAAAGTGCACATGAATTTTAAAGAGATTATTAAATTAGTTTTCCATAGCTAGATTGAATAAATTTTCTATCATCATTCTCCCTAGTCTTTTCTATTCCAGAATTACTTTTAATAAAAGCATGAATCTAGAAACTCAATTGGGGATTTCATTTTTTCACTTTCATGTAAAATGCAAGACAAGCTTAAAAGATATGCATGACATCATGCAAGAACTCCTATTAAGTTGTTCTATATGCATCATGAAATTTTTTCTCCCCCCCTCCCAACTTAAATGGCATTGTTCTCAATGGCATATATAAGCAATAAAAGTAACAGAACAATGTAACAATAGAAATTGTTGAGAAGAAAAGAGACAACTTGATATGCGGGGTGAATTACTCCTTTAAGATAGCGGCGACAACGTCAGCTTCTTCTTCTTGACCCGTCTACTGAAGAATATATTAAAAATAAAACATCAAACAACAAAAATCATGGGTTGTCTCCTAGCAGTGCTAAGTTTTCCGTCGTCAGCTAGACGCGTGCAAGCTCTATAACCAACGAGTTGTATTTAAAATAATCCTCCACATAATCTTATCATCTTGTAAGTTCCAACGTTTATGCCACAAGAAGATAAGATCATGAAAGAATGTATGTGGACTTGAGGTAGATTGGTTGTTAGCATGATTGATTTGGTCGTGAACTACATATGTTAACAACCTCTCTTCTGTGGGGGTCGTATAAAAATCAACATTAATTGGTTTGGCCAGCATTTCAAACCATGGTAAATTAAGCAGGCCAAACGGACCGCCCCGATCAGAAAATGAAAGAGGAATTATCATATCATCAATTATAAAATATTCATCGTCAAAGTTAAGGTCTTTATAAGTGTTGAAAATATGAATGCAGACCTTATTATCTTTCAAAAAATTTTCTACCACCTCAATTTTAGGAATTATATGAATATTGTTGAGGTGAGAGTAGATTGAAGGGTGAGGGGCTCCTATCAAATGATTAGTGTAGCATCCTGAATTTTTTTAATATTAAATATCACTATATTATTTAACTATTTTCTTAGCTCAGATTTCAAAATTTTAAATAAAAATATGAAAAATATGTATCATATCTAAAATGTTATTTCCAACAACTTTGTCTTCAGAAAGGAATCCAAAATAAAATTGGATAAGGCCCAATTTCAAAATATAGGCTAAAAATCATAATTTTATATGAACAACCTAAAATTGCCCAAATTGGACCTTAATTCTCCCCCTAAGGGGCTCTAATCGAAGCCTAACCCTAGCCCAACCCTTGTTGACCGATTCTTCTTCGAAAACCTTAACCCTAGACCCTTCGATTTGGCGCAGCGACATCAGATTTGATCGACCCAAGTTTTTCACAATTTTCCCCACTTTGGACTCTATAGCTCGATTCGATCTCTAAGACCACCCATAGGCTCTATAAATAGAGGGCTTCGACCTCTGGTGACCCTCGTTTGACCGTTTGGCCGGCGGCGTGGTCGATCGTGGTCGGACTTGGGCGAATTTTGGGCGTTTGAGGCGGTGCGATTAGGGTTCCGACGCGCATTTTCTCTCTTCCTTTCCCGTCGATTAAGGTAGGTGTCTCTCGGGCTAAACATTAATTAAATCATGCTAGCATGTTCATGTTAATGTCCTCTTACTAATGATGCTATTTCGCCTAATTTTCATTCACTATACCGTTTGTATTCATCGTTTAATCAAGGGTGTGTTAAAGTTTCATCGTCTTCATTTTACCTCTGTTTAGGTTAGTATACCATAGATGAAAGTTTAATTAAAGCATGTCATGTTATTTCCATTCGAGTGCTCTTTCCAGTGATACTAATTTGCCCAAATTCTGTTGAGTAGATTGTTCAAAATCGTCATTTTAGTTAAGGTCTGTCGGGGTTTGCCATCGACAGATCTCTGTTTAAGAAACGGCCCTTCCAGTGACCGCATGGCGAAGTGGCGGTCGTGCGATGGATCGTCTGGCTGCCCTAGTTTTAAAAAAAAAACAAAATTTATTAATTAAACAGTCCTTGCCTGACCATTTATGACATAAAGCGGTCATCCTCCTGACCGTTTTCTGGCCTCACAGTAAAAACTGATGCTTGTTTTCTGCATTTTGACTGATTATTAGCCAGTGTCCAGCATGTCTATTTGACCGGTAATGATGCAAAAATGTACTGTTAACTTGGGATAATAGAAACTGAAATCAATTTTTATCATCTTCATGATTATTTCCTTCTTGATTATCATCCTTAGACAACCATGTGAATCATGTGTAGAATAAACAAGTTTTGGTCGATTTAAATAATTTCTTTGCCACTTATAAATTGTTGAATATTGTTCATAATGTTCTGTTTGACAGTCATGCCACTTTGGTGGTATTGACTGACCGCACCGTTCACGTTTTCCATGTTTCCAAGCCTCAATCTTGTAAAAGTTGGGACTCTCCACCGGATACTCCTTCCGTTGGACTAGTGATGGAAATCAAGCTAGCTGCCGCCAAAGCCGATCGATGAAGCTGCTGGGCTGGAGATTAACGCGCTACCTTTGGGTAGCGCGACCTGAAGAAGGCGCTAGGTTTCCCTAGCGCGTTCTCAGGCAGACGGTCAACTGCAGACGCCCCAACTACCCAGCCCTTGGAACTCTCAATGACTTCAATGTTCGCTGTTTCCCACTGTTGTAATTGATGTTTTAGTGTCTTTTAGGCTTCCCCTTCCCCCCTATATATGTACTCCATCTCGTTTGATTAAGTAATGGAATAGAAATGATTTGAGAAAATGAGTGTTTGAAGAGTATAGCATGGCTATATCTCTTATCTTCCCCCCCAATCTTTGGAATCCCTCCCTCCTCCCCTCTACGGGTGCGATGCCTATGTTCTTCTTCTAATCCTCCCTTTTCCCCTTCACGGAGGCCGTTCGAAGCTCCGGGTGCATCGGCTTTGAGAAGAGGCCGGGTGTGAGGCCCCATTCGGGCTCCGTTCTTCCTCCACCGACGATCGACGTCCTCCACCACCGCCAACGACGTGGCTATGATCAAGACGGAGTTTGGTTGCACCGGTCCTGCGATGGGATCGGGTGTGATGCCCCAGCCAACACCCTACTGGTCCTAGCTTGCCCTGCCATGCCCCTTTCTCCCTCGTCGCCCACCCCCGCTCCTACATTCACCAAGTTATCCTAGCTAGCAATAGGTTAGTTTAATCAATGTTTAGGGCCCCCATGTTTTGTTTAAGATCCCCCCCCGTGTCATATCCACCCTCCTATGTGCCCTCCCCTCGTGAATCACTCCCCCGAAGTCATCCACGAGCGCCCCTAAGTCCAACTTCTTCGTCCGGCGACTGTCTGAGAACGCGCCATATCGTCCTAGCGCGTTCTTCATGAAGGCGCCATGTTCCTATAGCGCGACTACGGGCAGAAGGTTGAAGAAGGCCACCCCCTCCCAATCTCGTTTCACATCAAATGGTATCAGAGCTTAGGGAACCAGCCTGTTCTCACAGACTGGGATCTTGAGCTTCTAGGTTCGAGGACGAACCTTCCAAAGTGGAGGGGTTTGATGGAAATCAAGCTAGCTGCCGCCAAAGCCGATCGATGAAGCTGCTGGGCTGGAGATTAACGCGCTACCTTTGGGTAGCGCGACCTGAAGAAGGCGCTAGGTTTCCCTAGCACGTTCTCAGGCAGACGGTCAACTGCAGACGCCCCAACTACCCAGCCCTTGGAACTCTCAATGACTTCAATGTTCGCTGTTTCCCACTGTTGTAATTGATGTTTTAGTGTCTTTTAGGCTTCCCCTTCCCCCCTATATATGTACTCCATCTCGTTTGATTAAGTAATGGAATAGAAATGATTTGAGAAAATGAGTGTTTGAAGAGTATAGCATGGCTATATCTCTTATCTTCCCCCCCCAATCTTTGGAATCCCTCCCTCCTCCCCTCTACGGGTGCGATGCCCATGTTCTTCTTCTAATCCTCCCTTTTCCCCTTCACGGAGGCCGTTCGAAGCTCCGGGTGCATCGGCTTTGAGAAGAGGCCGGGTGTGAGGCCCCATTCGGGCTCCGTTCTTCCTCCACCGACGATCGACGTCCTCCACCACCGCCAACGACGTGGCTATGATCAAGACGGAGTTTGGTTGCACCGGTCCTGCGATGGGATCGGGTGTGATGCCCCAGCCAACACCCTACTGGTCCTAGCTCGCCCTGCCATGCCCCTTTCTCCCTCGTCGCCCACCCCCGCTCCTACATTCACCAAGTTATCCTAGCTAGCAATAGGTTAGTTTAATCGATGTTTAGGGCCCCCATGTTTTGTTTAAGATCCCCCCCCCCCCCCCCCCGTGTCATATCCACCCTCCTATGTGCCCTCCCCTCGTGAATCACTCCCCCGAAGTCATCCACGAGCGCCCCTAAGTCCAACTTCTTCGTCCGGCGACTGTCTGAGAACGCGCCATATCGTCCTAGCGCGTTCTTCATGAAGGCGCCATGTTCCTATAGCGCGACTACGGGCAGAAGGTTGAAGAAGGCCACCCCCTCCCAATCTCGTTTCACATCAACTAGGACCACTATTATGAGACATCCGTAAGACTCCACGAGCCTGAGATTCTCACTAGGACGCCGAGTAGGTTGTACCACAAAGTCCTGAACCCATTGAAAGTCAATTTTTTCGCAAAACAAGGCCCTGTCAAAGTTCTGTCGAAATTCTGTCAAAATCCTGTCAAAAGTGAAAAACGGTCCTTCCTAGACTGCCAATTAGTGGGTTGCGATCTTGACTAGACCGTTTCTTCCTCTCTGAGACTTTTTGGCCAGACTCTATTAGCCGGTCCGGTCTAGCCCTATTGGAAGCGGTCTCCCTGTGATCGTCTCTTTTTAGTGGCGGTCCATGACTAGACCGTTTCTTCTCTTAGCAACCTGAAATCTCTTATTTTTAATGATTATTGTACCCAGCCTTTTTTGGGCTACCATACATCGAATTTTGACCCTATTCTAGGTCAATTATTGGAATGATATTCCATTAAGCCCCTCTTAAAGTCATTTTTCATAAATGATTCGTTCCATCGATGAAGAGCTTATTGTTTGAACTTCATTAAGAAAATCTATACTCCTACATGGAATGCCTCGATTACATGGTTTAACCTTGGAACTCTTGGTCATTTATATATGTGAATGTCAAGATTGGGATCTAAAATCCAACCCCTTCAGTGCCAACGCATCATAAGGGCTCGGTCTGGTCCTGGGAGGAGCGCCCGAAAGTACTTGTGTCCCGGAAAGTTTGTAATGACAAGATGTGACATTGCACCGTAGTGCATGACTAGCGTGTTAATCTATGACATTCGACTTCACTCAACTACTTGAAATTCTTGCGTGACATGACGTGCGTGCTTGACATGGCCAATTCACATGGAAACTTTACTTGAACTCTCGTGGAAAATTCTCGTTATGCTTGCATTTATTCTTAAATTGCCATCTATCTTTTCATTCTCTTATCTGTCATTTATCGCCTGTTTATATGTTTATTTTGATTCTTTTATCACGTTGCCATACATGATGAAATGATTAATCATTTAAACTATGCCTGATGATAGAGATATAAAATCTTACTGAGCTCTCGCTCACTCAGTTTTCCCCACCTTTTCAGGTAGCTCGGATGAGGAGACTCAAACTGATGGGCTCGGGCAAGAGTGATGGCAGGAGCAAGCCAGGTAGCGTCGATCATGTTCTTCTTTAGAGTCGTTGTAGTTACTTCAGTAGTGAAAGTCTTTAGTCATAGTGGGACTTATGTTCTTGTTCTCTTTTTCAGTGTGTCTGTTGATGTAAGTGTTAGTAAAGTCCACAAGATGTCAGTTGTAATAAGTAAACTTCATCTTTATTATCAATAAAGTTTTTATTAATTGCATTTTAGTTATCGGCCTTGGCGTATGGTCTCTTGTGGCAATGAATGCTCTGATTGACATGAATGTTATAACTGCTGCGTTTCGATTTTTTCTGCATCGGGGTTGACAATTAGTGTCAAGGAGATGAGCAATATCAAGAGTGAAAGAAGCATGCTCCTCAACACAATACTCGTGGGACTCAATAAGATCAGATAAATCAGCGAATTGAAGAATGTCTTCAACAAGATTAGATTCGCCGAGATCATGAAGAGGTAAAAGATCAATGCCCTCCCCTTGATTAAAAGATGCCCAATCGAGATAAAAGTCATGACGGGTACCCGCCGCTTCCTTTATCCAAGAGAGATCATTAATGGCCTCACTAAATTTATTCTCCACTCGCATATCCTCTTCGTCCTGTTCTTGGAACAAAGCCTCTTCAAATTCAAGAAGGGAAGTGAATGGGATTTGATCATGGACTTGCACACTACTTTCTTCTTCTTCACCCCCCAATTTGAGATCATCAACTTCTCTAGAACTCTCCTCATAAGGACAACTAAACTCAAGCTCCTCAAACTCACCCTTTTGGTCATCATCATAACTATAGCTAGCTCCCTTTAAAACTTCCTGATAAGAATCCTCCATATTTTTCACATGATCTAAATCGAGAGTGATTTGAGTATTGTGTTCATGGGAAACCATGGGCTGTTCATAAAAACTTTTAGTATTGTCAAATTGTGGATGTTGGTAATCAGAATTATCATTGGAGTAGCTAGACAATTGATCCAATTCCATGCCCTCGATGGTTTCAGCAAGTTGATCTAGTCGGGCTTGGTTGGATTGAATTTGAGCCATGATGAATTGATGACATTGATGAAATTGATTCAATCTCTCCTCCTGATTGAGAGTTGAGTATGGAGGAGATAGATGTGTAGACTGAGAAGCAGAGTTCGATGGATAAGAAGTTAAATAATGAGGTAGGGGAGAAGATGTGGGTTGTCCTCCATAGTGGGCTTGATTATGAAAGCTATTTGAAGATGGAGCCTAATTTTGAAAGAATTGATCCGGAGGATTTTAGGCCAGGCCTGGATAAGAATCCCAAGAACTATTATGTTGTTCTCCCCCATAAGAATCATAAGAAGGTATGGAGGGTCTTTGAGCAATTTGGGCTTGTTCTTGGGGGCGAAATGAATTATAGGGCCCATGAAAGAATTGAGTGGATTGGGTATGATCTTGAGTAAAGGAATGAAGCTGGGCCCTCATGAGTGATGGGCTTTCATTGTAGGCTGACCAAGAGTATGGGCTTTCATAGTGGGTCGGGCCATTGTGGGTGAATGAGAAAGGTTAAGTTAGCCCATTGTCAATATAATGGGCCGGTCTGGCCTACATGTCATTATACTCATGATAATAAGGTGGAATGAAGGAGTTTACATTCATAGCCCAAATAATGGATCAAGAAACATGGGCCAACAAGTCCACCTCAAAGATTGGAATTTTCTCACCCATTTTCAAGTTTTTTTTTATTTTTTTATGTTTTTTTAAACGATGCAATCAATTAACAACTATATGAATAATGCATGCAACATGATGATTTTTTTATTATTTTATTTTTAACCTTCTAAGGGCAAACTAAGTTTGGGGTGTTTCTTGGTACAACATGCCTGGCGTCCGTAAGAGAATCCAATGGTGCGGACTTATGGAGGTCTTGAAAAAGGAGATTCTAGTTCAAAGAGACGGAGCACTCAATGGATGGTCCTTCCAATTCCAAGAAAGGTGTACCTAAATTATCCTTAAGAAGGGAAAAAGAGAAGAAGAGAATGGTTTTTTTCTCAAAGATGCAAATAAATAAATAAAAAACTTAACTAAATGCAACTATGCATGTGAGATATGAAAGCATGATATCATGATGATGATGAAAAAGTTTTTTTTCTATTTTATCATAGAGTTTTATTTATTTATTTTTTTTCAAAGAAAGGTGAATAAAGGACAACTAGCAACTAAAAATACCAAACAATATTAAAATCTACTAAAAATACAGTCTATAATCATGTTTTTTTTGGGTTATCTGATTTTTTGATTTTTTAGATTTTTAGGAATTTTTTTGATTTTTCTAAGAATTGACAAAACATGACTTGTTCCTACGTTTACTGACCTTTAACGACGCTTGAATTTTGACGATTTTCATATTTTCTACTTTCTGCTTCCTGTTGTGACAGATACAGACATTCAACGACGCTTCCTATTTTCTGTAACAATTTATTTCCTATGAATTTCAGGTCCGACTTTTTTTGTGATTTTCTGATTTTTTTTCTTTTTTCTGTAAAATAAAAACAGAAAAATTAGTATACGTGCACTAACACTTGTCGTTAAAAATACCGTGCCACAATTTCTAAAATATATCGCACTCACTAAAAAAAGATTTAAAATTAAAGTAAAGTGAGAGTATGGGTCGATCTCACGAGGAAAAAATATTATCTTTTTTAGCAAGTTGAAAACCTCTTGTATTTGTAAAAACCAAGTTTGAGTGAGTTTATGAAAGAGAAAATAAGAGTGTGTGAATTGAAATTGCTTAAAATTAAATCTACCTAAAGAAGATTAGAGGGTTGAGAAGAGAAATTTGGAAGAGATAAATAGAGAAAGAAAGAAGAACAAATATAAAAATTAATTTTTATTGCTAAGAGTAAAGATTATAAGTCTATGAAATTGAAAATTATAACTTGTATAAAATAAAAGAACGAGGGACGAAAAGAGCCATGGAATTGGAAGAATAGCACCGTCCACACGCCGTACCGAGCCTTTTAGATGGTCGCCTCGCTTTAGAGATGAACGCCGCCTTAAGAGCACGGAAGAAGAAGATCCGCCTTGGGGATCTGAGAAGAATATAAAAGAGGAGAGAGAGAGAGAAGAGGAGGAAGATTAAAATCTACGAAATATAGTAAAATAGAAATAAAAATAGAGTAAGAGAAAAATTGAAATAGCTTTTTAATGAAGAGGAATCAGAAGATGGCGAATATGAAGAAGTTGAAGATCTTGAAGAGAGGAAGAACTTTCTTGAAGAGAGTAGAGGGAGAAAGTGATCAGAAGAGGGTGAAAAAGTGATAAGAATATTAAAAAACGCAAGTATAGAAAAACATGAAAATTGAACTTTGAAGATTAAATTATAACTTAAAAACGAGATAGAATTGGAGGAAGAGGAAGAATAAGAAAATCTATATCTTTGAAAAATGAATAACTTTAAGGAAGAGAGTAGAGAGAGGAAACAAGCAAAAGAAGGTGAAAATGGGGGGAAAACGGAGGGCTGTGCGCGCGGATGAACATTAAACCGTGAAAGATAGAACTTTGAAAAATAGGAAGTAACTTAAGAACGAGATAGATCTAGCTAAAAGAGTAGAAGAAGAAGTTGAAGAAATCTTAAAAACGAACAACTTTGATGAAGGAAGCAAAATGAAAAGATGAACAGAAAGGCATGAAAATAGGCTAAGATCTCCGGATGGTTGCTCTTGGGCGGGTATTTATAGTGCATAGGGCTTCCTTGGGCTGGTTTCTTAATTGGACAAGGATCCTCCTAATTTCTCTCCAATAATTTCTCCACAAGATAATTTCATAAATATTCTTTCTTATTTCTCCCTTCACACAAATAAGGCATGGCGGCTTACTTTGACTTGGTCAACAAGAGGAGGGAAAGGGGGCTGCGCCCTAGGGCATCCCTTGCCCTGGTTCTGTGATAAATTCGCCCCTGACCCTTCTAGCAAATGCCGAGAGTGTCCTGCACACACAATATTTGAATTAAATTCATAGAAAATTGTTACTTTGCACATAAAAATCATGAGTGCTCACAATTATGCAATGGGAAATTAATCCTCATGCCGCTCAACCCCTTGTTATTCATTAATTATCCATAAATTAAGTTAATTTGCATAAAAGACCTTGATTCAAGTGAGGTTGAGTTTAGCTATAAAATATGCATAATTGTCTAATTGTGTGCACTTAAAGTGATGTGTGTGATGTGAATTATCATAGAATTATGAGCACTCATCAATAGACAAACCATGCTTAGGGTTTAATTATGTTTATGCCCTTGTAAGCATGTTGTCTATTTATTTTCATGAATGTGTTTCATGAATGAATATTTTTCCTATGATCCATGCTAGTCATCTATGTAGTGTCATACAAATTTGTTTTGCGTATATGAAACGACATAAAAATGAGCATGTTTAGAAAAATAATGAACATTTGTGTTTTTCTTATGAATCATGTGTTGTTTTCTGTATGATATTTGTTTGTTTTTTTGTACATATATGTTTGTCATATGTTACTTAATAAGTAGACAAGCATGTTTAAGAAAAACAAATTGTTTTAGCACCATGTGGTTGAGTGCTCAAAGCCAAGATGTTTAGCGCTAATGCGCTTGCATGCACGCGATCGCGCATGCACGATAATGTAGTCGAGAGATGTGTATTTCTCTCATGAGATGTGTACATTTCTTGCATACAAGAACATTTGCTCGAAGTTGCTCTAATTATGCTGAGCTATCTTATATTAGTAGGAGATGATTGTAGCTTGCCTGGCTCCACTTTCGATGTCACTATATAAGAGAACTCAATGTAATTAGTTTGGATTTCTGATAAGCAAATTAAGGCAATGTGTGAATGATGTCCAAAACTCTCAATGTAATGCTATAGTGATTTAATGAAATGGCCACTTCAGATTGCAATCGTCGATCTCAGCAAGTGTGAGGACATAAGGCATCGTATGATCCATTACCTGTTAACTGAGGATGAGTTGCTTGACCTACGCACCACAACCATGTCAATGTTCGTAGAGGGCAATGTTGCGTAACACCACCATGACCAGAATCTTAGTGACTCTGGGTCAATTGAGATCGGAGCATGCACTTAGTCTATTAAGCGGCATGCAAAATAATCACATAGGTGAGTTTGAGCTTGCCATTGCCTAAAAATGTAAGATCAATTGAAGTTCTCTTTTGAGAGAACACCCTTGCTTAGTTAAGGGCATTATTTATGTAAATTTGAGATCTTTCAGAAGAGATCATGCTACACGATAGTTGATCATCTGATGGTGATGCCCAATATGAGTCGTGTCATGAAGGCAGCGAGAAACGATCCCACAGATGCTCAACAAGTGCAATCTATGTGATTAGGCATTTAACCTTTACTCGATTCGTGAGCCCATATAAGGCTGATTAAAACCCATAACCAGAATTTCTTGAGATGTGGAGTTGTTAGCCAAGCGCGAAGAAGCCTATCACATTACTGTCAATATTACCCAGAGGGGTTGACAAGTTGGCAGGATGGGACAAAAGAAGTAATCATAAGGGCAAGACTGTGCATTATGCGTTATGTCAATGAAGACATTCAAACATCGCTTTGACAAATACAGCGAGAATATAGACCAAAGTGAGTTGAAGTGCTTCAATGGTGAAAACTAAGGTCATTTCACACGTGATTGCACTAAGGTGAAATAGGTCCATCGTGCCCCTAGCCCTCCATGTGCCGGTGTGTGTAGATGCATGCTTTGGTTGCTCTGAGTGGATTATAGATCCAAGAGCAACATGGCACATAATAAGGGATGAAGCAAGATTTGTAGATTATTACCGGATGAGTCTAGCATAATCTAGTATTCCAGTGAGCTTTTATTTGATATTTATTAGCAGTCATGTGATCATTATCTTGGACAATATTTCATGTGGTTCTGGTATAGTGTTTTGGATCTAAATAAATATAGTCTCTTACTTATCCTTCTTCTGCAACATATGTGTTGCATACTATAGACCTAGATTTTGTTACATGGCATACTTGCCTGGGTCACATTAAGCAAGACATAATCTCCGGATTAGCAAGGGGTGTTGAGCCTGTTGCCCAGTAAATGGCTGGATAAACCCAGAGGGGGGTGAATGGATTTGTGAAAACTATTTGCATTATAACTAGCTTGAAGCTTAGCGATGTTTGATCGATATAAGCTCTCATGTAGAATGTGAGCTATAAAGGTGTGATGTGAATAATACGTGAGAATACTGAAGGATTGGCAGCACTATTATGAGTAGAAGTATGTTATAGTAATCGGTGTTGTTAAATAGTGTGTGACAGAAATGAAGTGCTAAAAGGAATTCAGAGTGAGTGAAGACCACATGAAGCACAGTGCAGTCACACAAGAGCAATCTCACAGATAAACACTGAGATTTATACTGGTTCGCCACTGATCTCTATCAGCCCTACATCTAGTACCTAGTAACCACTAAGATTTTCACTATTACCCCAACAAAGAATAGTACAAAGGCTATTTTTGATCAGGTATTCAGCTCACCATAGGCATCCTCTCACTAGGATCCCATCTTACTTGCGGGTTAGCCAGACCCAACTAATTCCCAAGCTCAGCCAAACTCAGCCAATTTCTAGGCTTGCGAAACCTACATGATATCAACCTCCTGCGGGTACTCTTGCCCTTAGGCAAGGACTTCTCCTCTTGAGGAGAAGAACACCTCATAAGGTGAGGTTACACAGATAAAGCCTTTATAATAGGCAAAGTTGTGTACACTAAGCACTGCAATGTTCAAGCCAGAAAAATCAGAGTAAAATATAATGGCCTTGAACATAAAGCAAGGATTTAAAGAGGAGTTAAGAAAAGATTGGAATGAAGATCTTATTTAGCTCCTCCTTCTTCACTTCGAGCACTTCAGCAGAGATGATAGTTGAAGCTTGGTTTGTCTTTTAGCTTCTTTCAGCCTTGCACTGTACGCTTACTGTGTTGTGTTCCTATGGTTTTGATGATCTCTAACACTATAAGTCATTAGCATTCTCATATCTTGACTGTTGATAATGTTAAAGCAAAATTCCTATATTGAAACTCTCATAACAGATAGTTCAGAAATTGCAGAAATGAAGCCAAATGAATGAGCCCAAGCTACTTCAATTCAACTCATTTTCAAGTTTCCTGGTGGTTGGGGTGAAGCTTAATTTGTTGGAAAAATCCCCTTGAAAGCAGAGCATCAAGTTTCTTAAGTTTTGCAGATTTTTGAAAACCAGAGGAAAAGTGTCGACTCTAGGAGTCGACACCTTTTTAACAAGGTTCTGTCTGGCGTCTGCATGTCTTAGTCCGTCGATGCAGTGGCCCCTTAGCATCGACGCAACAAAACCCTTCACAGAGCGTCTTTAGCATAATTGGTCCAAGGCGTAAGTGCATTTCGGTCTCAACATCGATGCAACGTGCTAGCCTTCAGCAAGTCCAACCAGACGCATCGATGCAGTGAGCCAGCCCTCAAGCAGGTCAAGGCAGTCACATCGATGCACAAGCCTCACTACATCGACGCAACTGCATCGACCTCGGCTTCAGCTGCACCGACCTCATGAGGCTCCAACAGTAATGTCTCTTCAGCTGCATCGACCTCACAAGGTTCCAGCAGCAAATCTTCATTAGCTGCATCGATCTCGCAGAAGGTAGAGAAAGCCAAGTACCTTATGTGCATCGACCTCGCCGTCACACAAGTCGACCTCATTGTTCATCCAGAAGCTTTTTTGAGTCATTTCCTGTCAAATCACATAAGTTCGAAAGTTGACCTAGAGAGGAAAAATATGGATTGAAAACCTCTAAATACAGGGATTTCGAGGTCTGGAGGTTGCTCCCATGTTTGACCTTTGTTCTAGACATCATTACCGTACCAAAACAACTTTTTGGAGGTTGCCATGTCAGTGTCCATACATGTGACATGTCCCTTGTCAGGCACCTACCTTTCTGCAGTCAGCCAATGGGAAATGGTCCTAGAAAAGTACACCGAATAGAGATTTGACCTGAGCCAATGAGAATGCAGACCGCCATACTTCTCCCATGAGGCACATTAAATACTCATATTTGAAGTTGAAAGAAATGTCCTTACCAAATATTTTTCTAGGCTATCAAAAGAAATATTGTCTGAAAATAGACTTTTATGTCCTTTGTAACACCCCAAAATTTTATGTAAATTATTTTAAGGTATTTCTAAAATTTTTGGGAATTTTTAGGATTTTTCTAAACTAAATAAAGGATTAATTAAAGCTTCAATAAAATATTGAGTGAATTTTGGGTTAAATACATTATTCTATAGGCCCAAAATCATAACCAGTTAATTTGGACAATTAAATAAGCCCAAAGGACCCAAAATCAAGCCCACTAGTCTTGGCCCATATTCTAGAAGCTGGAAATTAGGGTAATTACGGAATTAAGGGATAATGACTCTTTAGGAAGATAAATAAAAGGATAATATTGGGGATAATATTAAAAGAGTTTGAAGTATTTCAAATTCGGCGCCTGGAATGAAAAACAGTCTATCGCGAGACCGCTAACAGACAGAAAACGGTCGTCCCAATGACCGCTACCCACTACAGATTCCGTGAGAGAAGAAAACATGAAAATGTTGGATTTTTCGTGTCTAAATTATCTAGGATCGACCCTATCAGCTAATTAAATAAGTCTAGAAGGATTGTAGATCGAATTGAAAGTCTAATTGGAACTCTAAGTTCGTTCTAATCCTCAAAACCCTAGTTAACCCTATAAATAGATCCCAGATTTGACCTGAACAACCCTTACTTTTGGCACGCATGGAATTTAGGTAAGGAGGCATAATTAGAGGTAAGTTTCTTCTAGGAATTTGTTTATTATAGTTAGAACTAACTATCCTACGAATTTTTTTCTAGGAAATCAAGCCTACAGGAAGATAAAAGGTTCCAAAGTTGCTGATTCTACATTAAGAACTCAGGAATTAGTGCGTCCGACCCAGATTGATCAAGGAATTCAAATCCCTAAACGAGGTATTTAGCAAATGTGTCTTTAGAACTTTTTGTTACCCTTCATATCTTCTATCTACCCTCAAAATTTCACCTCTTTAGGACACGAGAATCAAGAGATAGAAGGATGTGAAGTTGCTGATTTAGTTCAGGACGAGCAGAGAACTAGGGTTGACTTGCAGTCTTAAATTCGAAGTTTAAAGCCCAAAACCAAGGCAGGTTATCTCATGGATGGCTTAAACATTATGTCAGGAATAAAAGTCCTCTTGTTTCAATTGATTTTATGCATTGTACACCGTGAATTTCATGTTTTACTAGGACTATGCATTTAGTTAAGTCTTCATTCATGAACTAGCCTTAATGAGAATAAAAGAAAATTTCTTGTTAATCACATGAACCTATGGATACTGTTGGCCTATCCTTGTTCTATCATGCCATAGAAAGTTTATATATGTTGATTTTCATGCATGATATGCATTAGTTTAGTATTTAGTCTTGTTATCTTTTGAACTCGGATTTACACAGGAAGAAACGATCTTCCTATCGACCGCAAGGGAAATTTAGCGGTCGTACGATAGACCGCTAGCCAATGTGAAATGGTCACCCATTAGACCATTTTTTATTTCTGATTTTTGCAAAATTGTTAACCCGAAACATATTACAGATTAGCCTTAATTAATATATGTTAAGCCTAGTTAGTTAAGTTTTAATCCAGATTTAGGTACTTGTTTCATATACTTAGTTATATTTACTATTCATCATGATAGATCTCATGTTTTCATGCACATTGGTATTATTTTAACTTATGTTAATTTATGACCAAAATCATATATTTTGTAGTAAATACATGTTTTAAATGATAGATGATTCATGATTTAACTTGATCGTTGTTTTATCACGATTCTCTCTCTCTAAGAGTCATTTTCTTACGTACATGGCACATATCCCGGTATGTTATCATTAGTTACACTTTTACACATTAGGAACACAATCTTGGACATGATGACCTCTCCTTTGGATATTCCTTCCAACGGACTAGGAATCTTGTTTCAAGGCCTCCGTAAGACTCCGCGAGCCTGGGATTCCCACTAGGACGCCGAGCTAGTTATACCATTACAAACCCAATTGTCTAGAAAGCACTTATACCAGAGTTTTATATTCTGGACCCTTAGCGGCCATCTGGTTGACTGCCAGCGTCTACTAGCGGCCATTCACTAGACCGCTAATGGATCCTAAACGGTTATCCACTAGACCGCTAAAGTCTCCAGATGTCCTGTTTTCAAAATATCGAATTATCTTATAAAACGATCCTATACTAGACTGCCATGATCAAGAAACGGTCCGGTAAACGACAGCTAATGTCATGTGTTTGATTAACCCGGGGTTTGACTCAAGGGTTGATTTTCCTATGTTCCTAGATAGTCCAATTGATCATCTAGAACCTGTCACATTATTCCAAAGATACCTAAGTAATTTTGAGAGTTAAAGAATGTACCATTATGCTGCCGGTCTACCGCCATAGCATAATGTACTTTAAATCTTTCTTTGATATCTTATGTCAACTTTGGTACGTTCTATACCTTGGTTACTTGATCATGAAGCTTGTTATTTGGAATTAAATCATTGGCCGTACCTTCTTATTATACTCGTGAAAGTAGCTTGATTTATACGTGAAGATGCAGTTCGGGCGCTGATTGTGTCCAAGGGCTCTATGCTAGTCCCCTCGACTGATTATCAAAAATATACTATAAACCATAGGGTATGATGCTACTGGCGTCGCATTGCGCTGGGAGTACTTTCTTTATAAATAAGTGAAATTCACGAGGAATCTAAGTGACTATCTCATGATTGAATTGCTACATGCTTGTTACATGACATTCTAGTGCATAACCTTTATGGTTATGAAAAGTGAAAAGTGAAAGTGAAAGTGCGTTCTTGATGCATGCAAGCACATTCTTGTTCGTGAAAGGCTAAGTGACGTTCTTGTTATATTCAACTTGATCTTATTCATATATCATTTCTAATCATCTATCATGATCTTATCATCGCTTGTTTTATTCGCATGTTTTATCATATTTACATGATTTATCTTATTCTTTAGAGCCAAAATATTAATTACTTAAATATTACCTTCATGTTGATACGAATATACCTACTAAGCAAGTGAGTTCATTACCCTACTTTCCAATCTTTTTCAGGAAATTCTAGCAAGTTGGATTCTGATTACTCAAGTGATGGATCCGAGAGTGATTGATGGTTCGAGAAGAGCCATAGTTAATCTAGTCAAGAGTCAAATATGTAATTTTCACTTTATTGAGTCTAGTTAGTCAATGAGTCAAGATCATGTACTAGATGATTGTTATCAATAAAAGTTAGATTTTTGATCAATTATTGTCTCCATTCATTCTTATGTGTGAATGATTTACGCTCTGATTATTATTGTCACTTGAGGCTTCTCTTGCCGGCTGTTCACGTTCCCGATTATTTTCGCTGCATAATCTCGGGACGTGACATCCTTACTGGTCAAATCGATGGACAGACTTTTAGAGAGAAAGTTCCCTTCTAGAGCAGCCAAATGGGGCACACATTTCCATGCGAGTCAGGTGTGCTTGTGTCTCAAGTGACAGTGGTGGACCCTGGCTGCTAAAGGGGGTTCAGAGCTGCTACTGGTGTTGTTGTTGCTGCGGACGCATTTGAGAGAAAAGGAGAACCTATTAAGAAGCCAGCCACGTCGAAAAAGAAAAGAGAGGAAGCAGAAGAAGACGGTGATGAGCTCAAGCCTAATCACCAAAAAGGATCAGAAGCAGAACTGCAGCTCCTCTTCCTTATGCTCTTTGTCTTGCAATGAAAATCCATTGTGAAGGAAGCAAGCGTTCCAAAAAGTAGCAAACTGAGCCTTCCATTTTTTAGACAGAAACAATCTCTCTTGACTTGAATTTCACTCTTCCTGTCTGAGTTTTTACATTGTTCTTTTTCTGTTTATTGTTCCTCTTGTTAAAATTGTAAACAGTCCCTACCGGTTTATGTGTAAGAAGACAGACAGAGGTGTCCTCTGGTCTGTGGTGAACCGTCCCTGCTGGTTTGTGTGCAGGAAGACAGACAGAGGGTGTTCTCTGTTCTGTGGTTTGGGACGTGTCCCCGGTCAAGTTGTGTGTCAGTAGGAAAGTCTCACTTGGTTTGAGTGAGGGGTGGATGTAGGACTCAGGTTTGAGTCTGAACCACCTTTAAATCCTTGTCCAAGTGGTTTGGTTGTGTAATTGCCTTGCGCTAGATGCTTGCTTAGGAACGTAGCTCTTGTTTATATCTGAATCTTGCATTTTAGGTTCTTGTATTCCTTGCTTGTGGTTCTTATTCCGCTGTAATCTTTTTATATCTAGAAAAAGAGGGGCAGATCTATTCACCTCTCCCCTCTAGATCAGCCATTCCCGCACAACACGTGGTATCAGAGCCAATCTCTCATGATGGGGTCCAACGACCTTGAGAGAAATGGTGGAATGGCGTCCGAGGGACTTATGCCCGAAGGACATTTCATTAACAGACCACCCTTCTTCACCGAATCTAACTATCCTTACTGGAAAAATCGTATGCGGGTGTTTGTCCGTGCCCAAGACTATGAGCTCTGGCGAGTTGTTAGCAAGGGTCCCTACGAGCTTCCAGAAGATGAGGACATATGGACCAAGGAGCAGATAAGAAGATCTACAGTCAACTGGAGTGCCAAGCACATTATGCAGTGCTCTCTTCATCCAGTGGAGTTCTCAAGAGTATCAACCTGTGCGACAGCCAAGGAGATGTAGGATCGCTTAGAGATAATATATGAAGGCACATCTCAGGTGCGTGAAACCAAAGCAAATATTTTAATTTCTGAATATAAAATGTTCAGAATGAAGCTTGATGAGTCCATTCAAGATATGTATGCTCATTTAACTGTACTTACAAATAGCTTAACTGATCTGGGAAAGAAATATACAGAGCAAGACGTAGTGAGAAAAATCCTCCGATCATTAACCCCTGCTTGGCATATCAAAGCTACAGTGGTCGAAGAGTCCAGAGATCTATCAACCACCAAGGTAGAAGAGCTTATAGGATCTCTTATGACCTATGAGATTAACTTGAAGAACAAGGAAATAGAGGTGACTAAGAAGAAGCCTTTGGCTCTAAAGGCCGAACCTAGCCGCCAAACTACCTCCGACAAAGGTGAGACTTCTACCAGTGAGCAAGATGAGGATCAAGTAGCCATGCTCACACATAAGTTCAGAAGTTTTCTGAGAAAAGAAGGTAAGGGCTTCATGAGAAGGAAGCCGCAGGTAAAGAAAGGTTACAGATCAAACTCTGAAAGTTTAAAGAAAGCTGACAAGATTATTTGTTACTCTTTCAACAAATCAGGACATGTCAGGACTGAGTGTCCTGAAAGAGTGAAGAAAGTTGCCAAATGGAAAGGCGAAAAGAAGAACAAAGCCATGATATGGACGTGGAGTGATGAGGAAGAAGATGATGACGAAACAAGCTCCACGGAGAAGGAAAAGGAAGACTTCTGCCTCATGGCCAAAGGAGGTGATGAATTTGAGGTACATTCTCCTTTTGATGATTTCACTACTAGTGATTGGGAAGAAGCTTACATAGAGCTTATGGATAAGTATGACATGTACAGAAAGGAAAACAAAGCCTTAAAAAGGAAACTCAACTCAATGGTGCATGATATAGCATGAATGATAAAACTGTCACCCTGGAATCTGAAATTGAAGAGCTAAAGAAAATGATTGAAGATTTGGAAAATGGAAGAAAAGAAATGGCTGACTTAGAAGTTGAAAATGAAGACTTAAGAAATGAAATTGATGACATGAAAATGAAAAATGCAAAGTTATAAAACTGACAACAAACTATGTAATGAAAAATATGAAGCTGTCAAACAAGTCAATTCTCAACTTCTTGAAATATTGAAAATCTGTGAAAAGAACTGAATGACAAACAACAATCATTGGAAAAGTTTGTAGATGGCAGAGAAAACCTAGATGCATTGCTAGGCACAAAAATGAACTTCAACAAGGAAGAGTTGGGCTTTAATCCCACAAATAAAAAGCAAGTAGGTTTAAAAACTGTTACTTTTGTGTCTTCCACAGATGCTTCCACCTCAAACACAAAACCCATCCAAAATCAAGAAAAATCAAATAACAAAGGAAAAGAAAAGGTTGGAACATCCGAAGAGAAAAACCCTGGAGTTCTTAAGAAAATTGCTCAAAAAGCTCAAACAGGTCAACCTCATCCACAGCCTGCGTCAGTGCAGCCAAAGATTACGACCTATTGCTGTGATAGAAATCAACATGTGCATCGACGCACCAGCCGCAGGGCATCGAATCACCAGCTAAACAGAACCCCGCCATGATCCCAGTCTTCAGGGTATGCATCAATGCAGCCAAGGGGTCAGGTCGATGCAGTGGTCTCACAGAAAGGACTTTATCTGGGAAAAACAGGGGAAAGGTCGACGCATGGGTTACATGAGGTCGATGGACCCTTCAAACAGAAGCAGTTATCAATATGGCTTTCAGGATACAGGTCGACGCAGTCAGGTGGACATGTCAATGCAGTCATATAGTAGGCCCTACTATACCTTATATACACATAGACCTAGTCAAACCTATTTTCCTATGAGCCACAACACCTTCTATCAATCAAAAATAATCATTAGAACCAAAAACAATCCTTCTCATACATAAATCATAAATCAAACAATGAAAAACAAAAGAAGAATGTGAGAATAGAAAATAAGAAAAGAAATTCGATAGCAAGTAAGAAAATCAAAAATGAGAAGAAAATCTGGATTCCAAAGACTATGGTATCATGCTTTGAAGAGATGAAGAGCTTGATGTGACCCAAGTTTTATTGGATTCCAAAACTTGTCACTTAATCTGTCTTGTGCAGGAGTGTCTTGCAGCCGTGCATAATCGATGGTACCTGGATAGTGGTTGCTCAAGACACATGATTGGGGACAGAACCAAGTTCTATCTTTTGGTGAAAAAAGGAAGTGGACATGTCACTTTTGGAGGGAACAACAAAGGAAAAATCATTGGTACAGGTAATGTAGGTAAGAATCTCTCCAACTCTATTGAAAATATCTTTTTAGTTGAAGGTTTGGAATACAACTTGCTAAGCAAAAGTCAATTATGTGATAAAAGTCATAGAGTGATATCTGACTCTCATGAATGCAAAATTCTGGAACCAAAATCTGATAAAGTAAAACTTTCTAGCAAGAGAGTCAATAATGTATACATGATTGACTTAGATGATCCTGCACACTTAAATCTCTATCTTGCTACACCAAAATCTGAACTTACATGGTTATGGCATCGTAGACTAGGACATGCTAGGTACAATGTCTTACATAAACTCTTGAAGTATTCAATGGTGAAAGGGCTACCTGAACTCTCCTTCAAGCAAGAAAATAAACTTTGTGATGCATGTGCCCTAGGGAAAAAAACTAGAAAATCCTTCAAAACCAGATCTGAAAGTGTATCATCTAAACCACTTGAACTAATTCATATGGACTTATTTGGGCCAACAAGAACTGCTAGTCTAAGTGGTAGAAGATATGGATTTGTGTTAGTGGATGATTTCTCTAGGTTCACATGGGTATTCTTTTTTACACATAAGAACGATACTTTTGATGAGTTTCAGGCACTCTACATGAAGATACAGCAAGATGGTGAGTTCAAAATTTCTAATATTTAATCTGATCATGGTGGTGAATTCGACAATGCTGAATTTTATGAATTCTACAGGGCTGAAGGTATATCTCACAGGTTTTCATCACCAAGGACTCCTGAACAAAATGGGGTAGTTGAAAGGAGAAACAAAACACTCATAGAGATGGCTAGAACTATGCTAGCTGAATGACAACTCCCAAGGAGATTTTGGGCCGAAGCTGATAAATACAGCATGTTACATCATCAACCGCTCCATGGTAAGGTCATTCACCAAAAGGACTCCTTATGAGTTGCTCAAAGGTAAAAAGCCTTCTCTTTCACACATAAGAGTGTTCAGATCTAAATATTTTATCCACAATAATGATAAAAGAGAATTGGATAAATTTGATCCCAAAAGTGATGGAGGTATATTTCTTGATTATTCTGATTGATCTAGGGCTTATAGAATCTACAATGTTAAAACTCAAGTTGTGGAAGAATCACCCCATGTCACTTTTGATGAATTCAATGATGATACTAAAAGTGACAAGCCTTGCAGGAAAGATGATGACAATGGAGAATTCTTGACCACAAAGGAAAAGCATGATCTTCCACAAGAAGATGCAAGAGGAGATGATGACTTGGGAGAACCAAGCAATACAAGGGATCAAGCTACCGGTGAAGGTAATGCCACTATCGATATTCGAGTACTTAAAGATCATCCTTTGGAAAATGTTATTGGTAGCTTAAATGACCCACCTAGAACCAGGTCGTATTTTAGAATTGTTGAAGAATTGGATCAAATTACACTTGTCTCACAAACTGAACCAAAAAAAGTGGAAGAAGCTTTAAAAGATGAAAACTGGATAAATTCTATGCAAGATGAATTAAACCAGTTTGAAAGAAATAAAGTTTGGCATCTAGTTCCTAGACCATCCTCAAAATCTGTCATAGGCACCAAATATATTTTTAGAAACAAGCTAAGTGAAGATGGCAAGATAATGAGAAATAAGGCAAGATTGGTGGCTCAAGGTTACAACCAGGAGTTTGGGGTAGACTTTGAAGAATCATTTGCTCTGGTAGCTAGACTTGAAGCCATTAGAATTTTGCTTGCATTTACATGTTCTCACAAGATAAAATTGTAGCAAATAGATGTGAAGAGTGCCTTCTTGAATGGTCGAATAAAAGAGGAAGTTTATGTGGAGCAGCCCCCCGACATTGAAAATTCTAATCATGAAGACCTTGTGTACAAATTAGACAGGGCACTCTATGGCTTGCAGCACGCACCAAGAGCTTGGTATGATCGATTAAGCTCCTTCCTCATAGAAATGGATATACAAGAGGTAAAATAGATCAAACACTCTTCACCAAAGGCAAGGTAAGAACATCTTGATAGTTCAGATTTATGTTGATGATATTATGTTTAGATCTACAAAATCTGAAATGTGTGAAGAATTTGCTAACCTTATGACTAGTGAGTTCGAGATGAGTTTAATGGGTGAACTTCAATTTTTTCTCGGCTTGCTGGTCAACCAAAGTGCAGATGGGTGCTTTATAAGTCAAGCTAAATATATCAAGGAGCTACTGAAAAGGTTTGACATGACAACTTGTAATACAATTGCAACTCCTATGGGAACCACTACATCATTGGATGCGGATGAGAGAGGTAAATTTGTGGATGCAAAAATTTATAGAGGTATGATTGGCTCATTGCTTTACTTAACTGCATCTAGGCCAGACATCTAGTTTAGTGTATGCCTTATCCTTAGATATCTTGTCGGGACTCAAGAGTTGGGATTGTGATATCCGTCATCTTGTGATCTTTCACTTATTTCTTATTCAGATGCGGACTACACTGGATGCAAGCTGGATCGCAAGAGCACGAGTGGCTATTGCCAGTTTCTGGGTGGGTGTTTAGTCTCTTGGGCTTCCAAGAAATAACACTCGGTTGCCCTCTTAACCGCAGAGGCAGAATATGTTGCTGCAGGGAGTTGTGGCACCCAAGTGTTGTGGATTAAACACCAACTCCAAGATTACCTAGTGGATCTTGGTTGTGTCACAATTCTGTGTGATAACACAAGGACAATTAATCTTGCTAAAAATCCAGTCCAACACTCTAGGACAAAGCATATTAAAATTAGGCATCACTTCATTAGAGATGAGGTTCTTAAGAAAAAATTTGAACTGCACTTTGTTGATACATTGAACGAAGTTGTTGACATTTTCACCAAGCCTCTATGTAATGACAGGTTTTCTATGCTTAGAAGGGAGCTTGGTCTGTGCAGACCACAAATCAACAAGGATTGAAGTGTTAAATATATCTCTCTGGATGTTTGTTAATCATGCTGAATTGCAATAAAATGCTGAACAGAAAATCTAATGCATATACATTTCATATCAAGACATTTTTGTTACATTTAGGTCATAGTGTAAGGGGGAGCAATTTCTTTGAGATGTACTTGCATACATGTTGTTTTCATTTTGTCAACTTTAATAAGTGTACAACCATTGTCAGCTATCTCTTCATCTATTTCTGGAATACTGGACTGTTAATTGGGTTAAAGGTTGGTATCTTGCTGCTACTCAGGTCAATCTTGCACATACTCAGGGGGAGTGTATGCTATATACCCTCTACTCTTGACATTCACAATTTTCTGAAAATCCCCCTGGTCATCTCTTGATGATGCTACCTTGAAAAATCTGAAATTCAGTAGCTTCCAATCTGGGCACCATGATCATAAAATAGAGAGGACCTCACAGTAAGAATCTTCTATTATGTGACCTTGTGTTTGTCCATCCAAAAAAAATGGTTCAAGTTTAATGACTTCATTGAAGTCTGAGATAAAATACTTTGAAATCATCTATGTTCAACTTTCTAATAGACCTTAACTAGTGCTTACATGTTGTGCCCTGAATAATACTTTCTGAAATCTGTAAATTCTAATTTCAAGGCAAGGTTGGTTGAGGTACTAAGATTAAGTATTGTTTTTAAACATCATGAATTGTTGGGATTCATAAATGCTAAATTCTGTCAGAGCAATGACATTGGCTCACTGAGAAACCATGTCCCCTGTCCAAGAAGACAAGTGGGGGTTGTGTCATGAGGTGCCTCTGTTAACTCTGTAGTACATTGAAGAAAACTTAAGGCAGAGCAATGACACAATTGCTGAGAAATATGTCCCCTCCTCAGAGAAATGAGATCAGACATGTCATGAGGTGGCGATGCTATCTCTGTTCAAATTGAGGCATGACAGTTAGTCACACCAAGTACCTAGGGATACTGGCATCTAAACAATGTGTATCCTCAAGATACAATGCATGACTGAACTTAATTGCTCGTAAAAATATTCCTGTGCTCAAAGAAAATTATGAGCTTGATAGGAAAAGATAAAAGAAAAAATGATGAATCTCTGAATTCCATAAGTATTTCATGCTTATTTAACCTCAATACTAGTTTGTGTAACTCCTAAAGGAGCCTTTGAAGCTGGATAAGTAAGGCTAAGGAAGGTTAAATGTAACGACTCAAGAATCCGATTAGCAGGAAGGTCCGATAACCAGAGACTCGCACCGTCACCCACGAGCCCAAAGACTCGGAAGGGTTAAAGAATGGTGTGGAGCCTACACAAGTATCACAAATAATTGTAGAAATTAAACAGTTAATATATTTAAGCAGGAAATTAAATTAACATTTTGCATGATACATGGTCCACAAGATAACATAAAATAAAAAACAGTAGTCCACAACTAGTATAGAGACAAGAAAGAAAAGTACAGCTACACGGGGCATACCCCGGTTCTGACCTCTGGCACTAACGCTAGGCACCTGAACCACGCTGAGCCTCAGTCGCGCTCCTCTGAGACCGCGCCTCGCCTGAAACACGGTGAAAACGCGCAGAGAATGAGTCTCAGAATAAGACTCAGTATGGATCACTCAAACCCTACCTCGTGAAACGAGAAACAACTACGCTAGCGGTTAAGCGAGTACCTCAGAAGTAACAGCCCTGCAACTACAACATCGGTCTCGCGGCATGAAAACCGACGCACGTGCCACGACGAAACAACCGGAGCTCAACGGTCAACCCGACCAAAACCCGAAGGTCAAAGTCACAAGACTGAAAGTCTGTCGCTCCCGACTCGACAATAGTACTTCCCACTAGAAGCACAATCGGTAGCGTCCCTTGACGTCTTACACCGCACCGCAGGTGAACTGCCTGACGTGGTAGCGCCAAGCAGAGGCACGGACACCGAACAAGTAACCACAAAGTAAGTGAATAGCTGGGGTCACGCTCGTCAGCGTGTGTCCAATTGCCCCCAACCACGTGTGCACACACAGACCATGCGTCCTAGGTCTGGCCTCTAACTGGTTTTTCCCTTGAGTTGAACTCTGGCTACAGACGAGGGGCCCGATGGAAACTAGTCTAAATACCATCCTCAGGGCAGCCTCTCCACCACTCCCTGGTGGGTCCACACGCGTGCAGGAAGACTACGACTAGTGGAGGGTCACTGAAGGAGTAGACTCTTAGTCAACGGAAAATAACATCCGCATCCAACGACGTACGGGGACCATCCCACGTACCGGCACCATCGCACGGTGACCACTGTCGGAAAAGAAATAGGACTGTAAACCTCCCGGTGCAGTCCAAAGCCTGACGGTCCAACACTGGTGCGCCACAGTCTCTGACGGTCTATCACTGGGCCGTCACATCTGTCTGATGATCCAACATAGGAGCGTCACACGTTTGGTGCAAAACTGACTATGACGTGCCAGTACTGGTGCGTCACATGCCCTGACGCACCCAGCCTAGTGCGTCACAAGGCGAGCAGAAACAAACTGTGACCCACACCTCTCGGGGCGTCACATTATGTAAGACCCCAAATTCTTTAAAAATTTATTTAAAAAGTTATTTGCAATTATTTAGAATTTATTTGAAGTTATTCGAATTAATGAGAATTATCCAAATTAATTAGATTAATTAATTAATTAATAGAATAAGTCATTTTTCAACTATTTTATTAAAATCCCCAAAAATCACATCTTGTAGAATTAATTTTGTTTGGCAACTTTGTCTTCTACATTTAAGCCTAATAAAATCATTTATTATGCCGGAATTAGTGAACTTAGTCTTCCGAACTTAATATTTAATTAATTACGGAATAGTATAAGTAATAATTCGACTATCTCAGAAAAATCTGTAAAAATAGTAAATAGATTAATATTGATGTAGATAACAACTTTTCCTTCTAGCTTTAAGCCATGGTAAATCCGTGGTAAGATCTATTTAGAATTCAAACCCAAATGTGCACACTTTTGACTCATACCTAACCCTTAGATTAAAACGCGAAATTCGACCTCATACTCAACCAAATGATCTGAAATCAGGGGCAAATGGAAGGCCACAATGTAAGGAACATTTACCCTCAATCAATTTGAGGTAAACTTAGCCCCAAAACGTGCTGCCGACATAGTTTGGTCAAGTCTAGGATTTCGGCGCCGTTTCTAAACACGCGGCTTGCAGCAGCAAATACTCCCAAATTCGAAGGCTCCAGAAGCTCTATGAGCTATCAAAATGAAGCCCTATGAGTCTTCTTTCATTTGGCTGCTGTGGGGTTCGCTGAAATTTCGGATCTGGAGAGATCTAGCTCGATTTGTGGAGGTGGGTCAGTAGGCCGTTGGCTTACCTTCATCCTTCTTTGATCCATCGATTGAGGTAGGAATTCTCAACCAAATCTTGATCATGAGTATAGTAAATTGTTCCTCTCATCGAGCTCTATCCATTGGTGGCAAAAGCCCCAATTTTTATTAGGTATCCGTGGAGAAATCGAGCTTTTTGTGAGGTGCTGTCCAAGTGTTCTTCATCCTAGGATTTTGAGTTTTCTCTCTCCGATTTGAGGTAGGATCTAACAACCAAATTCTAATTAATTCACATGAAGTAATAAGCATGTTATTATCTTTCATTTAACGTAGAAAGCCCCAAATTCCACTGAGCATGCCATCGTGAATTTCGATTTTTGTAGAAGCATATCTAGAACATGTTTCATATAGTTTCCTTTAAGCCAGAGCTTGATTTCGGGCTAATTTTGAGCCCTGTAACTTGATCTTCATGTTGCATATCATACATGGTTGGATTCGTAATCGAGTTAGCTTTCTTTTGACACCTAAAGCCCTAAATTCTATTGAGTATGTTAAGAGAATTGCATGATTTAGTAGAAGTAGGTCAGAAACTAGGGTTTTCATGTATTGATCATGTATAAGTTGAGATTTAATCGATTTCTGTGAAAATTCATATTTTTAAACTCATGTATTATGACCCTAGAATGTCTATTAGGATTCTTAGATCATGTGGTTTTGATTTCAACTCAATTGGACCCCATTTGGATGAGTTTATGTGGTTTCCGGAAGCAACATTCGTTGCTGTTCTTGCAGGGGTCGACCCCAGGGGTCGACCCATTTTCTGGGCAGCCCTGCAGGCCCGAGGGTCGACCCCAGGGGTCGACCCATCAGCTCCCTGCATGGGGGTCGACCCCAGGGGTCGACCCATTGCACAGGAATGTAGGGGTCGACCCCAGGGGTCGACCCATCTGAAGGAAATGGAGGGGGTCGACCCCAGGGGTCGACCCATTCAGCTTCCAGACCCCAATTTTTCAGGGGTCGACCCCAAGGGTCGACCCGTACACCAGAAAACCCGTTTTCTTCGTTTTTCGAACCGAAAATGGATCCGAATCAATGGGAAATCAACCCATTTAACTTAGACCCATTGAAATTATATGTTTGAAGAACTTTTGATCTATTCATGTACCCCTCTTGATTTCAAATTTGGATGGGTTCCTACATGCAAACTTAGCATAAAAACGCACCGTTTACCATCTTCATTTCAATGCATACAAGATTAAATAGAAACTCACTTAATTAATGATTAATGGTGTAACTAAATCTCTGTTAATACATTCTTTTCACTCCTGTGAGAGCTTGTTCTTTACCTTGATAACTTGTTCTAGCTTGTTGGCACTTTGGCTAATACAAATGATAATGGTTAAGCATGATATCTTAACTTGGTGATTAGGATTAATATGTTGATTAGCTTGTTTGATTGCTGCTGTTTTACAGTAGCGCAGCATGATTTACTCTTATTGTGACTTGATTTCAATCTCTTGATGATTATACTTACCTTGAATTCTGGAAATGAATCTCTTTCCTACTTGATGTTGTTATTGCTACTTAGCTTAACCTTGGAATCTGGCCATAAACTGTGGAAGTCTAGATTCGTGGGATCTTTGATCCAAAAGAAATCAATGCCTGGCAAACAAATAAGGGCTCGGTCTGGTCCTGGGAAGAGCGCCCGAACACTACGTGTACCCCCGGGGAGGTGAATGACTAGGTGTGGCATTTGGCACCAGTACTTGACATGTGTTAAATCTAGGACTGTCCACTACTCACTACTCTTTCCACTACTCTCTATATTACTTGCTACTACGTTTCACTTTCCACTCTTACTGTTCTATACTCTACTTGTGGTTACTCTACTTGTTGATTACTTGGACGTGGAAATGAAAATACATGCGTGCTTGACATGACTTGAATTGACTTGATATGGCCAACTTCTTATCGTTATCTCCTGTAGTAAATTCTTGTCTTACCATTCTATTCATTATATTTCTTGACCTTGCAAGATCTTTGAATTCGTTTCGTGATATCATCGTTATCTTTTTATTGTTTTATCATTTGTAGCATGACATTTTAAAATGTAATTAAACTGTTAATCACTTATACCTGTCTGTTATTTCCTACTGGGCGTCAGCTCATAGTTGTGTTTTCCCCCTTTCCAGGCTTTTCAGGTGACGCGCTTACCGATGGGGAAGGGCAGGAGTGATGTCTTGAGTGTATCAGTTCTAGTTGTGTTTTGGAGAACATTTAGTTTCAGTTATGTCATTGAGTTTTAGTGGTTGATTATTCCAGTTGTATTAAGTTAAACTTGAGGTTATTGTATCAGTTGTGGTTTGTTAATGATCTTTTAGTTTCCATCTTGTAGCACTTGTGTATCATTTTAGATTTTGTTCCCTCTCTTGCTAGCGTGTCCCTAACTGTACGTCCCGATACTTCCGCCTTGTTCGGGGCGTGACAGTTTAGTTGGTATCAGAGCCCTAGGTTTCACATTCCTAGGTTCCCTCAGTTTAGGTTTTCTTGCATTGCATCCCAATAATCGGTATATCAAAAGGTGTTGTCCGAACGTTAGGCTATGCCTATCGGAATGGTCGCACACTTGCGCGAGTGGTCTTCGGACCGATTACCTCCGCCAGGTACCGAGTTTTGGTCGTGTCTAGGTGCATTAGATCCCTAACCTTGTAAAAGTCTAGACCTGACCTGTGAGATTGGGTAGAACTTGGGTTAAGTTCGTTTCTTAATCGTATAACTATTTATCTTGATTAAACCTAAGTAATCTATTTCCCTTGTAGATGGCAGCTGATCGTGCTGAATGGAGGAACCTGCAGCGTACAGTTCAAGGCCTTACTCAGGCCCTTCAGCAAGTAGCTCAGGCAGGAGCGGCACAGCATGGCACCGGTGATCTATACCGGAACTTCCGCGGAATGAATCCGCCTAGATTCGCTGGTTCGACTGACCCTGACCAAGCCGAGCACTGGCTAGATGAGATGGGAAGAATCTTTGAAGTTATGCAATGCACCAACCAGGAGCGTGTCCTTTTGTCCACATTTCAACTGGAACATGATGCACGTACTTGGTGGGATTCTATCAAGGCAACTCTCGGTGATCGGCAAGTTATGTGGGAAGAGTTCGAAGAATTCTTCAACAGCAAGTATTTTTCTGATAGAGTGCAAGAGAAGAAAGCGGCAGAGTTCGCGGCCTTGAAACAGCGAGGTTTGTCCGTGGCAGAGTATGAGGCTCAATTTGCACGGCTTTCTCGATATGCTACACATCTCATTTCCACCGAGAAGATGAAGGCGAAGCGCTTTCTTAATGGATTGAAGCTTCATTATATCAACCAGTTGGCACCGATGGAGATTTCCACTTATTCCGAGATGGTAAGGAAAGCACAAGTTCTAGAGGATACTCTTGAGATGACGGAGAGAATCCGTGGGAAAGGCACCAAGAAAGAATTACCTACGGGTTCCGGGAGTGTCAAACCCGGGTATACCAAGAAGAGGCCTATTAGTGGACCTGGTTCGTGGAGCGGGTCCGGATCGTGGAAAGGCAAGATGCCGAGGCATGAAGACAAGAAGCCTGGCCCTATTGTTCCATTCAAGGGCGTGTGCAACTATTGTGATCGTCCGGGTCACAAGATAGAGGAGTGCTGGCGCAAGCAAGGCGCATGTTTGCGGTGTGGAAGCAAGGAGCACCGTATCCCCAATTGCCCTCTCATATCGGAGCAAGCTACATCGGCAAAACCTCTAGTCTTCAAGAAACCACAAGGCAAGCTTCAAGCTTTACATGCAGATGAAACTGGGATTTCTGATGATGGCGGACTCGTCGAAGGTACCCTTACTATAATCGATAAGCCCGCTTTTGCTCTCTTTGATACTGGTGCAACACATTCTTTTATTTCACGGAGATTTGCTAAGTCATTAGCTGTGGAACCTGTTTTGATGAATACTCTGTTAGAGATTTCAACCCCTATTGGCACTAGATCAACAATCCAGTATTTCTATCCTTCTAGTAAGGTTATGATTGGTGAACAGAACTTTCCAGCAGATTTGGTCTGCATGGATATGAAGGATTATGATGTAATCCTAGGAGCAGACTGGTTGGCCAAGTATGAGGCCAATGTTCACTGTAGTTCTAGCTCAGTGACTTTTACTGGACATTCTGGTTTATCTTTTACGGGAGTCAAGCACCATAACTCTGTACCGCTCATCTCGGCTCTTCGAGCTGATAAGCTTTTGAGGCATGGGTGTGAGGCTTTTCTAGCCTTGGTTTGTGCAACTCCTGAGCAGCAGATGGAGATCAAGGACATTCCTGTTGTCCGAAATTTTCCTGATATCTTTCCAGAAGAACTACCAGGACTTCCGCCTGAGCGGGAAGTTATCTTTTCTATTGATCTTATTCCTGGCACAGCTCCTATTTCTAAGGCTCCTTATCGTATGTCTCCTGCGGAACTAAGGGAACTGAAGCAGCAACTAATGGAATTACTCGAGAAGGGTTTTATTCGTCCTAGTACTTCTCCGTGGGGAGCCCCTGTGTTATTCGTCAGGAAGAAAGATGGTTCGATGAGGTTGTGCATTGATTATCGGCAAATAAACCAGCAGACTGTCAAGAACAAATATCCCTTGCCGAGGATTGACGAGTTATTTGACCAGATAGCGGGAGCTCAATATTTTTCTAAGATCGATCTTCGATCTGGATATCACCAGTTGCGGATTAAGGAAGAGGATATTTATAAAACGGCTTTCCGCAGCAGGTATGGTCATTTTGAATTTGTCGTTATGCCTTTTGGTCTAACGAATGCTCCAGCAGCTTTCATGCAGTTGATGAACGACATATTTCGGCCCTATCTTGATCAATGGGTCGTAGTCTTTATTGATGACATCCTGATTTATTCTAAGAATGAGGAGGAGCATGCTGAGCATCTGAGAATGGCATTGCAACTATTGAAAGATCATCAGCTATATGCTAAGTTCAGTAAGTGTGAGTTCTGGCTACAAGAAGTGTCCTTTCTCGGACATATTATCACCAAGGAAGGTATTTCTGTTGATCCTTCGAAGATTGAGGCAGTGAAGAATTGGGAACAGCCTACTAGTGCAACTGAAGTTAGAAGTTTCCTAGGCCTGGCAGGCTATTACCGAAGATTTATTCAAGATTTCTCCAAGATCGCAGTACCTATGACAAGATTAACCCGTAAGGAGAATAAGTTTGATTGGTCAGATGATTGTCAGCGAAGCTTTCAGACTCTGAAGGAGTGTTTGACTACTGCACCTGTTTTGGCCTTACCTTCTGGTGAAGGAGGATTTGTTGTTTATACTGATGCTTCAGGTATTGGCTTAGGCTGTGTACTCATGCAGCATGGGAAGGTGATTGCCTATTCCTCTAGGCAGTTGAGGAAGCACGAAGATAATTATCCTGTTCATGATTTGGAACTTGCTGCAGTCGTGTTTGCTTTGAAGATATGGAGGCATTACTTGTATGGAGAAACCTTTACAGTGTTTTCGGATCATAAGAGTTTGAAGTATTTATTTTCTCAAAAGGAACTCAACATGAGGCAGCGGAGATGGTTGGAGTACTTGAAGGACTTCGACTTCTCGATTGAGTATCATCCTGGCAAAGGTAATGTTGTGGCAGATGCATTAAGCCGGAAGCCGGTAGCTAGACTGTCAAGTCTCATGTTACAAGAATGGAGATTGTTAGAACAATTATCTAGTCTGGATCTCAATATTGACAACGATCGGATCTTGATTGCTCAGATTCAACTTAAACCTGAATTATTGATAGAGATCAAGTCCTTGCAAGATAATGATCCCGAGTTAGTAGAGATCAAGGGAAACTTGAGCAGTAGACCTGACTTCATGTTGGCCGATGATGGTAGATTATTATTTAAAGGCAGAACTTGTGTTCCGGATGAGGCTACAATAAAGAACAAAATTCTTGAGGAAGCTCATAGATCCAGATATACCATTCATCCTGGAGGCACTAAGATGTACCGAGATTTGAAAAGGTCCTTTTGGTGGTCGAATATGAAAAGAGAAGTTGCAGATTTTGTGAGCAGATGTTTGGTATGTCAGCAAGTTAAGGCCGAACATTTCAGACCAGCAGGGAAATTGAAACCACTCGACATACCCCAATGGAAGTGGGAAAGCATTGGCATGGATTTCATTATGGGTCTACCTAGGACTCGTGGTGGATTTGATGCGATATGGGTGATTGTCGATCGTTTGACAAAGTCGGCTCATTTCTTACCAATTAAGTCCAAGTGGACGATTGATGTATTGGCTGCTTTGTATATAAAGGAAGTGGTGAGATTGCATGGTATTCCAGTGAATATAGTATCTGATCGAGACCCCAGATTTACTTCACATTTCTGGAAGGGACTGCAAGAGTCTTTGGGTACTCGTCTGAATTTCAGTACTGCTTTTCATCCACAGACAGATGGACAGACTGAAAGAACCAATCAGATAGTGGAAGATATGTTACGAGCTTGCATGATTGATTTTGGTGGTAATTGGAGTGAGCATTTGGCATTAATTGAATTCGCCTACAATAACAGCTATCAGTCTAGCATTCAGATGGCTCCTTTTGAAGCACTATATGGTAGAAGTTGTCGTTCCCCGTTGTGTTGGGACGAGGTAGGTGAGAAACAGTGGCTTGGACCAGATCTTGTTTCGGAATCATCACAGAACATCCGTGTTATCCGAGACCGGTTACAGGTAGCCCAGTCAAGACAAAAGAGTTATGCCGACAACAGGAGAAGAGCATTGGAATTTCAGGTTGGCGAGCATGTGTTCTTAAAGGTCTCTCCGACGAGAGGGATTCGGAGATTTGGCATTCACGGTAAGCTGAGTCCGAGATACATAGGTCCATTCGAGATTCTAGATAGAGTGGGAGAGGTGGCATACAGACTGGCTTTACCACCGCATTTGTCTGGCGTACACAATGTTTTCCATGTGTCTATGTTACGAAAATATGTGTACGACCCCACTCATATCATTCAGCAGGTGGATTTTGAACTGAAGGAAGATTTGACCTATGAGGAAATACCTGTCAAGATTCTGGATCGGAAGCAACAACAACTCCGGAATCGTTCGATACCGATGGTCAAGATTCAGTGGAGTCGGCGTGGGACCGAAGAGCTACATGGGAATCTGAAGAGACTATGCGAAAGCGGTATCCCGATCTATTCTAGGTGAGCGATCTTTTTCTACTCTCAGTTTTAGTGCAGTGAATTTGGAGGACCAAATTCCTTTAAGTAGGGGAGGGTGTAAGACCCCAAATTCTTTAAAAATTTATTTAAAAAGTTATTTGCAATTATTTAGAATTTATTTGAAGTTATTCGAATTAATGAGAATTATCCAAATTAATTAGATTAATTAATTAATTAATAGAATAAGTCATTTTTCAACTATTTTATTAAAATCCCCAAAAATCACATCTTGTAGAATTAATTTTGTTTGGCAACTTTGTCTTCTACATTTAAGCCTAATAAAATCATTTATTACGCCGAATTAGTGAACTTAGTCTTCCGAACTTAATATTTAATTAATTACGGAATAGTATAAGTAATAATTCGACTATCTCAGAAAAATCTGTAAAAATAGTAAATAGATTAATATTGATGTAGATAACAACTTTTCCTTCTAGCTTTAAGCCATGGTAAATCCGTGGTAAGATCTATTTAGAATTCAAACCCAAATGTGCACACTTTTGACTCATACCTAACCCTTAGATTAAAACGCGAAATTCGACATGATTACTCAACCAAATGATCTGAAATCAGGGGCAAATGGAAGGCCACAATGTAAGGAACATTTACCCTCAATCAATTTGAGGTAAACTTAGCCCCAAAACGTGCTGCCGACATAGTTTGGTCAAGTCTAGGATTTCGGCGCCGTTTCTAAACACGCGGCTTGCAGCAGCAAATACTCCCAAATTCGAAGGCTCCAGAAGCTCTATGAGCTATCAAAATGAAGCCCTATGAGTCTTCTTTCATTTGGCTGCTGTGGGGTTCGCTGAAATTTCGGATCTGGAGAGATCTAGCTCGATTTGTGGAGGTGGGTCAGTAGGCCGTTGGCTTACCTTCATCCTTCTTTGATCCATCGATTGAGGTAGGAATTCTCAACCAAATCTTGATCATGAGTATAGTAAATTGTTCCTCTCATCGAGCTCTATCCATTGGTGGCAAAAGCCCCAATTTTTATTAGGTATCCGTGGAGAAATCGAGCTTTTTGTGAGGTGCTGTCCAAGTGTTCTTCATCCTAGGATTTTGAGTTTTCTCTCTCCGATTTGAGGTAGGATCTAACAACCAAATTCTAATTAATTCACATGAAGTAATAAGCATGTTATTATCTTTCATTTAACGTAGAAAGCCCCAAATTCCACTGAGCATGCCATCGTGAATTTCGATTTTTGTAGAAGCATATCTAGAACATGTTTCATATAGTTTCCTTTAAGCCAGAGCTTGATTTCGGGCTAATTTTGAGCCCTGTAACTTGATCTTCATGTTGCATATCATACATGGTTGGATTCGTAATCGAGTTAGCTTTCTTTTGACACCTAAAGCCCTAAATTCTATTGAGTATGTTAAGAGAATTGCATGATTTAGTAGAAGTAGGTCAGAAACTAGGGTTTTCATGTATTGATCATGTATAAGTTGAGATTTAATCGATTTCTGTGAAAATTCATATTTTTAAACTCATGTATTATGACCCTAGAATGTCTATTAGGATTCTTAGATCATGTGGTTTTGATTTCAACTCAATTGGACCCCATTTGGATGAGTTTATGTGGTTTCCGGAAGCAACATTCGTTGCTGTTCTTGCAGGGGTCGACCCCAGGGGTCGACCCATTTTCTGGGCAGCCCTGCAGGCCCGAGGGTCGACCCCAGGGGTCGACCCATCAGCTCCCTGCATGGGGGTCGACCCCAGGGGTCGACCCATTGCACAGGAATGTAGGGGTCGACCCCAGGGGTCGACCCATCTGAAGGAAATGGAGGGGGTCGACCCCAGGGGTCGACCCATTCAGCTTCCAGACCCCAATTTTTCAGGGGTCGACCCCAAGGGTCGACCCGTACACCAGAAAACCCGTTTTCTTCGTTTTTCGAACCGAAAATAGATCCGAATCAATGGGGAATCAACCCATTTAACTTAGAACCATTGAAAGTATATTTTTGAAGAACTTTTGATCTATTCATGTACCCCTCTTGATTTCAAATTTGGATTGGTTCCTACATGCAAACTTAGCATAAAAACGCACCGTTTACCATCTTCATTTCAATGCATACAAGATTAAATAGAAACTCACTTAATTAATGATTAATGGTGTAACTAAATCTCTGTTAATGCATTCTTTTCCACTCCTGTGAGAGTTTGTTCTTTACCTTGATAACTTGTTCTAGCTTGTTGGCACTTTGGCTAATACAAATGATAATGGTTAAGCATGATATCTTAACTTGGTGATTAGGATTAATATGTTGATTAGCTTGTTTGATTGCTGCTGTTTTACAGTAGCGCAGCATGATTTACTCTTATTGTGACTTGATTTCAATCTCCTTGATGATTATACTTACCTTGAATTCTGGAAATAAATCTCTTTCCTACTTGATATTGTTATTGCTACTTAGCTTGAACCTTGGAATTCTGGCCATAAACTGTGGAAGTCTAGATTCGTGGGATCTTTGATCCAAAAGAAATCAATGCCTGGCAAACAAATAAGGGCTCGGTCTGGTCCTGGGAAGAGCGCCCGAACACTACGTGTACCCCCGGGGAGGTGAATGACTAGGTGTGGCATTTGGCACCAGTACTTGACATGTGTTAAATCTAGGACTGTCCACTACTCACTACTCTTTCCACTACTCTCTATATTACTTGCTACTACGTTTCACTTTCCACTCCTTACTGTTCTATACTCTACTTGTGGTTACTCTACTTGTTGATTACTTGGACGTGGAAATGAAAATACATGCGTGCTTGACGTGACTTGAATTGACTTGATATGGCCAACTTCTTATCGTTATCTCCTGTAGTAAATTCTTATCTTACCATTCTATTCATTATATTTCTTGACCTTGCAAGATCTTTAAATTCCGTTTCGTGATATTATCGTTATCTTTTTATTGTTTTATCATTTGTAACATGACATTTTAAAATGTAATTAAACTGTTAATCACTTATACCTGTCTGTTATTTCCTACTGGGCGTCAGCTCATAGTTGTGCTTTCCCCCTTTCCAGGCTTTTCAGGTGACGCGCTTACCGATGGGGAAGGGCAGGAGTGATGTCTTGAGTGTATCAGTTCTAGTTGTGTTTTGGAGAACATTTAGTTTCAGTTATGTCATTGAGTTTTAGTGGTTGATTATTCCAGTTGTATTAAGTTAAACTTGAGGTTATTGTATCAGTTGTGGTTTGTTAATGATCTTTTAGTTTCCATCTTGTAGCACTTGTGTATCATTTTAGATTTTGTTCCCTCTCTTGCTAGCGTGTACCTAACTGTACGTCCCGATACTTCCGCCTTGTTCGGGGCGTGACACATTATGTAAAGGACCACCTCTGGTGCGTTATAGGTTGGGGACGCGTCAGCTCTGACGCTCCCACATAGGGGCGTCACAAGGCTCTGACGCCCCACCCTGGGTGCGTCACAGACCTTGACCCCCAACGGTCAAAACCAATGGTCGGAATCACTGTAACGGTCTAACACCAGGGCGTCACAGCATTGTGGCGGTCTATCATGGGACCGTTAGGCCCACGAACGCCGCGCCCAAAAGCCAACGAAGTGTAACACATCTACTTGGGTGCGTTACACCCTGTGGCGGTCACTGGAACGACCGCCACAGCGCTCCGACGGTGAAACGGTGAGCAAGCACAAAAAATGGCAACCACGCCCCCATACCTCCATGGGAGAGGGGGAAAACAAGGGGGAAGCCCCCTAGGGACCCCTAGCATACTTCTAAGCCACCAAAACGCTGAATCACAGCCTAAAAATATAGATTGGGTGAACTCTCCCCAAATCATGGAAATCCCAAACCCGGCATGAAACCCCATCTCTCGGCCTCCCCCCGGCCTACAAATCATGGGAAAGGAATGCAAGAGACTAGGGAACGTCACCCTACCTCGATTTCGCCTCGAGGCGCATCGGATCATCCATAAATCACGAAGAACGCTTGAAACCCTCGTTCCTCCTCACGCTTTCCAAGAATGCCACACGCCACCGGGATCATCTCGTCACCGCCTACGCCATCACGCCGTCGCCCACTGCCGTCTACAGCCGGAGGGGACGCCGCCGCGGTCGTCGTCGGCCGAAGAGAGAGGAAGGGGGGTGGCGCTCACGGTGGGGGAGGAAGAAGAAAGAGGAAGAAGAAGAAAAGGGAAAAAGGAAAGGAAAATAGGGGGGTATTTATAGAAAATCCAAAAAATCTAAAAAATACCAAAAAAATAAAAAATTACATTTTCACGATCTTCGGAACGCACCGATCACAACGGTACCATTCTCGCCTAGGTGAACGACCCGGTTCACCCGCAACGAGGTTCCGAAGGAATTACCGAAACACACACCGGAAATCGAAAAACACGCGCGAAAAAGCTGCGGACGCACTCCGGGCCTCCGAAACAACTCCGGATCGCGCCGATTCGAACACGAAAGATGTCCAAAACGAAAATTTGGACACAACAGAGCTGGACACTCCGAGAAAATAGATCCAGGACCCAAGAAGAAGGATCCAAAAGGTTCGGGATATTACAACCCTCCCCCCTTAAAGAGATTTCATCCTCGAAATTTAAGAACAAAGCTCAGGGGAAGAAGAGGGGACTCACTCGAACAGATAAGGGAACTACTGACGCATCTCGTCCTCACGCTCCCAAGAAGCCTCAACACCAAAGTGCCTCTACCACACCACCTTGACAAGGGGATGACCTTGTTCCGCAGGCGCTGCTCTCGCCTATCCTCAATGCGGACGGGAAACTCTGGGAGAGCAAGATCTGGAGTCACCTCGGGCCAAACAGAATCCTCAAAGACATGAGAGTCATCGGACATACACTTTCGCAACATCGAGACGTGGAACACGTCATGCACCGACGCCAACTCAGGGGGTAACCGCAACCGATAAGCAACCTCACCGATGCGCTTCACAATGTGGAAAGTACCGATATAGCGGAGACTCAGCTTCTCACGCCGCCCAAAACGCATCACCCCCTTCATCGGAGAAACTCTCAAGAACACATGATTTCCAATAGCGAAAGTGAGAGGCTGCCTCCTCCGGTCGGCATAGCTTTTCTGTCGACTCTGGGCCACCAACATGTTCTGACGGACCAAGTGCACGACATTCACACACTGTTGCACCAACTCCGGTCCCGTCAAAACACGCTCACCAACCTCGAACCAATCGAGTGGAGTCCGACACGGACGCCCGTACAACGCATCATAAGGAGCCATGCCGATGATCGAATGATAGCTGTTGTTGTAGGCAAACTCCACCAATGGCAGATGGTGAAACCAACTCCCTTGTCATTCAAGACAACATGATCTCAGCATATCCTCCAAAGTCTGGATGGTCCTCTCTGACTGACCATCTGACTAAGGATGGTACGCCGAGCTAAATGCTAACTCCGTGCCAAGAGCTTGCTGGAAACTCCTCCAGATTCTAGAAGTGAAACGCGGATCTCGATTCGACACAATGGAAATGGGAATTCCATGCAAAGGCACGATCCGCTCCACATAAAGACGAGCCAACTTGGGCACACTCCAGCTGATCTTCACCGGTAACAACCGAGCCACCTTCGTCAGCCTATCCACCAGCAACCAAATACTGTCTTGCCCACTCGGAGTCCTCGGTAATCCCACCACAAAATCCATGGTCACGTGGTCTCATTTCCACGGGGGAACATCCAAGGACCGGAGAGTACCTCCTGGTTGCTGATGCTTCGCCTTCACCTGCTGACAGGTCAGGCACCTGGCCACGAACTCGGCCACATCTCTCTTCATGCTAGGCCACCAGAACTGTCTCCGCAAGTTCCGATACATCTTCGTCGCACCCGGGTGCAAGGTGTACCTGCTCCCATGAGCTTCGTGCAACACCGTACCACGAACCCGCTCCTCGGCTGGGACGTACAGCCTACCACGGAATCTCACGGCTCCGTCCTCGCCAAGCACCACATCAACCATAGCCAAAATCCATGGTAACTCCGGCTCTGCGTGTTGAGCCTCTGTCACCTGACGGCGGATAGCAGGAGTGATAGTCAGACTCGCAAGCACCGCTAACCCTGGCTCTCGGGGAATCTTGAGCCTGAATGACACTTCGGGCACTTGTTCCCAGAGCCTCCACTTCCTCAACATCAAGGCACTGACCGCGACCTTCCGACTCAAAGCATCAGCGACGACATTCATCATGCCCGGCTGATAAGACAGGGTGAAGTCATAATCTTTCATATACTCCATCCAATGCCTCTGCCTGAGGTTAAGGTCCCTCTGGGTGAACAGATACCTCAAACTCTGATGGTCAGTTAACACCTCAAACTTCTCGCCGTACAGATAATGCCTCAAGATCTTCAGTGCGAAGATCACAGCCGCCAATTCCAAGTCATGGGTAGGGTAGTTCTCCTCGTGGGGCTTTAGCTGCCGAGATGTATACGCCACCACTCTATCATACTGCATCAACACAGCACCAAGTCCGACCCCGGAAGCATCTGTACAGACCACAAAACCTCCCGATCCAGAAGGTAAAACCAACATCAGAGCCGAGGTAAGCAATCTCTTCAGTTCCCTGAAACTCTGCTCACACTCCTTAGTCCAGACGAAAGGCACATCCTTTCGTGTAAGTCTGCTCATCGGGGCCACAACGCGAGAAAAATCTTGGATAAACCTTCGATAATAGTCCGCAAGTCCCAAGAAACTCCGGATCTCCGTCACAGACCTTGGCCTCGGCCACTGCATCACTACCTCGACCTTGGCGGGGTCCATGAAAATACCATCACAAAAAATCACGTGCCCCAAAAAGTGCACCTCACGAAGTCAGAACTCGCACTTACTGAGCTTCGCATACAACTGGTGATCTCGTAACGTCTGCAACACCATACCCAAATGGTACGCGTGCTCCTCGGCAGACCGCGAATAAATAAGGATGTCATCCACGAATACGACAACGAACTGGTCTAAGTACGGATGAAACACCCTCTGCATCAAGTCCATGAAGGCTGCGGGGGCATTGGTGAGCCCGAACGGCATCACCAAGAACTCATAATGCCCGTACCTCGTACTAAACGCAGTCTTCTCCGCATCGGACTCACGAATCCTCAACTGATAGTAACCATACCGTAAATCAATATGTGAGAACACTCGAGCAGACTGAAGCTGGTCGAACAAGTCATCAATCCGTGGCAATGGATACTTATTTTTGATGGTCACCTCATTCAGCTGCCGGTAGTCAATGCACAACCTCAGACTACCATCCTTCTTCTTCACGAACAGCACGGGTGCGCCCCAAGGGGAAAATCTAGGACGAATGTACCCCTTGGCCAGCAACTCCTGCAACTGCGCCCTCAACTCCCTCAACTCAGCGGGGGCCATACGGTAGGGAGCCTTCGCCAATGGTCCCGTACCAGGCATAACCTCGATAACGAAATCGATCTCCCGCTGGGGAGGCAATCCAGGCAAATCCTCAGGAAAAATGTCGGGAAACTCGCACACCACCGGAATATCCTCGACATCCGTACACGACTGTTCTACTAAGACCACAGAAGCGAGAAAATCCTGACAACCAGAATCAAGCAAACGACGGGCTCGAATCGCAGAAATGAGGAAACGAGGAGAGGTGGAACGGATACCTTGGAAGTAGAAGGTCCACCTATTAGGATTCTGAAAGTAAACCCTCTTCATTCCACAATCCACCACCTCTCCATGAGCCTCGAGTCAATCCATGCCCAAAATCACATCGTAATCCCGAAGCTGTAAAGCATACAACCTGCCTGGCATACTCCACCCCTTGATCCAAACCGGAACCTTCTCGAAACAATACGGAGTGATCATGAAGTCACCAGACGGCAACTCCACCATCAGATCACAAGACATCTGAGATACCGGGTCCTCAACACTCAGCTCGAAATCCTCCGAAATAAATGAATGGGACGTGCCGGAATCAAATAAAACTCACGTCGCGTAACCCAAAATCATAACAGTACCATCCACAAGCTGCGACGACTCTGCCTCTGCCTCTGCCCTGGTCATGTGAGTAATCTGGCCTCGAGCTCTCTGCCTGCCCACACTCGCTGACCGTGGTAGTGGCGGAAACTGACCCTGCTGCTGAAACTGCTGCTGTGGGTACTGCTGCTGCTGTTGAGGAAACTGGGGTGGCTGACGCGGCCGCTGCGGACAGTCACATGCCATGTGTCCTGGCTGATCGCACCTGAAGCAGATCACCGGCACAGTACATTGCCTGCCTGGATGGGACTCGCCACACTGGGAACACGCCGAACGAGATCCACCGACTGACCCCTGCCGCTGCAAAGGTGTCGGCTGCTGAACACTGCCCGAAGAAGCCTGCTGCTCATGGCCCTCCTTCTTCTTCTTCCGAAAACTCTTCCCGAAGAACCTCTTCATCTTGGCGCTGAAAGATGCAGATCCTGCCGCCGGAGTCGAAGCTCCCGAACTACCAGAAGGAAGCTGGAATGCGCTCTGCTGCTGAGTAGTCGTCTACTGGCTGCGGCCTGACAAGGACTGTCCCTGGCTAATCGGTCCCTGAGTCCTCTGCATATCCATCTCCAAGGACGCCGCTACACGAGAAGCCGTCTCCAAATCAGTGGCAATGTTCACAATCAAATGGTGCCTCAGCTCCTGCCTCAAACCCTGTATGAACTATGTGGTCTTCACCCCCTCATGCTCCATGATGTGAGGTGCATAACGACCCAGCTCAACAAATCGAGCCCTGTACTGCAACACGGACATGTCGCCCTGGACCAGCTCCAAAAACTGATGCATCCTCTGCGTAGCAATATACTCTGGACAGTAGGCATGCTCGAAAGCACTAACAAAGTCACTCCACGCAATCTGCTCAAGGGGACGTGAATGAAAAGATGTCTTCCACTCGAAAGACCACCACTCCCGAGCCGTGCCCTGCAACTGGTTGTAGGCCAACATCACCTTATCCTCCGCAGTACACCGCATGGAACTGAACACCCGCTCCATCTTGTCGAGCCAACTCTGAGCCAAGTCAGGGTCTGGCTGGCCACCATAGTAAGGTGGATGGAACTGCATGAAATCCCTCATTGCTCGGCCTGGCCCACCCCTGATCGACGAGCCCTCACCAGCCTCTCTGCCGAACTGCTACGACATAAGCTGGTACATGCCACGGAAGAAATCCTCGGCTCCCGAAAAGCTCGTAGTATCCACTGCCTTGGTGGCCGCTGGTGGCACTCTACTCTGATCCTGCTGAACCTCCTGTTGGAACTCCTGAACCTCAGCCGACTGCCCCTGCTGAGAGTGAGTCCCCCGCCTCGGCGCCATACTCGCTCCTGAAGCAAAAGACAGAAAACACGGAGACAGTAAGGTCAAGAGAAACACACGATGCCCGATGCTAGCGTCAACTGTACATTATCGTTGTGGACTAGTGGACCACAAAAATTACTTATGATTCTTGTATAATTCCACAACCGCGCTCTGATACCAGCTGTAACGACCCGAGAATTCGATTACCGGGAAGGCCCGATAACCCGAGACTCGCACCGCCGCCCACGAGCCCGAAGACTCAGAAGGGTTAAAAGGAATGTGTGGAGACTACACAAGTATCACAAATAATTACAGAAATTAAACAGTTAATATATTTAAGCAGGAAATTAAATTAACATTTTGCATGATACATGGTCCACAAGATAACATAAAATAAAAAATAGTAGTCCACAACTAGTACAGAGACAAGAAAGAAAAGTATAGCTACACGGGGCATACCCCGGCTCTGACCTCTGGCACTAACGCTGGGCACCTGAACCACGCTGAGCCTCAGTCGCGCTCCTCTGAGACCGCCCCTCGCCTGAAACATGGTGAAAATGCGCAGGAAATGAGTCTCAGAACATGACTCAGTAGGGATCACTCGAACCCTACCTCGTGAAACGGGAAACCACTACGCTAGTAGTTAAGTGAGTACCTCAGAAGTAACAGTCCTGCAACTACAACACCGATCTCGTGGCACGAAAATTGACGCACGCGCCACGGTGAAACAACTGGAGCTCAACAGTCAACCCGACCAAAACCTGAAGGTCGAAGTCACAAGACTGATAGTCTGTCACTCCTAACTTGACAGTAGTACTTCTCACTAGAAGCACGGTCGGTAGCGTCCCCTGACGTCTTACACCGCACCGCAGGTGAACTGCCTAACGTGGTAGCGCCTACCAGAGGCACGGACACCGAACAAGTAACCACAAAGCAAGTGACTAGCTGGGGTCACTCTCGTCAGCGTGTGTCCATCTGCCCCCAACCACGTGTGCACACACAGACCATGCGTCCTAGGTCTGGCCTCTAACTAGTTTTCCCCTTGAGCCGGACTCTGGCTACAGACGAGGGACCTGACGGAAACCAGTCTAAAAATCATCCTCAGGGTAGCCTCTCCACCACTCCCTGGTGGGTCCACACGCGTGCAGGAAGGCTAGGACTAGTGGAGGGTCACTGAAGGATTAGACTCTTAGTCATTGGAAAATAACATACGCATCCGACAACGTACGGGGACCATCCCACGTACCGGCACCGTCGCACGATGACCACTGTCGGAAAAGAAACGTGACTACAAACCTTCCGGTGCAGTCTAGAGCCTGGCGGTCCAACACCAGTGCGCCATAGTCTCTGAATGTCTATCACTGGGCCATCACAGCCATCTGACGGTCCAACACAGGAGCGTCACACGTTCGGTGCAAAACCGACTGTGACGCGCCAGTACTGGTGCGTCACATGCCCTGACGCACCCAGCCTAGTGCGTTACAAGGCGAGCAGAAACCAACTGTGATGCACACCTCTCGGGGCATCACAATATGTAACGGACCACCTCTGGTGCGTTACAAGTTGGGGACACGTCAGCTCTGACGCTCCCACACTGGGGTGTCACAAGGCTCTAATGCCCCACCCTGGGTGCGTCACAGACCTTGACCCCCAACGGTCAAAACCAACGGTCGGAATCACTGTAACGGTCTAACACCAGGGCGTCACAGCACTGTGGCGGTCTATCGTGGGACCGTCAGGCCCACGAATGCCACGTCCAAAATCCAACGAAGTGTAACGCACCTACTTGGGCGCGTTACACCCTGTGGCGGTCACTGGAACGACCGTCACAGCGCTCCGACGGTGAAACGGCGAGCAAGCACAAAAAATGGCAACCACGCCCCCATACCTCCATGGGAGAGGGGGAAAGCAAGGGGGAAGCCCCCTAGGGACCCCTAGCATACTTCTAAGCCACCAAAACGTCGAATCACGGCCTAAAAACATAGATCGGGTGAACTCTCCCCAAATCATGGAAATCCCAAACCCGGCATGAAACCCCATCTCTCAGCCTCCCCCCGGCCTACAAATCATGGGAAAGGAACGCAAGTGGCTAGGGAACGGCACCCTACCTCGATCTCGCCTCAAGGCGCATCGGATCGTACACAAATCACGAAGAATGCTTGAAACCCTCGTTCCTCCTCACGCTTCCCAAGAATGCCACACGCCACCGGGATCGTCTCGTCGCCGCCTACGCCATCACGCCGTCGTCCACTGCCGTCTGCAGCCGGAGGGGACGCCGCCGCGGTCGTCATCGGCCGAAGAGAGAGGCAGGGGGGGTGCTCACGGTGGGGGAGGAAGAAGAAAGAGGAAGAAGAAGAAAAGGGAAAAAGAAAAGGAAAATAAGGGGGGTATTTATAGAAAATTCAAAAAATATGAAAAATACCAAAAAATAAAAAATTATATTTTCACGATCTCGGAACGCGCCGATCGCAACAATACCATTCTCATCTAGGTGAACGACCCGGTTCACCCGCAACGAGGTTCCGAAGGAATTGCCGAAACACACACCGGAAATCAAAAAATACGCGCGGAAGAGCCGCGGACACACTCCAGGCCTCTGAAACAACTCCTGATCGCGCCGATCCGAACGTGAAAGATATCCGAAATGAAATTTCGGACACAACGAGCAGGACACTCCGAGAAAATAGATCCGAGACCCAAGAAGAAGGATCCAAAAGGTCCGTGATATTACATTAAACACAGCTTAACATGTGATTCTGATTCATTTCTATTAAAACATGCATGCAGATGTTTTTCCAGGTGTTTAGTGTGTGTGTTTAGAATTTTCTCTCTCTAAAATCGTAGTGTGAGAAGCTCTGGTTTCGCACCTTCCGGCCTCATTTTCCCTGTTGTCTCCGGTGAGCTTCCCTCCTCGCCGGCCATGGCTGGTGTGGTGGGGGAGGTCCAGTCTCCTCCGAAGGGTAATGAAGCCGGTTGCTCAGACACGATTGTGGTGGCTCCTCGGAAAACCTACGCACAAACTCTCATGGATTCGCAGCTCCGGCCACGCTCCTCTTTCCAGGTGAAACCTCCTGCGTTCACGGATCAAGGTTAGCCCGCAATATTTTTCTCACAAGAAGAGATCCAGGCTTCCTGCTTACACCTCTAGAATGCTGTCATAGCAAAATGCTTCTATGGTCGTCCTTCAATCCCAAAAATTAAAGCATGTCTTTCGCAGCGTGTACAACTTAGCTCGGATTTCATCATCAGCCGGATGAATCCTAGACATATTTTGATTCGGCTGGGCTGTGAAGCTGATTTCCTCAAAATACTTCTCCAAAAGAATTTATATATCAAGGGGTTCTTCTTCAGATTTTTTAGATGGACGCATGAATTTGACTTTGATGCTGATCCCTTGGTTGTTCCAGTTTGGATCGGATTTCCTTCATTACCTGTCAACTTTTATCATGAGGACATGCTCCGCTCTATAGCAGGAAATGTTGGCCCTGTGTAGCGGATTCATGATGCAACAGTCGCTATGTCCGAAACCTCAGAGGCTCTTGTTTGTGTTGAGATGGATCTGGACAAGTAGAGAAAAGATCGAGTATGGATTGGTATTGCAGGCGGTGGTTTTTGGCAGCCGATCAGTTACCACAGAGTGCTGCATTTATGTTCTCATTATCATAAGATTGGGCATCTAGAAAAGAATTGTAAGAAGAAATAGAGTAAGATTATTGTCCGAAAGCCAGCAGTAGGTTATATTGCCCCTCCTGGAGATCAAAAAACTATCCGTCAGGAGTATAAGCCAAGGATGGTTCAAGCTTCCAATCCTAAGCTGACAGATAATGATGCAAATAGGTTCTCAGCTCTGAGCCAAATATCTGACGACACAGATTCTGAAGAAGACAATGTTCAGGATAAAAAAGTCCCTGGAGATAATGAATTCTCTGAAGCCTCAAAGTGTTACCAATTTAATGCATCTTCATCTAGATGTTCGGAGAAGATCAAAGATAGCCATGGCCCCTCACCATCTGTTTGTATTAATGATCCTATTCAAATGACTACCACAATCTTGCCCCGAACAGAGGAGACCTCAGAATCAGAAGAGCTACCTTCAATCCATTGCAATAAGGATGTATCACAGGTTAAACATCCTTGATGCTGGACGGACCACGGACTCGACTCCAAATGGATATGCGATCCTCGGACTCTAAGCAAGCTCGCGATCGTCCTTTATAGAGGGAACCGTCGGACGTGCGCAGTTGAGAAACCGACAAGAGCTAGGGTGGTCAACTCACAATTTCGTACCCGGATCGGGTGACGGGACTGTATCTCTCTCTCTCTCGTAGCAGCGGTGATAAATAAGTAAAGAGGGCTACGGTCCTAGCATGCTCTCTAGCAGCGGCATATAAAGCATATACGAATAAAGCAAAATGCCGAGTCTAGGGAGCGAACACGATACCTCCACGCTCTCGGCGTGGGGAAGACGAGCCCGGCCGAATCGGTACTCCCGGAATAACAAGTAATTAATTTACAGCAATGAATATGACTGCCCACTCCACGCAGGGAGGTAAAGGGCGACACAATGGGGCCCGGGAGTAACGGGTTCGGGTTGATGGGCAGCTTCTTGTGTAGCTTTGGCGGCACTCGTACTCGAGACCGTGGGACCCAAGTGTTGGTCAGTGGGGCCGTGTGGGACCGGGGTGGCACCACTATGGTGGGGATGCCTGGAGGGGCACTCCCTGGGACGGCGGTGTGCTGGTTCACCGGTCGGAGGCCGGGCGGCTCCGATCTCCACTCACCGGAGTTGCTGGCCACGGATCTGCAATTCTGTTTTACAGCGCGCGACCCAGCGAGATCTGCTGCTGTGGTCACTCCCGACGTCGGATCGATGCACAAGAGGTACCGATGGAAAGTTGACTTGAAATCCTTCGATCTACGGCTGGAGAAAGAAATTTGAATTTCCCGTTGATAGCCTTTATCTAATTTTCAAGCTGCTGCCTCACATGATCTGAAAACTCAGGGCAGAACCAAGTTTTCATGAGAGTTGGCATTTACCGCGATGTAGACCTTCCATTCGGAAGATGTGTTCTTCATGAAAGTTGTGGAGGACAAAGAGAGGAAAACGGGGATATATCTTATGCAAGATTTGGTGGAAGTGTCGATTTTTGGGGGTTTTATACTGACCCTAGGTCGGATCTGGACAGCAGAGACATAATGAAATTTGGGGAAAAGACACACTTTCTAAAAATAGGTAGAGGGCTTTAGAAATTCGACGAAAATTTGTGGAGGGTGGAAATGGTGGAAAAAATCTCCAATAAATTTGGGGATTCCAACAAAAATCAAAAAGGGGGTCGAAAGGGGGAAGAACTAGGCTTCTGCTACACAGATCTGAAAAGGGATAGACCAGGAAGACAGAAAGACACGAAAATAGAAAAATATAAAACTAACTCTGAATGACGTGATTGTTTTACTGAAGGTTTGGAATCAAAAGAGGAACAAACCTTGAAAATCTCAGCTCCAGATGATGTCGGAGTTGGGATCCAAAATTCACGGAGTGGACCTCTGTCCAGAAAAATAGAACCTGGACAGCACTTCGATAGATCGCTCGCGGTGGCTCGATAGCGGCATGAACGGCGGTGGCGGCGGCACAGAATGAACTCAGATGTGGAGGGGCTAAGATTGAAGGGTTCACAACCCTGAAATGCATAGGATGGAGAAGGAAAAGCAGAGGAGAGAGAGGGGGGGTGCGCAAGCTTCCTTGGCTCCAAGCAATCAACTTTTTTTTCTCATTAATTCATGAAAAATGGAAATACATGCCTTATATAATAAATGGAAAATGACCACCAATGCCCTCAGATCTAGGGTTGGGAGGGGTATACAAGGTTTAGAACTAATTAGTTCTAATAGCATATTTTTCAAAAATAAAAAAGGGAGGGGGCGCCCCCTTGACCAAGGGGACATGGGTAGGTAAGGTAGGTGGCCTCCTTTGAAATTTTAATCCACTTGTCTCCCATGTGTCCAATTGACCTTCTAGATGTCACCTAGGACTTTGACTAGCCCCACATGGACCCAAATGGTGCCACTTGGACCAATGAGGAAGGAGTGAGGGCCCCCTTGCTGGTCCTACTGACATTTTGTACAAAAACCCACTAAGACTTACAATTGTGTACCCATATAACACAAGGGGTATACATACAAATATAAAAGGATATAAATGCAAACAAAATATGAGCGGTCTTGCTTCGATGTCCCCATCAATTCTCCCCGGGTGGAAGAACTCGACCCCGTCGAGTAAAGGGGGTGACTGCTCGAGTAGCTCCAGCGGATCTGTCACCGTACCAAGTAGCGCGGGTACGCTCCACTCCAAGTGATCGTCACCTGCTCATTCCGTATATACTCGATATGCGCATGCTGCTATGGGAAGAGGCTAGTGGTGGAACACTCTGGGGTGGGGTCACTCTCAAGAGGAAGGAGGCGGCTCTAAGACTCACTAGGATTCACCGCTGGGTCCCTGTTGGTGACTAGATCCGGGGCATAGATGTAGAACTGATCCCATACTCATCGAGCGAGTCCACTCGCCTCTTAAGGGACTGACATCAATGAGCTCGCACAAGACACATGCAGACTCAAACCACAAACAACACAAACAAAAAATTGACTCATGCATGACCTTAGACAAACCTATTGTTAGTCCGACCCGTACGTGTGTGACGGCGGACCAGGACACCCGAATATGTGCCATGCATACACTAGATGTACTCGATGGTTGGTGGCATGAGGAACACCTAGACGCCCAAGTATGACCCAGTCATGCATGAACGGCCCTTTGGATTTAGGGGACTTGAGAGGGCTAGGAGAACCGGGTGTGGACGAGCCGGGTGTGGGTGTATCGAGATTGGGCTTGGTGGGTATAGATGGCCCGGCCTGTGGGAAACGGGTGTGAAAGTGGACTTCCCCGACAAGGTATGAAGGAAGTGATGGATCACGAGGCCAACTAGAGAAGGGGTCGAATGGGTCAAAGAATGTGTGACCCCTCGGTTCCTCCGTTACATAGTCCCATGTTTGAAATTCATGAAGGTGATGGTCACCTCCATCCCTCGTGGTAAATGGGACCGTGTATAGAAGATATGGTTCCTCCCTCGGGATAAATGAAGCAAAGGTAGGCTCGGCCGGTAAGGGAAGGAACAAGAGAATCTCCGTGGTGACACAACCCATGGTGCATACGGAGGTAATGGACCTTATGGCCGGATGGGTGAAGCTACGACTAGTGGGCTGGTTGAAGCCTCGGGCCAATAAGTGCGTCAACTTCCATTGCCAACTTAAACCAAGAATAAGGTCACCCAATGTATCAACATGGTGACTAGATTGGAATGTCGTGTGGTAGGAGTTGACGGACACCAATGGTAGGGTGGGGTCCATGGATGGGTAAGGAGGTTGGACCAAGCCATCCTTGAGCCAACTAAGTAGTGGCTCGGCAATGAAAAGCGTACCCGTTAGAAACACGGGTGGCTCGGGTTTTGGTGACTCCAAATAAGATGGTTCCGAATAAAGTTCGGAAGCAGAGGGTGGTGATGGAGCACTCACGGGTGGTGAAGGCAATGGGGTAGGTAGTCCGATCGGCTCGGGACTCGGTTGGGAGGTAGATGTTTGCCGAAGGGCAGCCGGGGCAGCATCGGCTCACTGTAGGTCATCATTAAATTGAGACTCAAATGGCTCGACCTCCAGAGTGACCTTATAGGACTGTGCCAGAGAGAATGCATCGTGGCCAAGACATTGGATTCGAAAGTAAAGCCGTAAACCTCTCCGAAACTGAAAGGCAGTCGTGGTGCTCTCCTCTCCAACTACATATTCCAACCGGTACTTATCATAGTCCCGGATGTACTCGGACACGGACCTATCACCTTGGACGGGTTGGCATGGGTTGGCCATTGGTGCCGAAAAGATGGGAATGGATCCATAGGAATGGATATGCAAGGCCATTTGGACAAGACACTAGACCGACTATGCAAGGGTGGAATGCATGCACACTAAGGACCCAAGACTTAAACCAAGACTTGGTACGTGGCGGAGTTAATCGATCCGAAGATCACTCGCGTAAGTGTGCGACCTTCCCGATAGACGTAGCCTAACGTTCGGATAACACCTTTTGATATACCGGGTTATTGGGATGAAATGTAACCTAGACCGACTTAGACGATGACTAGACGTAAATGACACTTTTTTTTGTTTTAGACACAAAGACTACCCTAGACTCAAACTAGCGCTCTGATACCAAACGGATGCGGGACGGACCACGGACTCGACTCCAAATGGATATGCGATCCTCGGACTCTAAGCAAGCTCGCGATCGTCCCTTATCGAGGGAAGTGTCGGACGTGCGCGGTTGAGAAACTGATAAGAGGTAGGGTGGTCAACTCATAATTTCGTGCCCGGATCGGGTCACGGGACGGTATCTCTCTCTCTCTCTCTCGCAGCAGAGGTGATATAAAAGTAAAGAGGGCTATGATCCTAGCATGCTCTCTAGCAACGGCATATAAAGCATATACGAATAAAGTAAAATGCCGAGTCTAGGGAGCGAACACGATACCTCCACGCTCTCGGCGTGGGGAAGACGACCCCGGCCGAATCGGTACTCCCGGAATAACAAGTAATTAATTTACAACAATGAATATGACTGTCCACTCCACGCAGGGAGGTAAAGGGTGACACAATGGGGCCCGGGAGTAACGGGTTTGGGTTGACGGGCAACTTCTTATGTAGCTTCGGCGGCACTAGTACTAGCGACCATGGGACCCACGTGCGGGTCAGTGGGGTCGTGTGGGACCGGGGTGACACCATTGTGGTAGGGACGCCTGGAGGGGCGCTCCCTGGGATGGCGGTGTGCTGGTTCGCCGGCCGGAGGCCGGGCGGCTCCGATCTCCACTCGCCGGAGTTGCTGGCCACGGATATGCAATTCTATTTTGAAGCGCGCGACCCGGCGAGATCTGTTGCTGTGGTCACTCCCGATGTCGGATCGATGCACAAGAGGTACCGATGGAAAGCTGACTTGAAATCCTTCGATCTATGGCCGGAGAAAGAAATTTGAATTTCCCGTTGATAGCTTTTATCGAATTTTTAAGATGCTGGCTCACAGGATCTGAAAACTCAGGGCAGAACCAAGTTTTCATGAGAGTTGGCGTTGACCATGATGTAGACATTCGATTCAGAAGATGCGTTCTTCATGAAAGTTGTGGAGGCCAAAGAGAGGAAAACGGGGATATATCTTTTGCAAGATGTGGTGGAAGTGTCGATGTTTTGGGGGTTTTATACTGACCCTGGGTCAGAGACAGAATGGAATTTGGGGAAAAGACATAATTTCTAAAAATAGGTAGAGGGCTTTAGAAATTCGACGAAAATTTGTGGAGGGTGGGGATGGTGGAAAAAACCTCCAATAAATTTGGGGATTCCAACAAAATCAAAAAGGGGGTCGAAATGGGGAAGAACTAGGCTTCTACTACACAGATCTGAAAAGGGACAGATCAGGAAGACAGAAAGGCACGAAAATAGAAAAATATAAAACAAACTCTGAATGACGTGATTAGTTTACTGGAGGTTGTGAATCCAGAGAGGAACCAACTCTGAAAATCTCAACTCCAGATGATGTCAGAGTTTGGAGCCAAAATTCACGGAGTGGACCTCTGTCCAGAAAAATAGAACCTGGACAGCACTTCGATAGATCGCTCGCGGTGGCTCGATGGCGGCAGGAACGGCGGCGGTGGCGGCACAAAATGAACTCAGATGTGGAGGGGCTAAGATTGAAGGGTTCACAACCCTGAAATGCAGAGGATGGAGAAGGAAAACCAGAGGAGAGAGAGGGGGGGTGCGCAAGCTTCCTTGGCTCCAAGTAATCAACTTTTTTTTCTTCTCATTAATTCATGAAAAATAGAAATACACGCCTTATATAATAATTGGAAAATGACCACTAATGCCCTCAGATCTAGGGTTGGGAGGGGTATACAAGGTTTAGAACTAATTAGTTCTAATAGCATATTTTTTAAAAATAAAAAAGGGAGGGGGCGCCCCCTTGACCAAGGGGACATGGGTAGGTAAGGTAGGTGGCCTCCTTTGAAATTTTAATCCACTTGTCTCCCATGTGTCCAATTGACCTTCTAGATGCCACCTAGGACTTTGACCAGCCCCACATGGACCCAAATGGTGCCACTTGGACCAATGAGGAAGGAGTGAGGGCCCTCTTGCTGGTCCTACTGACATTTTGTACAAAAACCCACTAAGACTTACAATTATGTACCCATATAACACAAGGGGTATAGATACAAATATAAAAGGATATAAATGCAAACAAAATATGAGCGGTCTTGCTTCGATGTCCCCATCAATCCTGCTCAAACATCTAATTCCCAGAGTTTAGATTTGAAGGTCATTAAAATTACTAGTTCGGATGTTGTCTCAAACTTGTCTGCTTCGGAGAACTCCAGGATGCTATGCCAAGTAAATGTTAATACAACAAAACACCTCCAAGAATTGAAGCCAAATGAGGTTTCTGTCCTGCCTGGTGTTCTTTTTAGTGATGCCCGATTGACAAATGCTAAAGCCAAGGTTTTGGCTGCTCACTCATATTCTTCTTTTAATCATGTTTGATTCAATCCTGATATGGAATGTTAGAGGAATTGGCAATAAAGCCACTGTTAGAAGTCTTGCTCAGCATATAAAAGCTAATAGCATTTGCATGGCTGCAATCTCAGAACCCCGTATAGATTTTAATCGTGCTCAGGGTGTGGCCCGACGTGTTAATCTGTAGTCTTTTATTGGCAATAATGGTGACTCCTCCAAAATTTGGCTATTTCATAAGCCTAGTACTTGTCTTGATATTATAGAGCTCCATCCACAATATTTGACTGTGGCTCTTAAGGAAAATGATTCGACTGTTATGTATTTCACAGCTATATATGCTTCTTGTTCTAGAAGTAGTCGCAGGGCAATGTTTGATTCTCTAATGGATTTCAGTCAAGGTGTGGCCATTCCCTAGTTCATAGGTGGTGATTTTAATTGTATTGCTTCCCCAGAAGAAAAGATTGGTGGTTCCTTTACATCCATGGCTGCTATGTTAGACTTTCAAGGTTTTCTGTCAGCAACTGGTCTTGTTGATGCGGGTTACTCTTGCTCTGAATTTACCTGGACAAATAATCAAACTGGGTCTTCTCACATTAGAGCTCGTCTGGACGGAGTTCTATACAATTCTTACTGGGTACAATCACCGTATAACTTGTCTGTCAGGCACTTAATCAGAGGTCCTTCAGATCATGCCCCTTTGCTTCTATCAATGAACCCCACTCAATCTTCTTCCCCGGGGAGATTCTTGTACCAGCATATGTGGCACACTCATGAAAGTTTTTGGATTTTGTGAAAGATCAGTGGAGTAAATGCAGCCAGATGGACAACCATCCCTTTCATATGCTCCAGAGAAAGCTTAAACACTTGAAGTCTTCCTTAAGTAAATGGAACAAAGAAATCTTTGGTAATATTTATTGGGCTAAAGACAAAGCAGAAGTTCAGGTTGAGCAGGCTCAAACCTGTTATGATGCTAATCCTACGGTGGAACATCGTATGAAGCTTCACAAAGCCAATGCTGAATTGCGCCTTATATTATCTCGTGAAGAGATTTTTTGGTATCAAAAATCCCGAGTGCAATGGATTTCCTATGGAGATCGAAATACTCAGTATTTTCATCAATATACTAAGGTCAAAAGGCAAAGGAATTATGTCCATAAACTAAAAATTAATGATCATTGGGTAGAAGATCAAGATTCATTATCTGATGGCGCTGTTGAATATTTCAAAACTCTTTTAACTTCAGAAGATCATATTATTGATGAGAGCCTCCTTAATGTCATACCTCGGCTGATCAATGAAGACCAAAACATAATTTTAAGTTCTATTCCTTCAACAGATGAAATCAAAAATTCGGTCTTTTCTTTATCTGGCAACAGCTCTTCAGGACCGGATGGCTTCCCTGGGGCTTTCTTCACTCACTGTTGGGACATCATTAGAGTGGATGTTATTAATGATGTCCAAAGTTTTTTTCAGGGATGGGGTTTACCCCAGGGTGTTACTTCTACCATCCTCTGCTTGATCCCGAAGGTAAAGAATCCTATATCTTATGCTGATTTCAGACCAATTAGTCTATGCAATTTTACATATAAGGTTGTGTCCAAAGTCATTTGTGATCGGCTATGTCCAATTCTGCCTCTGATTATCTCCAATGAGCAAAGTGGTTTTATCAGTGGAAGACAACTCACAGATAATTTTCTGTTGGCCAAGGAATTGTTAATGGAATTTGATAGACCAGTCAGAGGGCACAATATGCTTCTTAAGCTGGACATGGCAAAAGCTTATGAACGTATAGAGTGGGATTTTCTCTTTATGGTCCTTAAAAGATTCAGATTTTCCAACAGATTTGTCTCTTTAATTGCCCAAATGCATGTTAATTGCTGGTTTTCTATAGCCCTTAATGGGCAAACCCATGGCTTCTTCAAGTCAACTAGAGGGGTTCGACAGGGGGACCCCTTAGCCCCTGCTTTGTTTATCCTTGCAGAATAGGTTTTGAGTAGGGGCCTCAGTCATTTGTTCCACTCTGGTATGTGCAAATACTATCACCTTCCTCGTGGTGTTCAACCTATTTCCCACATTCTCTATGCGGACGATTCAATTATTTTTATGAATGGTGGAGTGCCATCTATTAAACAATTAATCCTCTTCTTGGGAAGGTATGAATAGTCCTCTGGCCAGCGGATCAATGCACATAAAAGCTATTTTTTGGTGGCTAAACAGATGCCTCACAGTTCTATAGACCGCATATGTAGCGACCCGGATTCAGGATACCCGGTGCACCCGGTATAAATACCGAATACACGTGATACCACATGGGACCCGCGAGGCCTCCCAAGCGCGGGAAAGCGCCGAAGGGAAAACGGAGTGTGTGGAATACATTGAAGCCAGCAGATATAACAGCAAGCAATTAAATTTCATTACATTGGATTGCTAAAGTAGCAGAAATAAAATTACTTTTTCATTAATAATTCAAATTTTACAATTATACACCAGAGTCCAGCCCAAAGGAAAGACAACAAGTCTATCACAGTATAGTCCGACAGAAAAGAAACGTACACAGAAGTCGGGGGAAGCCCTACGTGGGTACAGCTGGCAGCTACAGCGAACGCGCTCCACCAGGACAGCAGAGGCAGACGGCGAAACCCACCTGAAAAGTAGGGGTGAGTCTCAACAGAAACTCAGTAGGGGTCACGCAGATCCCCACTGGAAAACACACAAAGCAACGGAAGCAACAATAAAAACGGCAGGTACAGCAAGGCGGGAAAAAGCTACACTACAAAGCTGTAAACAGAACAGGTACAGCAGGAGTAGGGAACATGCAGGAGAGGGGAGCTCAACAACAAAGAAGAGCGAGGCCGTAAAACATGGAACACGGCCACCGAGGAGAACTCGGCACCCTAAGCTACTCCAAACGGCAACAGACGGTCGACCCCAAACTCACACAGTAGGGTAACCCAATCCGTCAGCCAAAACAAAGGCGAAGGCGGACGTCGACGCCGAAAACACAGACAAAACACGACAGGAGATGTCGTGCACGCAGCCCCACGCATGACGAGAATGTCATGCCAACGACATAACACTGACCTCGAGTATGGCCACGAGAGGGCAACTCACAAAGGTCACAGCGCACAAGAAAACGCGAGAGTCACAGCATCGAGTGACAGGAGCACCCTCCTCCCAGAAGAACAGCCAGAAGCGTCCACTGACGACTTACACTGCGCCACAAGTGTCATGTTCATTCAAGAACAAGACACACCAAGAACCAGGTCCGAGGAACAACAGTTCCAAGGAAACATGGTACCACAGCACGAAACTACAGCACCAACTGCGAGTGACTAGTCAGGGCCACGCCCATCGGCGCAAGTCCCCAGTCCCTGACCACGTGTGCACACACCGACCTCTACCTAGGTCAGGCCTCTAGCTAGTATTCCCCTCGGTAGGACGCTACCGTTGGCCGGGGCCTACGGAACTAGATTAAAAACCGTACGTACCAAACGCAACAGGAAACACCCCTCCACCACTCCTGGTGGGTCGGCAAGAAGCCTAGGGCTACAACTAGTGGAGGCTCACAAGGCACAGACTCTGAAACACAGGTGCTAAAGCACAGACAGCTAAGAAAAGCCCTGTCTCGTGCACAGCAAAGCACCCAGGCAGTCGAACAACCGCCAAAAGACTCAGGATCAGGCAACTAGACCTACGACACAACGATCCTTGAGTCAGACGACTCAACGACAAGATCGCCACAAACAGCGGAACAAGCCGCCAATCGGTCTAATCCTAAGCCAGAAGAAACCACGCTCCGCAGAAAACAACACACGAGACCTGAGGGAAACACCAAGAACCCTCAGTACACCTGGACATGCAAACCGAGGTAAGGCAACACCTCGAGGCATCCAGAAGCAGTGTCTCAGACTGGACAGAACCGCCAAGACACCCACACACAAGGTCACCTGTCAACCACTGGGTCACCCCGGGTTGACCGGAACCAGACCAAAACACAAGCAAAGGTAGGATAGAAAATCCTACCTCAAGCAAGAGGACTCCTGGCTACCTTACAACGTAGTCCTAGCCCTCATAGGACGTCAAGAGACATCCACGGGACAGCGGGCAGACCACAAGGCCAAGCCAAGACAAGCAGAAACCGACAGAGCGGAAATCAGAGCACAAGGCATGTAACGCACCACACCTAGACCGCTATAGGCAAATAACGGTCTAGACCAGGGCCGTTACACACCAAGTGACGGTCGGGAGAACAGCCGTCACACACCGCCCTAACCAACCTAAAACACAAACACACGAATCAAGGCCAAGTAACGCACAAGGCCAAGCGCGTTACAAGCAAGCAACGCGGCAGGGGAAACGCGCCAGAACCAAACGACGCACAGGGGCAGGCGCGTTACTCACAACGGCACAGCCACCCTCAACCCAGCACAAACCAACAAATAACGGCAAGGGGCAAGCGCGTTATACAACAACGACGCATAGGGGCACGACCGTTACACCATCGAACAGCACAACACCCACAACCCTCAGCCAAACAGCATGTAACGGTCCAAGAAGGACGCGTTACACACAAACGATGCATGGGGACAGGCGCGTTATAACCAACGGCACAGCCACCCACAGTCGCCCAAAACAGAATGCACGGCCAGGGGCAGGCGCGTTACACTCAAAATAACGGATGGGAACCCATCCGTCGGGGGAACCGCCTCAACGGTCAAACGTCGGTCAAACGGACAATAACGACCAAGGAAAGGCGCGTTACTTCCATCTAACGCGCTGGGTCAAGCGCGTTAGACCAACCGACTCAGCCTGAAAACAAAACGACAGAAAGGAAGTAACGTGCTAGCCTAGGCGCGTTACAAGGAAGCGACGTGCCACCCTAGGGCCGTCACTCACCCAAAAGCCAGAAAGCTCAAAAACGCCAAACGAAGTAACGGTCTGTCGTAGGACCGTCAGAAGCAAGTAACAGCCACTGGAACGACTGCTACTTCCCATACGGCGGGAAAATAGAGGAACAGCCAAACCGGCCCGTTCCACGCCCCATTCACGCCGAAACGCAGGGGAAACACACCTAAACGACAAATAACAACACTAGGGTGCTAAAAACCCCACATGCAAGCTCAAAAACACAAGATCCGGGCGATTTCATCAAATCCACCCAAAGTGGGTCACCGAGGTTCCCGGGCTTCTACCGGCCTCGAATGAACACCAAACGACACGAAATCAACGTGGATGGGATCCTGACATCCCAGCGGTCAGTTAGAAACTAACTACGCCGCAAATGGTCGCCGTTTACCGACCGACCCTAAAAACCACGAAAATCACGGTTTAGGCAAAACAAGCCCAAACTCGACCGTTTCCTAGCCGAACAACGTGCAATGGCAGGGAAAACGAAGAGGACGAAGTAAGGATCAGTCACCCTACCTCCACCGAAGAAACCATGCCCCAAAGGGACTAAACCACGCCGAAAACAACTCGCGAATCGATTTCACCGGCTTTGAATCCACCGTTCGGGATCACGCCAGAATCGATCCGATCCTCGCCCCATCGCGCACCTCGACAGCTCCACCCCGTCGCCACCTCACCCACGAGCGCCTCCGTCTGCAGTCGGAGCCAGAAGGGAGAGAGAACGAGAGAGAACGGGAGAGAGAGAGAGGAGATCGCGAGAGTGAGGAGAGAGAGAGAGGAAAAGAAATAAAAAGAAAAGAAATTAGGAAATTTTCTAATTTCCAAAAATTCCAAAAATGCGTCGAAAAAGCACAAATTCAGAAAAATACGTAAAAAATAGTCGAAACGACCGGCTCAAAGAGTACATCGTCGCTGCAGCATCCACGAGTTCGAGAATTGACAAACAAACTCACCGTAGGGTTCCGTAACTAGTACGTGAGAAAAACCCACACGGCTCGTCAAACTCAACTCGGAAGCCACAAAAGCGAACCGAAACTCAACGAAACCAATCCAAAACAGATCCGAAAGATCCAACAAAGATCCCACAAGACCTGCAAAGGATCCAGCAAAGATCTACCAAGGATCCAGGGCATTACAGCATATGTCAACTAACTGGCTATCATCACAAAATAGGTTGCATCAAATACCTGGGCAGTAACGACCCGAGAATCCGATTACCGGGAGAGTCCCGATAACCCGAGACTTGAACCGCCGCCCACGAGCCTGGAGGGCTCGGAAGGGCTAAAAGGAGTGTGGAGGCACAAAGAAATAGGAAGTAAAGCAGGATAAATCAACAATTAACAGAAATAAATAAACAACTATAGCTACAACAGAGTCCAGTCCAACAGAAAGTACAGTCTAAAGCAGTAAAATGTACCCCATGCCGAGTGAACACTCGGCACGACGAGCTGGCAACTGAGAACCCCCGAACAGCACCCTCGAACCTCGAGAAAGAACTGCCACACCTGAAAAGCAGTGAATGAGTCTCCAAAACAGAGACTCAGCTGGGATCCCGTAAAACCCCACCCGGAAACAACGGTGGCACAAAAAGCTGTAACTACGAGAGCAACGGTAACAGCAGGAACAGTAAACCCGGTGGCCGGTCGAAACTCGGCACTACAACTACTCCTACTGTACCGGAAAGCACATCCCGATCTCACGGTCGAGGCTACCAAACTACACTAGTACCACCTACCGAAGTAAAAACCCATGGCAACTGCGCCGTAGAGGCCTGTCTCCCAGGACACGGCCAACCTGGAGACGCTGTCCAAGGTGCAACCCCGACCACCCGATCGCGGACACCTCACTGACAAGACGCAACCTCGGTAAAGCTACTAGTACCAGTCTCATAGAACGAGAACCGACACACACGCCACGGCGAGACAACCGGAACTCGACGGTCAACATGACCAAAACCTGAAGGTCAAAGTCACAGAGACTGACAGTCTGTCACTCCGAACTCGACAGAAGTACCTCCCACTAGAAGCAAGGACGGATGCATCCACTGAGTTCTTAGTCCGCACCTGAGGTGTCTCCCTCCGGTCCAGCGGGAACTGAGACACCGTACAAGTAACCACAAAATAAGTGAGTAGCTGGGGTCACGCCCGTCGACGTGGGTCCAACCGCCCCCAACCACGTGTGCACACACAGACCGTGTGTCCGTGGTCTGGCCCTCTGACTTGTTTTCCCCTGGAGCCGGACTCTGGCTACCGACGAGGGGCCCGATGAAAACCAGTCTAAAAACTATCCTCTAAGGGTATGCTCGTACACCTACTCCCCAGGTGAGACCAGCACACGCGTACTGGTGGGTTACGACTAGTGGAGGGTCACTGAAGGAGTAGACTCTCAAGTCAATGGAAAACAACGTCTGAACTCGACGACGTACGGGGACCATCCCACGTACCGGCACCATCGCACGGTGACCACAGTCGGAGAAGAAACGAGACTCACAGTCCACGACCACGCACACACCTTGCGCGAGAGTCGAGAAAACCCAAGTGACGCTAAGCCACTGGACTCTAGATAGTCCTCTAGACGCACTACACCCAACGGTCCTTGAGTCACAAGACTCGAGGTCAAGACCATCGTACGCAATAGCACAAGGCCGTCAATCTAGTCTAATCTCTAGGTCTAAAATCACGGTAGCATGAGTACCGAGGCAGCTCATGAGCCGCCAAGACCATCCCCTCAAAAGGGAACTCAAGGGACTAAGGCCACACACACGGCCCATGCGGAAAGCACAGGAGCATGATTCCCAAGGTAGCTCGCACACCGCCAAGCTGCAGCCCAACTCAAGGAGAAGCGGGAAGCCTCCAGCCCCAGACTGGACAACTGGGCTCGTAGCCCAAGGCCTCACACATGACCCACTCGGGAATCACTTTCCGGAGAAATCGACGACGCACGGGGAACTCTCACCGCACGCACACCAACACACGGTGACATGAGTCGAGAACGCTACACCTCGGGACCACACCGTACCACGACACCTGGCCCCGACGAAGTGCATAACATCCGTCAGGCCACGGGTCGGCACGTGGATTGATAACCACACACCCGGGACTTGAATCGGTCAAAACGGAAACACTGGGTTAGACTGGCAAATGGGCAGTTCACCCTGGGCCGCTCAAAGGAAGTGCGGCGGGGGAAGAGCCGCTCAAGAGACATGCGGCCAGGAAGGAGCCACACAGTGCACTAATCGGACTAACCCAAAGAGAGGATAGGAGGTTTGGGCTGAGCCGCCCAAAGGGATGTGCGGCTAAGGGTCACCCGCACAATCCAACCGACCTACTACAGTGTCGGTGAAAGCGGTTTTGACCAAACCGCACAACCCGACCGACACCCAACTGTTGACCAAAGGTCAATGGGGACATGCGGTCAGCGCCTGGCCGCACGAGCCCACGGAAAAACATACGGCTGGGGGACCAGCTGCCCAAGAGGGGACATGCGGACCTCAACTGGCCTCACATCACATGTGTGGTCTATCGTCCGACCGCACAACCCCAAAACCAGAACAAGAAAAACTGACCAAAGCCAACCACCCATACCATGGACGGGCCCTGGTTCGACCGCCCAACCGTCACGGCGGGCACACCCAGGCGGTCGCCCGATCGAGGCCTTTCCACGCCCCGTTCGTGCCGAGATGAAGGGGATACAGCCACAACTACCCTGGCAATCACATGGACCCCGACCGGAGTCAAAATGACGCACGAATCCTGAGAAACGGGTGATTCTACCGAAGTTACCCAAAAATAGTTTCCGAGCTTCCCGGAGCCCTACCGGTCCAACGGGACCACCAATCGAGACAAAATCAGATGGGAAAGAACGCTCTCGCCCCAAGGAATCCGTTGATAGTAACCGATCTGGAAACTGTCACCGTTTCCTGACGGACCCTATGAAACCTACAAAACCACGGTTTCGCTAGAACGGACCCAAACTCAGCCATTTTCACGCCAAACGACGTGCAATGGTAGGGAAAATAAGCAGGACGCAGTAGTATTCCATCACCCTACCTCCACCGAAGAAACTGCGCGCCGAAGTGACTAATCCATGCCGAAAACTACCCGGAACACGAACGACGCCATCTCGGAATCGACCGAGGGATCGCGCCCGCTACCGCCTCTGTAATATCCCGAACCTTTCGGATCCTTTTTTCGTGGGTCCCGGATCTGGTTTTCGGAGCGTCCAGCTCTGTTGTGTCTGAAATTTTGCTTCGGACATCTTTCGTGTTCGGATCGGCGCGATCCGGATTTGTTTCGGAGGCCCGGAGGCGTTCCGCGGCTTTTCCGTGTGTGTTTTCCGATTCCCGGTGTGTGTTTCGGCTTTCTCTTCGGAAGCTCGCTATGGGCGAACCGTGCAGTTCCCCCAGGCACGAGTGGTACCGTTGCGATCGGTGCGTTCCGAGGATTCCGGAAATATATTTTTTCTATTTTTCGGTATTTTTCCGAAAAATCGAATTTTCTATATAATCCCATTTCTTTTCTTTTTTCTTTTCTCCTTTCTCTTTCTTCTTCTTCTTCCTCTTTCCTTCCCCAACCGTGGCCGCCCTCCTCTCTCCCTCTCTCTCCCATACGGACGCGGTGAGCCCCTCCCCGGTTGTTGACGGCGGCAGGGCGACGGCGCAGACGCGTGGGTGGCGGCGAGGCGAGCTCGTGGGCGTGCGGCAAGCGTGGGAAGCGTGGGGAGTTCGTGAAGCTTCAAGCGTTCTTCGCAATTCGCGGGTGATTCGGCGGAGCATTCGCTCCATTGAGGTAGGGTGACGTTCCTTAGCCTCTTGCCGATCTTTTCCGTGATTTATAGGTCGAGGGGAGGCCGAGAGGGGCTTGTTTGAGCATGCTTGGGGTTTTTCCAAGTTTTGGGGAGAGCCGCCCGATCTATGGATTTGATGCATGAATTCGCGTTTTGATGGCCTAGAATCATGCTAGGGGTCCCCAGGGGTCTTCCCCTTTGATTTCCCCCTCTCCGGTGGAGGTATGGGGGCGTGGATGGTGTTTTTGGCCGTTTCCCGCCGTTCTCAGTTTTTCGAGATGGTAGCGGTCTACCAGTGGCCGCGTTCATTGGTAGCGGTCGGGTGGGGACCGCCTTCACCAGGATTTTCGACCGTTGGGGCTCGTTCTGTCGGCAGGCGGTCGTGGTCGTGCGACTGACCGCGACTGTTGGTGGCGGTCAGGGGGCGACCGCTTCCACCATGGGGTCCGGCACGGTCTTCGACACGGTTTTTGACCGTTGGAGTCTGGTCGCGGTCTCCTGGAGACCGCTACCAGGTGAAAACGGTCATCAAGCGACCGCGTTCACGTTTCGCGCACCAGGGTGGTCGCGGTCCCAGGAGGACCGCGACTAGGTGGTAGCGGTCCTGGGTCGACCGCGACCATTGGAGGCGGTCCTCCGGTGACCGTGACTCCTTTTCCTTGCCAACTTGAGTCCCGGACGAGCTAGTCTCGATCCCTGTGCTGACCCGTAGTCTGACTGATGCGGGGCATCATGTGGGGGCTACACGTGGGGGTGCCGTGGGGTCCCGGGAGGTCGTGACTTTGGTTTGCGTCACCATGCATTAGCGTGGGTACAAGGAGCGTTCCTCGTACCTGTGGTTGCGACGTTGTTTTCCGTGACTTGAGAGTCTACTCCTTCAGTGACCCTCCACTAGTCGTAGCCCACCAGTACGAGGTGCTGGTCTCACCTGGGAGTGGTGTACGGGCACTCACCTTTGAGACGGTTTGTGGACCGGTTACCGTAGGCCTCTCGTCGGTAGCCAGAGTCCGGCTACGGGGGAAAACCGGTCAGAGGACCAGACCTAGTGACGCAAGGTCTGTGTGTGCACACGTGGTTGGGGGCGGTTGGACCCACGTCGACGGGCGTGACCCCAGCTAGTCACTTGTTTGTGGTTACTTGTACGGTGTCTGCGCCTCGGGTAGGACCTACCACGTCAGGCGGTTCACCTGCGGTGCGGTGTAAGACGTCAGGGGACGCTACCGGCTGTGCTTCTAGTGGGTGGTACTCCTGTCGAGTACGGAGTGACAGACTGTCAGTCGAGTGTTTTCGACCTTCGGGTTTTACCGGTTCGACCTTTGAGCTTTGGTCTTCTCTCTGTGACACATGTGTCGGCTTGCGTGCCGTAGGGTCTTGTCTTATAGATTATAGGGCTTTCTCTTCCGAGGTACTCTCCTACCGAGGGTGTAGTGGTTTCTCGTTTTACGAGGTAGGGTTCGAGTGATCCCTACTGAGTCTTGTTCCGAGACTCATTCCCTGCGTGTTTTCACCGTGTTTCAGGTGAGGCGCCACCTTCGGGGAGCGCGTCAGGTGTGCAGCGTGGTGCGGGTGCCCAGAGGTAGTGCCAGAGGTCAGAGCCGGGGTATGCCCCGTGTAGCTGTACTTTTCTTCCTTGTCTCTGTACTAGTCGTGGACTACTGTTGCTGTTGTTAATTTCTATTGTGGACCATGGAAAATGTTAATTTATTTCCTGCTTAATATTATAACTGTTTAATTTCTGCAATTATTTGTGATACTTGTGTAGTCTCCACACCATTCTTTTAACCCTTCCGAGTCTTCGGGCTCGTGGGTGGCGGTGCGAGTCTCGGGTTATCGGGCCTTCCCGGTAATCAGATTCTCGGGTCGTTACAGCTGGTATCAGAGCGCGGTTGTGGAATTACATGAGAATCATAGGTAATTGTAGTGGTCCACTAGTCCATAGAGATGATGTACAGGTGACGCTGGCATTGGGCATCGTGTGTTTTTCTTGACCTTGCCGTTTTCGTGTTTTCTGTCTTTTGCTTCAGGAGCGAGTATGGCGCCGAGGAGGAGCTCTCGCTCTCAGCAGGGGCAGTCGGCTGGAGGCCAGGAGATCCAGCAGGGGGTCCAGAGGGACCAGGAGGAGCATAGTAGAGCACCACGGGGGGCTACCGAGGCCGCGGATGCTGCGAGAGTTCCGGGGGCCAAGGATTTCTTCCGTGGCATGTACCAGCTTATGTCTCAGCAGTTCGGCGGAGAAGCTGGTGAGGGCTCGTCAGCTAGGGGTGGGCCAGGCCGAGCAGTGAGGGACTTCATGCAGTTCTATCCACCTTACTTTAGCGGCCAGGCAGACCCTGATGCGGCTCGCGCTTGGCTCGATGAGATGGAGCGGGTGTTCAGTTCTGCGAAGAGTGCTGCCGAGGATAGAGTGGTGTTGGCCTACAACCAGTTGCAGGGTACGGCTCGGAGGTGGTGGTCTTCCGAGTGGAAGACGTCCTTTCAGCTTCGTCCACTTGAGCAGATCGAGTGGGACGACTTTATCAGTGCTTTCGAGCGTACGTACGGTCCAGATATTGTTGCTACGCAGCGGATGCGGGAGTTTCTGGAGCTGGTGCAGGGTGACATGTCCGTGTTGCAGTACAGGGCCCGATTTGTCGAGCTGGGTCGGTACGCACCTCACATCATGGAGCATGAGAGGGTGAGGACCGCGCAGTTTGTGCAGGGCTTGAGGCTGGAGCTGAGGCACCATTTGATTGTGAACGGGGCCACTGATCTAGAGACGGCGTCTCGTGTTGCGATTTCTTTGGAGATGGATATGCAGAGGACTCGAGGACCGATCAGCCAGGGGTAGTCTTTGTCAGGTCGCAGCCAGCAGCCGGCTACCCAGCAGCAGGGTTTCTTCCAGCATGCGTCGGGTGGTTCAGGAGCACCGGCATCGGCAGCGTCGGTAGCAGGATCTGCGTCCTTCGGCTCGAAGGTCAAGAAGTTCTTGAAGAAGAGTTTCCGTAAGAAGCACAAGGATCAAGGGCAGGCTTCATCGGGCAGTGTACAACAGCCGATTCCTTTGCAGCGTCAGGGATCAGTGGGTGGATCGCGAGGACCTTATCCACGGTGTGGTGGGACCCACCCAGGCAGGCAGTGCACGGCTCCGATCATCTATTTTCGGTGTGACCAGCCAGGGCATATGGCGCGTGACTGTCCTCAGAGACCGCCGCAGCAGCAGTTTCCTCAGCAGCAGCAGGTTCCCCAGCAGCAGAGGCGGCAGCAGCAGCAGGGACAGTATCCACCACTACCCAGGTCAGCTAGCGTGGGAGGCAGGCAGAGAGCTCGGGGCCAGATCACGCATATGACCAGGGCAGAGGCAGTGGCGTCGCAGCTCGTGGAAGGTACCGTTCAGATTTTGGGTTGTGCGGATCCGGTTTTATTTGATTCTGGCACGTCTCATTCGTTTATTTCGGAGGATTTCGCGTGCAGCGTCGAGGAGCCGGTGACCCAGTTGTTCTGTGATTTGGCAGTGGAGTTGCCTTCGGGTGACTTTATGATCACTCCGTATTGCTTCGATCAGGTTCCGGTTTGGATCGATGGGCGGAGTATGCCAGGCAGGTTGTATGCGTTGCAGCTTCAGGATTATGATGTGATTCTAGGCATAGATTGGCTCGAGACCCATGGAGTGGTGGTGGATTATGGAATGAAGAGGGTCTACTTCCAGCATCCGAGCAAGCGGACCTTCTATTTCCAAGGTATCCGTTCCGCCTCTTCTCGATTCCTTATCTCTGCTATTCGAGCCCGTCGGTTGCTTGATTTTGGTTGTTAGGGTTTTCTCACGTCCGTGGTTGTGTCTGACCGAATGGAGCCGAGTGTCGAGGACATTCCGGTGATGTGCGAGTTCCCCGATGTTTTTCCCGAGGAATTGCCTGGATTACCTCCCCAGCGGGAGATCGATTTTGTGATCGAGGTTGTACCTGGTACGGGATCTTTGGCGAAGGCTCCCTACCGTATGGCCCCCGCTGAGTTGAGGGAGTTGAGGGCGCAGTTGTAGGAACTGTTGGCCAAGGGGTATATTCGTCCTAGTTTTTCCCCTTGGGGTGCGCCCGTGTTATTTGTGAAGAAGAAGGACGGTAGTCTGCGGTTGTGCATTGACTATCGGCAGCTGAATGAAGTGACCATTAAGAACAAGTATCCGTTGCCACGGATTGATGATTTGTTCGACCAGCTACAGTCTGCGCGAGTGTTCTCGTGGATTGATTTGCGGTCCGGTTACTATCAGCTGAGAATTCGCGAGTCCGATGTGGAGAAGACTGCATTCAGTACGAGGTACGGGCATTATGAGTTTCTGGTGATGCCGTTCGGGCTCACCAATGCCCCTACAGCCTTCATGGACTTGATGGAGAGGGTGTTTCATCCGTATTTGGACCAGTTCGTGGTCATCTTCGTGGATGACATCCTTATTTTTTCGCAGTCTGCTGAGGAGCACGCGTACCATTTGGGTGTGGTGCTGCAGACGTTGCGAGATCACCAGTTGTATGCGAAGCTCAGCAAGTGCGAGTTTTGGCTCAGCGAGGTGCACTTTCTGGGGCACGTGATTTCTGGTGATGGCATTTCCGTGGACCCCGCCAAGGTCGAGGCCGTGATGCAGTGGCCGAGGCTGAGGTCGGTGACGGAGATCTGGAGTTTCTTGGGGCTTACGGGTTATTATCGCCGATTTATCCAGGATTTTTCTCGCATTGCGACCCCGATGACTAGGCTCACGTGGAAGGATGTGCCTTTCGTTTGGTCCGAGGAGTGTGAGCAGAGCTTCAGGGAACTGAAGAGATTGCTCACCTCGGCTCCGGTGTTGGTCTTGCCTTCTGGATCGGGAGGTTTTGTGGTGTGTACAGATGCTTCCGGGGTCGGATTGGGTGCTGTGTTGATGCAGCAGGGTAGAGTGGTGGCTTATGCATCTCGGCAGCTAAAGTCCCATGAGGAGAACTACCCTACCCATGACCTTGAGTTGGCGGCGGTGATCTTCGCGCTGAAGATCTGGAGGCATTATCTGTACGGCGAGAAGTTCGAGGTATTCACTGACCATCAGAGTTTGAGGTATGTGTTCTCGCAGAGAGATCTGAACCTCAGACAAAGGCGTTGGATGGAGTTCATGAAGGACTATGACTTCACCCTGTCTTATCAGCCGGGCAGGATGAATGTCGTCGCCGATGCCTTGAGTCGGAAGGTTGCAGTCAGTACCTTGATGTTGAGGAAGTGGAGGCTCTGGGAACAAGTGCCCGAAGTATCCTTCAGGCTCAAGATTCCCCAGGAGCCAGGGTTGGCAGTGCTTGCGAGTCTGACTGTCACTCCTGCTATCCATCGTTAGGTGACAGAGGCTCAGCATGCGGACCCGGAGTTACCCCGGATTCTTGCGATGGCTGATGTGGAACTTGGCGAGGACGGTGCTGCGTGGTTTCATGGTAGGCTGTACGTCCCCGCGGAGGAGCAGGTTCGTCGTGCGGTGTTACGCGAGGCTCATGGGAGCAGATACACCGTACACCCGGGTGTGACGAAGATGTATCGGAACTTGCGGAGGTAGTTCTGGTGGCCTGGCATGAAGAGAGATGTCGCAGAGTTTGTGGCCAGGTGCCTAATCTGTCAGCAGGTGAAGGCGGAGCATCAGCGACCAGGAGGTACTCTCCAGCCCTTGGATGTTCCTACTTGGAAGTGGGACCATGTGACCACGGATTTTGTGGTGGGGTTGCCGAGGACCCCGAGTGGGCAGGACAGTATTTGGTTGCTGGTGGATCGGCTGACGAAGGTGACGCGGTTGTTACCGGTCAAAGTCAGCTGGGGCGTGTCTAAGTTGGCTCGCTTGTATGTGGAGCGGATCGTTCCGTTGCATGGGGTTCCCATTTCGATTGTGTCGGATCGGGATCCGCGCTTCACTTCTGGATTCTTGAGGAGTTTCCAGCGAGCTCTTGGCACGGAATTGGCATTTAGCTCGGCGTATCATCCTCAGTCAGATGGTCAGTCTGAGAGGACCATTCAGACTTTGGAGGACATGCTGAGATCTTGCTGTCTGGAGTGGCAAGGGAGTTGGATTCATCACCTACCGTTGGTGGAGTTTGCCTATAACAACAGCTTTCATTAGAGCATCGGCATGGCTCCATATGAGGCGTTGTACGGGCGTCCTTGTCGGACTCCACTTGATTGGTTTGAGGTGGGTGAGCGTGTTTTGACGGGACCGGAATTTGTGTAGCAATGTGTGGATGTTGTGCACCTGGTTCGTCAGAACATGTTGGCGGCCCAGAGTCGGCAGAAGAGCTATGCTGACCGTAGGAGGCAGTCCCTCGAGTTCGCCGTGGGCGATTATATGTTCTTGAGAGTTTCTCCGATGAAGGGGGTGATGCGTTTTGGACGGCGTGGGAAGCTGAGTCCCCGCTATATTGGTCCTTTCGCGATTGTGGAGCGCATCGGTAAGGTTGCTTACCGGTTGCAGTTATTTCCTGAGTTGGCGTCGGTGCATGACGTGTTCCACGTCTCGATGTTGCGGAAGTATATGCCCGATGACTCTCATGTGCTCGAGTTTTCCGTTTGGCCTGAGGTGACTCCAGATCTCTCTCTCCCAGAGTTTCCGATCCGCGTGGAGCATAGGCGAGAGCAGCGCCTGCGGAACAAGGTTATTCCCTTGGTAAAGGTCGTGTGGCAACGACACTCTGGTGGTGAGGCTTCGTGGGAACGTGAGGATGAGATGCGCCAACAGTTCCCGTATCTGTTTGAGTGAGTCTTCCTCTTCTTTCCCCTTTGGTTGTTCTCAATTTCGAGGACGAAATTCCTTAAGGGGGGAGGGCTGTATTATCCCGGACCTTTTGGATCCTTTCTTCGTGCGTCCCGGATCTGGTTTTCGGAGCGTCCGACTCTGTTGTGTCCGAAATTTCGCTTCGGACATCTTTCGTGTTCGGATCGGCACGATCCGGATTTGTTTCGGAGGCCCGGAGGCATTCCGCGTCTTTTCCGTGTGTATTTTCCGATTCCCGGTGTGTGTTTCGGCTTTCTCTTCGGAAGCTCGCTGTGGGCGAACCGGGCAGTTCCCCCAGGCACGAGTGGTACCGTTGCGATCGGTGCGTTCCGAGGATTCTGGAAATGTATTTTTCTATTTTTTGGTATTTTTCTGAAAAATCGGATTTTCTATATAATCCCATTTCTTTTCTTTTTTCTTTTCTCCTTTCTCTTTCTTCTTCTTCTTCCCCCTTCCTTCCCCAACCGTGGCCGCCCTCCTCTCTCCCTCTCTCTCCCATTCGGACGCGGTGAGCCCCTCCCCGACTGTTGACGGCGACGGCGCGGACGCGTGGGTGGCGGCGAGGCGAGCTCGTGGGCGTGCGGCAAGTGTGGGAAGCGTGGGGAGTTCGTGAAGCTTCAAACGTTCTTCACGATTCGCGGTTGATTCGGCGGAGCATTCGCTCCATTGAGGTAGGGTGACGTTCCTTAGCCTCTTGCCGATCTTTTCCGTGATTTATAGGCCGAGGGGAGGCCGAGAGAGGCTTGTTTGAGCATGCTTGGGGTTTTTCCATGTTTTGGGGAGAGCCGCCCGATCTACGGATTTGATGCATGAATTCACGTTTTGATGGCCTAGAATCATGCTAGGGGTCCCCAGGGGTCTTCCCCTTTGATTTCCCCCTCTCCGGTGGAGGTATGGGGGCGTGGATGGTGTTTTTGGTCGTTTCCCGCTGTTCTAGGTTTTCCGAGATGCTAGCGGTCTACCAGTGGCCGCGTTCATTGGTAGCGGTCGGGTGGGGACCGCCTTCACCAGGATTTTCGACCGTTGGGGCTCGTTCTGTCGGCAGGCGGTCGCGGTCGTGCGACTGACCGCGACTGTTGGTGGCGGTCAGGGGGCGACTGCTTCCACCATGGGGTCCGACACGGTCTTCGACACGGTTTTTGACCATTGGAGTCTGGTCGCGGTCTCCTGGAGACCGCTACCAGGTGAAAACGGTCATCAAGCGACCGCGTTCACGTTTCGCACACCAGGGTGGTCGCGGTCCCAGGAGGACCGCGACTAGGTGGTAGCGGTCCTAGGTCGACCGCGACCACTGGAGGCGGTCCTCCGGTGACCGCGACTCCTTTTCCTTGCCAACTTGAGTCCCGGACGAGCTAGTCTCGATCCCTGTGCTGACACGTAGTTCGACTGATGCGGGGCATCATGTGGGGGCTACACGTGGGGGTGCCGTGGGGTCCCGGGAGGTGGTGACTTCGGTTTGCGTCACCGTGCGTTAGCGTGGGTACAAGGAGCGTTCCTCGTACCTGTGGTTGCGACGTTGTTTTCCGTGACTTGAGAGTCTACTCCTTCAGTGACCCTCCACTAGTCATAGCCCACCAGTACGAGGTGCTGGTCTCACCTGGGAGTGGTGTACGGGCACTCACCTTTGAGACGGTTTGTGGACCGGTTACCGTAGGCCCCTCGTCGGTAGCCAGAGTCCGGCTACGGGGGAAAACCGGTCAGAGGACCAGACCTAGTGACGCAAGGTCTGTATGTGCACACGTGGTTGGGGGCAGTTGGACCCACGTCGACGGGCGTGACCCCAGCTAGTCACTTGTTTGTGGTTACTTGTACGGTGTCTGCGCCTCGGGTAGGACCTACCACGTCAGGCGGTTCACCTGCGGTGCGGTGTAAGACGTCAGGGGACGCTACCGGCTGTGCTTCTAGTGGGTGGTACTCCTATCGAGTACGGAGTGACAGACTGTCAGTCGAGTGTTTTTGACCTTCGGGTTTTACCGGTTCGACCTTTGGGCTTTGGTCTTCTCTCCGTGGCACGTGTGTCGGCTTGCGTGCCGTAGGGTCTTGTCTTGTAGAGTACAGGGCTTTCCCTTCCGAGGTACTCTCCTACCGCTAGTGTAGTGGTTTCTCGTTTTACGAGGTAGGGTTCGAGTGATCCCTACTGAGTCTTGTTCCGAGACTCATTCCCTGCGTGTTTTCACCGTGTTTCAGGTGAGGCGCCACCTTCGGGGAGCGCGTCAGGTGTGCAGCGTGTTGCGGGTGCCCAGAGGTAGTGCCAGAGGTCAGAGCCGGGGTATGCCCCGTGTAGCTGTACTTTTCTTCCTTGTCTCTGTACTAGTCGTCGACTACTGTTACTGTTGTTAATTTCTATTGTGGACCATGGAAAATATTAATTTATTTCCTGCTTAATATTATAACTATTTAATTTCTGCAATTATTTGTGATACTTGTGTAGTCTCCACACCATTCTTTTAACCCTTCCGAGTCTTCGGGCTCGTGGGTGGCGGTGCGAGTCTCGGGTTATTGGGCCTTCCCGGTAATCGGATTCTCTGGTCGTTACAGCCTCGATCCTCGCCCATCCTTGCCCGCATCCTTGCCCGCGCCGCCTCCACCTCGCCCCCGCCTTGCTCCGTCAACCACCGGAGAAGAGAGGGGAGAAAGAGAGCGTGAGAGAAGAGAGAGGGGGAGTGAGTAAGAAATGAGAGGGGAGAGAGAGAAAATGGGGTTTATATAGGAAAATCTGGAAATTCTGAAAAATATCAAAAAATAGGAAAATACACGCCCGCGATCCTCGGAACACGCTGATCGCCGTGGTACCACCCGTGACCAGGTGAACGACCCGGTTCACCCGCAACGGAGTTCCGCAGGATTTGCCGAAACCCGCACACGGAAATTGGAAAACATGCGGAAAAAGCCGCGGAACGCACTCCGGCCTCCGAAACAGCTCCGGATCACGTCGATCCGAACACGAAAGATGCCCGAAACATCATTTCGGACACAACGGATCCAGATACACCAGAAAAGTAGATCCGAGACCCGAGAAGAAGGGTTCGAAAAATCCGGGGCATTACATGGACATTCCTCTTTTTAAAGGTAGAGTTAAAGCCCCTCATTTCAAATATTTGTTAGACAAAGTAAGTGCCAAGATAGCTGGCTGGAAAAGCAGGTTATTATCTTAGGTGGGAAGATTGGTCCTTATTCGGTTGGTTTTAGCAGCTATTCCTCTTTATACTGCTAGTGCTGCCTCTGTCCCTTATACAATACTCAAGCAAATCGGGAAAATCTGTGCAAATATTTTCTGGCAGGGGTTTGAATCAGCTCATAGAAAGCATTGGGTATCTTGGGATAAAATCTGTAGTCCTGTTTCTGAAGGTGGGCTAGGCATCCGAGGCTTATCAGACATCCAGATCTGTTTCTATGTCAAACAGCTATAGAATTCTATTCACAGCAACTCTCATTGGGCTCAGTTTATGAGAAGTAAATATTGTCATGGCCTGCATATATCAGATTGCAAAACTCCCTTCCCAGCTGGCATAAAAAACATGATTTTGAGAAAGCTAGATCTATTCTAATGGCATGATTTAGAATAATAGTTCTAAATGGTGCTAATACTAATTTTCTCAAAGATAATTGGTTCAAGGACAAGGCTTTAGCTGATCACTTCTCAATACAGAATCTCCCTCAGGTTGAAGATTGCTCTGTTCAAGCTACCTTGGCTGATCATCAACACCCCGTCTGGCAGAAATTGGAAGACCAGCAGCTGCGGGAGGAAATCTAGAGCTTTGGAACTCAAACTGGGAATGACATACCTATTTGGTCCTTTACTATCTCAGGTAAATTCACTATCCAATCCACCTACAGATACATTAAAGGACATGTGTCTGGTTCTGGATTAATGATAAGTAAACTTTGGAATCAAAGACTCCCCCCGCGGGTTGCTTTATTATGTTGGGAAATTCTGAGACATTCTATTCCAGTTGACAGTCAAATTCAAATTAGTGGTGTTAAACTGGCTTCATGATGTGTTTGTTGCTGTGCTTCTCATGACATTGAAGGTGAAGACCATTTATTTGTGCATAGTGATCTGGCTAAGTTTCTATGGAACAAATGTGCTCCCTTGCTAAACAAGACTTGTTTGGAAAATACATCTATTATCAGTACGCTGAGATCAGCTATAAATGGGGCAGCTATCTATAAACCTAAAGGTTTGATTTTCCTACTAGCAACAACTTTGATTGTTTGGGAAATTTGGAAATATAGATGTCGTGCTAGGTATGAAGGCCATTACACAAATCTTTTAAGAATCTCAGATCTGATCCTTGCTGAGATTAATCATACAGTCAGTTAGTTCAGATTTAAACAAGGGGCTAGCCTTGATTATTTGAAGACTATGCAGGGATATGGAATAACAATCAACAGCAACCACCCAACATGTATTATTGTTCGTTGGATTACCCCTGTTACAAATTTTTCCTTAAACGTGGATGGTGCTAGTAAAGGCAACCCCGGCCCTTCTGGGGGTGGTGGTTGTTTCAGAAATTCACTTGGGCAGCTAATTCTGGGCTTCTCTTATTATTATGACATTGGTTCCAACATGGTGGCTGAAGGGCGGGCTTTACTTGATGGGCTTCGACTGGCACAGCTGCATAATATTCCCATATCAATTATATACACCGACTCAATGGCACTGATTGAATTGTTGAACAGCAAAAAAGATCCTTCGTGGTCATTACTTCCTTGGTGGAATTCTTTACAACAATCCTTCTCATCCACTCATTGCTCCATTGTTCACTCATACAGAGAAGCTAATCGGCTCGCGGATGCCTTGGCAAATTAGGCAGTTCTCACATGATGTAACTTGGAGTTTTCCTCCACTAGAGGGTTGCCCCTGTTAGCTAAAGGATATGCCCTAGCTGATGCTATTGGCATACCTAATATTCACAGGAGGCATGTATAGATTTTATCTTTCTTACTCTCATTGTATTTCCGAGGCTTGGCCTCTCTGTGCAGATGTATTCTTTTTGGAATAGCAATAAAATAGCATCTAGTGGCTAGAAGGTGGAGTGAGAACATTCCCTTCCTATGGAATGGGGGTGCACTCTCCCTTTGGTCCATTAGATGACTGGGTTTACAAAAAAAATATTTTTCCAATTCTGATTAACAAATTCTGATATCATTAGATTTAAACCATGTAAGTTGAATAAGAAACATATCATGAGGACTACATAATGGTAGATTCTGAACATAAATCTTCTCCGTGTTAATGAACTTGCTTTGTCAAATCCTTAAATTTTCTGAGGGGTTGTATTTCTCCAAAATCTCTCATATTCATACATTCTCTGGCAACTTCTTTCTGGTTCTGATCCTTATTCTTTCCACCATTTCTCATCCCTCCTTTTTGTGTATGTCAAAGGGGGAGAGTTGTTTGATGAGTCATGTAAGGGGGAGAATGAGTCTATCTCTCTATGCATTGTCATGAAAATGCTTGAATTGGGTTACATTGTCATACAATGACTCACAGTGTTGCCATCATCAAAAAGGGGGAGAATGTTGTGTCCCTATGGTTTTGATGATCTATAACACTATGAGTCATTAGCATTCTCATATCTTGACTGTTGATAATGTTAATGCAAAATTCCTATTAGAGAGGGGGAAAATCTACCGCCCAAGAGCACGGCCTAACTAGGTCCAATCTGACCAAACTAGGCCCAGCTCTCCAAAGTGACAGCCCCGTTCTGGGCCCACTTACTTTAAGCCCAAAACTTACTCGGATCAGCACTTCCTAGGCGACCCTTAGGTCCAGAAGTCCGAGCAACAGATCGATTACGAAGGCCTCTGCTCGGACCCAGCGCAGGCCATCCGAGGCACGCCCCATCGCTCTGGAGAGAGCTCCGAGCGAGCGTCTTGAGCCCAGACCGATTATTGGAAGCTTATCTGAGCATCTGTTACGCACCCAACAGGAGCGGGGAACTCCAAGGGATAAGGGAGAGAAAGAGTCCTTATGCCATAAAGCCCACTACAAGGACGTAACCTCCCCAAAATTCCCTCAGTACCCCAGACTATTACGTTAAACAGACTACTGTATAAATCCCAAGGAGACCCTCTGAAAAGGTAAGCAAGCATCCTGAGAGAAAACCACCACACCTCTTGGTGGAGAATAATCTCACGCCATTTCTTTCTCCTACCACCTCTCTTCACATCCGTGCTCTATCACATTTGTTGACTTAGGCATCGGAGGGTTTTCCCCGGGGTTCCATCCCCGGGCACCTCTGACCTATTTCCCCTCTTGCAGATTATACACGCGTGGTGACCAAGACCAAAGATTCCTATGGGATGTCACGGCTCAGGAGCAACGCGAGATTACCCCTCTTCATCTGGCGCCGTCTGTGGGAAATGAGCAAAGAGCCATCATGGTGCGAAGAAATTCCGGTAGGAGAACAGCCGGTGACAAGGGAAAGACCGTGGTGGCAGATGGAGGACCTGTGCCTCCCCACCCTGCGAAAAACCTCCCCTCAAACGACAACAATCAAGCCGATGAGCAGCCTCCAACTCCCGCGGAGGTGCAATCCTCCAACGGGAATTTTGACGCTCTCCAAACCCTGAACGCAAAACTGGACATCCTCGTCGAATTGATGAGGACCCAGGCGACTAGGGAGGAGAAGTCACGACTTCCCGGGGAGAGACCCCCCCCCCCCCCCCCCCCCGCGGTGGAGCTTCCCAGCCGGAGGCTGCTTCACCATCCGAGGGAGACGGCTTATACGTAATCGGTCAGGAGGACCTTCACACGCCCCTCCTACAGAACAAGAAGCCTCCTCCACCCCGAGGAGAGAAGGAACCAGGACACGACGGCAGTTCCCAGAAACTGATCCCCCCTAGGGACGATGCGGCAGCCCACAGGGATGCCCCCACAACCCCTCGATTCAGCGGAAAATGTACCGGAGCTATCTTTCCAGTTGAGGGACTTCGAGCGACGATTCGCGGAACAAGAGTGTGCCCTCCGCGCCCTGCAGAAAACTTCCGCCAAGGAAGATGAGGAGTAATCTCCATTCTCCGACCATATCTTGAAGGCAGAGATCTCCCCCAGAATCTCGCTGCCGACCTTCAAGTCATATGACGGCTTGGGAGATCCGACCGACCACTACGACAGCTTTGATGCCCTGATGACCTTGCACGGGGCCTCCGACACTGTCAAATGTCGAGCGTTCGTGACCACCTTGGTCCAAGGCGCTCAGGCCTGGTTCCGAGCACTCGCCCCCAGCAGCATTCACGACTTCAGACACTTCGAGCGAGTATTCAAGGAAAGCTTCACCGGCAGCGGCCCTCCAAGGTCAATAGCGGGGTTGTTGGCCCTAAAGTAGGCACAAGGGGAAAAGCTTCTGGCTTATATTAACTGATTCAAATCGGAGGCCCTGCGCATCCCTCACTTGGACGTTGCCTCAGCCATCACCGTGCTGACCGGAGGCACCCGCAATGAGAACCTCCGACGAGAACTGGTCCTCCATCCCCCCACCTCCCTCGCCGATTTGGTGACCCTAGCCCTGCGCCACGCAGAGTGCGAGGAAGTCCTCAGCGCTTGCCGTGGTCCGACGGGCTCGGGTCTGGAGGGGGACAAGAAACGACCATCCGAGCAAGGTTCGGGCCAAGGAAAATGGCGGAACCAGGACGGAGAACGGAGGGTGCCCCCTCGGAAATATGAGCGGTACACTCCCCTATCCGCCCCCGTCTATGAGATATACTAAGACATTAAGGGCTCAGGCCTTCTTCGCCAACCTGAGCCTATGAAGGCCAAGCGCCGCAACTGCCACAAACATTGCCAGTTCCACAACGACCACGGGCACCATACCGAAGATTGTCACCAGCTCAAGGACGAGATCGAGCATCTCGTCCACCAGGGAGACTTATCTCGGTACGTGTCCGAGCGCCGTAAGGAGGACCGTGGCATTCCATAAGAAATTGACAACTGCCCCCACGGGGTCTACATCAATGTCATTTCTGGCAGCACGGCATCAGGAGGAGATAGTAGTCGAGGAAGGAAGCGGCACGCTGAACGGGCAAGCAGGGTCTCCGAGCCCCCTAAAGCCCCGCCGGCAAGCGAACAACATGCCTTGGTATTCTCCGACCAAGACCTGGAAGGATTATCTACCCCACACGATGATGCTCTTGTAGTATCGGCTACTATAAACCATTGTAACGTAGATAGGATACTGGTTGACAATGGTAGTGCCCCTGATGTACTCTCGTACAAATGCTTCCTTAAGATGGGTGAAAACCCCTCCAAGCTCCGCCCAATTTGAACCCCCCGTTGTGGGTTCAATGGCCAGGCAACCTATCCCGAGGGAGCCCTAAGCCTGCCGGTCACCATCGACACCCCTCCCAAGACCGTCACTGTTATGGTTGACTTCATTGTGATCAAGGGGATGTCGGCCTATAATGCCATCTTCGGCCGAGGTATCCTCAGCCGGACAAAGGCAGTGCCCTCAACCTATCACCAAAAAATGAAGTTTCCCACCAAATGCGGTATCGGGGAAGTCTGAGGTAATCAGGCAATAGCTAGAAGGTGCTACATAATCTCGGTCGAAGCCATAAGGCCAGAGGGAAAAAAGAAAAAGGGCGAGGGAGTCGAGGATGAACCGACAACATCCGAGCCTGGTGGCGAATTGTTGACGGTCTTCCTCAAAGATGACCCAGCCCTATGAGTAAAAATTGGAGCTGATTTACCACATGATGTACAAAAGTAATACAAAGATTTCCTTTCAGAGTATATTCAAGTCCTCGCATAGTTTGATGAGCATCTTCCCGGGATCCCTGGGGAGATGGTGGTACACAAGCTCAACCTTGACCCGTCGGTGAAACCCGTCCAGCAACGCAGAAGAAAGCACGCCCCAGAGAAGTAGACGATCATCAAAGAGCAGATTATTAAAAGGAAGAAAACCGGCCTATTTTGCCCGGTCCTTTACCCGACATGGCTCGCTAATGTCATCTTAGTACTAAAAGCTTCGGGCAGATGGCGAATGTGCGTGGACTTCACCGACCTCAACAAAGTCACTCCGAAAGACTGTTACCCACTACCGAGCATCGACCAGCTAATCGACTCGACCTCCGGTAACGAATTGCTCAGCTTCCTGGACGTCTACTCCGGTTATCATTAGATCCGAATGGATCCTGAAGACATCGAGAAGATAGCCTTCGTCACTGACTTCGGCATATATTGTTACACCCGAATGCCTTTCGGGCTGAAGAACGCCGGAGCAACATATCAGAGGCTGATCAACCACATTTTCGAAGGACAAATCGGTCGAAATGTCGAAGCCTACATCGACGACATGCTCATCAAGACACCCAAGGCCGAGGACCACTTCGCCAACCTAGTAGAAACCTTCGACACCCTCCTGAGGTACAACATGAAGCTCAACCCAACTAAATGCGCCTTTGGGGTTCGATCCAAAAAATTCCTGGGTTTCCTAGTCACTCAGCGCAAGATCGAGGTCAACCTTGACAAAGTTCAGGCCATCCTGAACATGTGGCCGCCCGCCTGCGTCAAGGACATCCAGCGCCTGATTGGACGAATCACTGCGCTCAACCGTTTCTTGTCCCGAGCGGCCGAACGATGCCTGCCCTTCTTCAAATTATTGAGAGGGCCTAAAATGGCATCCGCCACGTTCGCCTGGGATGAGGAATGTTAGAAGGCTTTTGCAAAGCTGAAGGAGTTTCTAGCCTCGCCCCCGGTGCTATCAAAACCGGTCCCGGGTGAACCATTGCACCTCTACCTCTCATAGACCCCTTCCATGGTGAGCTCTGTCCTGGTTCGAGACGACACAGGAGTGCAGACGCCGGTGTACTACACCAGTAAGGTGCTCAACGAGGTCGAATGACGGTACCTTGCAACCGAGAAACTCGTGCTAGCGTTGGTAACCTCGGCCAAGCGCCTCTGGCCCTACTTCCAAGGGCACTCCATCGTCGTGTTGACCAATGAGCCCTTGAAGAGGATCCTTGCTCACCCTGAAGCTTCGGGTCGCCTCGTCAAGTGGGCTATAATGCTCGAGGCTTTCAATATCTACTATCGCCCCCGCTCGGCCATCAAAGGGCAGGCACTCGCGGACTTCATCGCAGAGAGCACTCTCCCGACCGAGGAAGTCCATCCGCTGACGCCCGGGCCCCCTTGGGATCTTTTCATCGACAGATCCTCCAAATCGGCCGGCAGTGGCGCCGACGTTGTTCTCCGATCCCCAGAAGGAGCAGAACTGCAATATGCCCTGAAGTTCAACTTCCCGGCATCCAACAACGTCTCCAAGTATGATGCTCTCATCTCGGGAGCCAGGATGGCACGACGACTGGGGACCGAATGAGTCAGAATCCATACTGACTCCCAATTGGTCGCCAGCCACGTCAACGGTGGCTACGAATCTCAGAAAACACCGATGATCAAATACCTTCAACTGGTAAGAGGAATGGCCCCACTATTCGAGAGTTTTAAGGTTATTCAGATAACTCGGGAAGAGAACTCTCGGGCGGATGCCCTCTCTCGACTGGCCTCCTCTTCCAGACCAGAAAGAACTTGATCGATTTTCATTGAAGAGCTAGAGCGTCTGAGTATAGAAGCGGAGCTCATGACCGTTGATTAGGTGTCATCAAGTGACTGGTAGACCCACATATATATCCTGGCTCCGAGATTCTCAGGAGCCCTCCGACCCTCAAGAGGCACGGAGACTGAAGTATCAAGCTCGGTGCTTCATCATCTTAGACGAAGCCTTATACCGAAGGTCTTTTTCTGGACCCCTCCTCAAGTGCCTCGACACTGAGGAAGCTTGCCGAGCGATTCAAGAGGTCCACGAAGGTGTCTGCGGCCCACATCAACGAGAAAGATCGATCGCCAGGATCTTGCTATGGCGAGGTTATTGGTGGCCCACTCTCCAACGTGATTGCATAACTTACGTTCAAAGGTGCGACCGATGCCAGCGTTTTGATCATCTGGTCCATCAGCCTGCCTCAGAGCTTGTCACCCTTACCGAGCCATACCCTTTCGCTTGGTAGGGGATCGACATCCTGGGGCCATTTCCAATGGCCCAGGCCCAGAAGAGGTTCGTCATCGTCGCTATCGATTACTTTACCAAATAGATTGAAGCCAAAGCCACCGCCAGGATCACCGAGTCAGTCGTATGGAGCTTCGTTTGGAAATCGATCATCTGTCATTTCGGTATCCCCCGAGTGATTGTGAGCGATAATGGTCATCAATTTGATTCTCACTACTTTAGAGACAGATGTGCCAACCTACACATTCGCAATCACTTTACCTCAGTAGCCCACCCCCAGGCTAATGGGCTGGTCGAAAATGCCAACAAAACTATATTAAAATGCATTAAGGCCAAGGGTAGTTGGCTCAAGGAATTGCCAAGCGTACTATGGTCACACCAAACCACTCCAAGAACTGCCACTGGTGAGACTCCTTTTCAGTTGGTGTACAGCACGGACGCCGTGATTCCTTTGGAAGTCAGTAGCCCATCTCTCTGAGTCATTAATTTCTCGCCCAAGGCAAACGAGCAGAAACTGCTAGAGAACCTTGATATAGCAAGCGAGATAAGAGAGATTGTGAGTATCCGAGCCATGGAATATCAGCGGCGCCTTGCTCGATACTACAACGCCAAAGTCCGAGACAGAAACTTCCGCATAGGAGACTTCATCCTAAGGGAAGCCGAAGCCTCTCGACCACAAGCTGGCCCCTAATTGGGAAGGCCCCTATCGAGTGGTCGAGACGCTCGGGAAAGGGGCATATCGATTGTCTACCATGGAAGTAATGCCTATTCCTCGGACATGGAACGCAACAACATTACGGAAGTTCTATTTTTGAGCTTTCCTCAAGCATGTAAGCAACAAATGGTGATAATTTTCCTTTCATTAATGTTTTTCATACAGCAGATAGGCCACAGCCAATATAGTACATATCAAAAACAAAAATACTACATCCACTGGTACTACAACACGAGCTGATTACTCGAAGCGAACGGGGCTAGCACCCCCAAACCGAGCCACTGACTCTACCCGGTGTAGAAACTGGCTCGGGTAACGGGGTGGCTGACCCTGCTTGCTCGGGAAACTTAGGAAAAAGGTATCAGAGGAAAAAGAGGAAGGAAAACAAGTGAAGGCATCCTCTGCCAACTCTTTGGAAGGAGGCCAGAGGCCGAACAGAGAGCAAGCACCTCCAAGTGGTGCGAGTGATAGCCACAAACCCGTCATTGAAAAGCCGTGTCACAATTTAAAAATTTACCGAACTCACTCACTTAAAAATATTGAAATTCAAGCAAAGTGGTGAATACGAGTCGATCTCACGGAGAAGAAATATTTTCAAAATAGTATGGAGGAAAATTCTTATATTTGAGAAGATCCGAATTTGGAGTGAGATTAAACTAATGAAAAAGAAAATTGCATGGAAGTAAACTAACTAAAAAATATAAGAGGGTTAAGAATAGAATTTGGAAAGAGAGGAAGAAAAGCCACAATTGCCAAAAATATGAACTTTATTACTATGAAAGGTGACAAGTACAAAGTATGTGAAAATTAAAATTATAACTTGTAAATAAAAGAGAAAGAGGAAGAATAAGAGCCAATAGGATGAAGAATAGCCGCCGTCTCCTTGCCGTGCCGAGCCTTAGAATTTCACCCCGTCGTGGAAGTAGATGCTGCCGAGAGGATCGAAGGAAGAAGATCTACCTTGGGATGTGTGAAAAAATATAGAAGAGTGAAAGAGGAGATAGATAGAAGAAGAGAGAAGGGGCGGTGGAAATTTGGAAAAATAGTAAAAACGTATTGAAAATAGAGGGTGATTAGAAAGGAAATAACTTTAAAACCAAAGAGAATTGAAAGAAGTAGAAGAAGAGAAAGTTGTAGATCTGAGGAAGAAGAAGAAGATTGCTGAAGAATTTAGAGGTAGAAGATGAGAGGAAGGGGGTGAAAAATGAGGAAGAACATGGAGTGGTGCGCGGATGAACGGTGAAAAAGCTTAAAAACTAAACTTTTGAAATCTGATTGTAACTTTAAAACGACGAAGATTTAGAAGAAGAGGTAGAAGAATAAATTGAAGAAAAATTAAAAACGAGTAACTTTTGTGAAGACAACAAAAGGGAAAGACGATCAGAAGAGGGATAAAACTAAGAGAGAAGAACTGTGAAAAATTGAAGATGAACAGTAAAATGGAAGAACAATGCTTTGAAAAAGGAAGAATAACTTAAAAACGAGGAAGAATCAAAGGAAGATAAAGAAGAAGAAGTTGTATAAGACTTAAAAACTAAAAACTTTGAAGAAGAAAGCAATTTAAGAAAATGACTAGAAAAGTATGAAAATAGGCTTAGAAAACTAGGCTAAAAGGGCTAATGCGCGAACTTCTTCCCATGGCACTCCCGGGTGCTTTATATGGTGCAGTAGAGAAGCTTCTAACGATCGTGGGTTTGGGATCAGCTTCAAATCCAAATTTCTAGCAGAAGGGTTGATCAAAGGAGATAACTTGCCCTGGATAGAGCCCTCCTTTCCTCAAACAAGCGAAGATAGGCTCGAATCTTAGAAGATAACCATGATCGGGATGCAGACCTTTCCGTTTCAAACTCTGATGAAAATGACGCCTGGGCTTCGGGCGCAAATTAAAATAGCGGCTACTTGAGCGGTCGCCCAATCCATATTTCTATTTTTTTATCATTTTTTTCTTTTTTCATAAATCAGGAAATAGCGACTTTCCACGAAGTCGCTAGTTCTTTTTTCCATTTCTATTTTCCATAAATCTGAAAAATAGCGACTGCTCACGCGGTCGCTTATTCTTTTCCAGTTTTCCTCGATTTTATTTCTGATTTTCCGTACAGAGTAAATGGCGCCCACATGAACGGTCGCTAATTCTTTTCCCCAAGAAATGGCGCCTTCGTGTGTGGTCGCCCATTCTTTTCTATTTTTCAACTTTTTCCTTTTTTCTATTTTCATAAATGAAATAGCGCCTCTTCACTCAGTCGCGAATTCTATATTTCTTTATTTTATTTTTCCAGCAAAATAAATTGGCACCCTTTTGATCAATCGCTATTTCTTATTTTTCAAAAATATTTTCTAAATTGGCGTCTAACCATCCGGTTGCTATTTCTTAAAAATTCAAAAAATTAAAATATCAATATAATTCACCCATAAATGGCTTCTAAATAATTATGCAAATTCTTAAATATTTCTCACATGGTTATTTAGGCTCAAAACATAGTAAAATGCGTACAACCTCAAATAATGGTAAAAATGGAATTAACTGCTCAAGTAGCATAATTTTATTCATTTAATGCTCAAAGATGATAAATGTGATGTAAATTATGATATAAAATATAGCATTTATCACACCCCCAACTTACTCATTGCTAGTCCCTTAGCAATATAAATAAATTAAAATTTAGGACTAACAAGAGTTCGTAAAATCCACACTTTCATATCTAGCTATCCCTTCATTGAATCAACCAAAGATTAGGAATCCGGAATCATTAATGCACACTAGCCTTATATAGGAAATTAGAAGTACATGACTTAAGAATGCATCTCAAAGTTCAATAGCACTTGTGCATGTGTAATACTAAATCCACAACATAGACAATTGCATCCCCCATTTGTTATTCTAAACAAGTGCCTTTCAACCCTACACCTCTTAGATTAGAGCATTAAGTATATTAGCTTTTCGTCTGTCTTATTACTTTGTCTCTTTGAGATCTTTTTCTACACACATGATGCTACACTACCCTTCACTGCTTAACATGAACCTCGACTCTTTCCTTAGGAGAAGAATGCCTAATTTCACAGATCAAGATTCCCTTTTCCGTTCTACGCGAATCTCAACACGTCTTAGGTGAAGTAGGCCCGGTTACTAAGATTAGGGGCATTTCTCATGGTGCATTTTTATTTCCCTTTCTTCTTCTTCTTTTCAACAATGAGCATTTGCACTTATTTTGATAGATAATATGGCAGAAAGCTTTGTAAAAAGATTTCTTTTCTTAAGAAGTGCAGAGTATTAGACAACATACCCAAAATAGCAGAAGGCTTGCCCAGCTTGTTTCATTAACGTGCAACGTGATTTTTATTTTTCTAAAGTGCATATGAACTTTAAAGGGATTCTTATATCAATTTTCCATGGGTAGATTTGAATAAATTTCCCTTCATCCTTCTCTCTAGTCTTTTCTATTCCAGAATTACTTTCAATTTAAGCATGACTCATGAAACTCAAAATGAGGTTTTCATCTTTTTATGTAGATTCATGTCAGGTTGCTTTATATGCATCATGAAAATTTTCTCTCTCCCCCCAACTTCAATGACATTATCCTCAATGACATGTAGAATTGTAATAACAGAATAATGTAATTAGAGAATATGGTTGGGATGGAGGGATACAACCTGGTGTGTTGGGCGAATTGCTTCATCAAGGATATGAGACGGCTCTTTATCCTCTTGATCTGACAACTGAAAAATACACTAAAATAAATTATCAAATGATAAAAAACCTTGGGTTACCTCCCAGAAGCGCTAAGTTTTATATCTTCAGCCAGACGCATGCATAGAAGGTACAAGCTTCATAACCAACATGTAGATTTAAGAATAAGCCACCACGTTATCTCGTCTTTATTGAAGTTCCACCATTTGTACCATGCAAAAAGAAGATCATAAAAAAGCATATGTGGCCAAAAGATAAGTTGGTTGTTAGCATGATTGATTTTTTCATGCAACGCGTATGCTAACAATTCTTATTCCGTGGGCGTCATGTAAAAATCAACATTCAGTATTTTTGATTTGACCTTTATAGCATACCATGACGAATCAAGTAGGCCAAATGGACCACCCCGGTCAGATATTAGAAGAGAAATTATCATATCATCAATTATAAAATATTCCTCTTTAAGGTCATTATAAGTATTAAAAATATTAATGCAGACCTTATTGTCAAGCAAAATGTCATGCTCTTCCTCACTTTTAGAGATTTTCATAAACATTAGTGAGGTGAGAAGGGATCAAAGGGAGAGGAGTTTCAAGTAAAGGATAAGTGTCAAAGAGCTTAGGAGAATCAATAGTGAAAGAAACGTACTCCTCAACATCATGAAGCTTGGAAGGTTCAATGAAATCAGACAAATCGGCCAACATGAAAGTGTCCAACACCAAGTGAGAGTTACCGATGTCAAGAATATATAACAAATCAATATCCTCCCCTTGATTTAGAGATGTCCAATCAAGAGTATGGTCATGAGAATTACCCACCTCTTCATCGACCCAAGTCAAATGTTTCGTGACTTCACTCAAATCCTTCCCCATAGTCACCTTTTTCTTCTTCTTCTTCTTCCATCTACCCATGTCAGGAATATATTTTTACTGCGCTTTTAAGTCTTTTTCTCTTACTCTTCCATCTACCTCTCCTATATTTCTTCTTCTTCTTCGTGGAGCATGATCTCCTCAAATTCAGGAAGGGACAGCGGAGGAGTTTGATCATGAACGTGTACCTTACTTTCTTCTTCTTCTCCCCCCTAACTTGGGATCACTCATTTCTTGAGAATTCTCCTCATAAGGGCAATCAAGTGCAAGCCTCTCAATCTCAAATTCATTAAGGGTCAAAAGTGAAATATGATCATTAAGTAATTCATCACCTTCCTGTTCTCCTTTAATCCCAACAGATTCCTTGATCCCCTCTAATTCCCTAGGTTCCTCATTTAAAGTCTCCTGACAAGATCTCTCCATAATCCCTTCATCTTCTAAATCAAGATTGATCGGGGTGTTATGCTCTTGGGAGATCATAGATTGATCATAGTCGGCATAAGGAATTTGATCAGAAAAAGTGGAACTAGAGTAGCTAAGCACTTGTTCTTCCTCTATCCTCTTGATCACCTCAGTCATCCTATCAATTCATCCTTGGAGAGATTGACTTTGAAGCATGATTGATTGACAGAGTTGATTGAATGTCTTCTCTGAATTGAGATTTGAGGGCGGAGGAGATGAATAGTGAGATTCAGGTGAATAATGCGAAGAGTAATCATTAGAAGGTGGTGACGAGGACGTGGACCATCCTTCTTTATGCTGGACTTGATCATAATAATCATTAGAATATGGAGTCCAATTTTGAGAAGTTTGATGTAAAGGATGTTGAGCCAAATTATGCACATAATTTCGAGGAGAATCAGATGGCACTCCCCTATTTGAGCGTGAAGACTGTGGACAAAAATCATAAGAAGATAGGGAGGGGTTTTGAGTCATGTAAGCCTGCTCTTGCATTGGAGTAAAGTCATACGGCCCAATAAAGAATTGGGTATTTTGAAGATGACCTTGAGTAGAAGAATGAAATTGGGCTCCCATGAATGGAGTTTCATTATAAGAAGGGCTTCCATTATAGGCTGCCCAAGAGTATGGACTGTCATAATGGGCCGGGCCAGGTTGCGTGAAAGGTGGAGGTTGAGTGGGACTATTGTTAACATAATGGGCGGGCTTGGCCCAAATGTCATTATGATCATGATAATAAAGTGGAATGAATGAATTTAAATTCATAGCCCAAAGAATAGATCAAGAAACATGGGCCAACAAGTCCACCTCATCGAATTTATTAGCCCACTCAAAGATTGGAATTTTCTCGCCTATTTTTTTATTTTTTTTCAAAATGATGCAAATGCACAAATAATTATATGAATTATGTATGCAAAATGAAGATTTTTTTCTTTTTTTTCAATGTAAATGAGTTTGGAAAATAATGCAATGAATAAAACACTATATGAATGTAAAATGATGATATCTTCTCTTTCTTTCTTTTTTTTTGAAAAGAAGAATTTGTACTTACTAATAAATTGGTCAATTGGCCAGGTAAGAGGTGGAGTTGTGAGAGGCTCCCCCTACTTTCGTAGGATCCTAATTAATAATCACAATCTCACTTAGGCGTTTGCCACAAAATCTCTAGCCTTAGACACCAATGTTCCAAAATAATAATAAATTCCAAAACTCTCCCTTTTTTATATGTGAAACTAAGGGCAATTTACCTTCAAGGTGCTTCTTGGTACAATCTGCCCGATGTCCGTGAGGGAATCCACGGGTGCGGGGACTTATGGAGGTCTTGAAAAAAGAATTTCTAATACAAAGAGACGGAATGCTCAATGGAGGGTCTTTCTAATTCCAAGAAGGGTGTAAGGAATCCTAACTTGTCCTTAAGAAGGGGAAATAGAAGAGAAGAGAAAGATTTTTTTTTCAAATGATGATGCAATTAAATAAGCAATCAACTAAAATGCAAATGTATGAAAGAGATGCAACTAAGATGAAAGTATGATGACATGATGAGATTTTTTTTCTGTTTTCTAATTTCTGATTTTTTTCCAGAGAGTCATTTTTTTAAATTTTTTTTCTTTCAAAGAGAGATATGAAGAAAATATAACTATCAATTAGAAATAGCAAACAATATGAAAAACTACTGTAAATTAAGACCTAATATTAGGGCTGTCAATGGGCCGGGCCCGGGCCGGGCTTAGGTCGGCCCGACTTATCAAGAGTAAGGCCCGAGCCCGGCCCGGGCCCGACCTATGTCGGGCAGGGCCGGGTCGGGCCCGACATTATGTAAAAAATTCAAAGCCCGACTAAGGCCCGGCCCGGCCCGACTACTTAAATAAAATAATAAAAATAATAAAAATTAATAGATTTAATACTATAAAACTTATAATCTCATTAAATAAATTAAAATTTTGATATTAATTACATAATTTGTGTGAAAAGAGAATTTTAAAATTTCTAATTAAGTAAAATAACATAAGTTTGACTAAATAATTTTTAAAATTTGAAGTGAGAATAAAAAAAGGGATCGGGCCGGGCCGGCCCGCGGGTCGAACTCAAAGCCCGAGCCCGGCCCGAGAGTCTAGTCGGGCCGGGTTTTTAGGCCCGACTAAAAACCCGCGGGCCGAAAAAGACCTTGCGGCCCGACCTGAAATCGGGCCAAGCCCACGGGCCTGTCGGGCCGGCCAGGCCCATTGACAGCCCTACCTAATATCATATTTTTTATGTTTTCTATTTTTTTAATTTTTTTGGGTTTTCAAGATTTTTTTAGATCTTTTTAAAAATATGACATTTTCCTATGTTTATTGACCTTTAACGACGCTTGAATTTCCTAGAATTTCTGAATTTTTTACTTTCTACTACAGTTTCAGGCTTCAATGACGCTTTCTGTGACAAATTATTTCCTGGAAATTAGTAGGTCCAAACTTTTCAGAATTTCCTGATTTCTTGATTTTTTTTATTTTTCCTGCAAAATGAAAATAGAAAAATGAGAAAATAATATACAAATCAAACACAAGAATTTTCAACTATTAAAAATTATTTTCTCCCCGGCAACGGTGCCAAAAATTGATAGTCACAAATCCGTCGTTGAAAAGCCGTGCCATAATTTAAAAATTTATCGAACTCACTCACTTAAAAATATTAAAATTCAAGCAAAGTGGTGAATACGAGTCGATCCCACGGAGAAGAAATATTTTTAAAATAGCATAGAGGAAAATTCTTATATTTGAGAAGATTCGAATTTGGAGTGAGATTAAACTAATGAAAAAGAAAATTACATGGAAGTAAACTAACTAAAGAATATAAGAGGGTTAAGAATAGAATTTGAAAAGAGAGGAAGAAAAGCCACAATTTCCAAAAATATGGACTTTATTATTATGAAAGGTGACAAGTACAAAATATGTGAAAATTAAAATTACAACTTGCAAATAAAAGAGAAAGAGGAAGAATAAGAGCCAATAGGATGAAGAATAGCCGTCGTCTCCTTGCCGTCTCGAGCCTTGGAATTTAACCTCACCGTGAAAGTAGACGCCGCCGAGAGGACCGAAGAAAGAAGATCCACCTTGGGATGTGTGAAGAAATATGGAAGAGAGAAAGAGGAGATAGATAGAAGAAGAGAGAGGGGGCAGTAGAAATTTGGAAAAATAATGAAAATATATTAAAAATAGAGGGTGATTAGAAAGTAAATAACTTTAAAACCAAAGAGAATTGGAAGAAGTAGAAGAATACAAAGTTGTAGATCTGAGGAAGAAGAAGAAGATTACTGAAGAACTCAGAGACAGAAGATGAGAGGAAGGGGGTAAAAAATGAGGAAGAACAGGGAGTGGTGCGCGGATGAATAGTGAAAATGCCTAAAAACTGAACTTTTGAAATCTGATTATAACTTTAAAACAAGGAAGATTTAGAAGAAGAGGTAGAAGAATAAGTTGAAGAACAATTAAAAACGAGCAACTTTTGTGAAGACAGCAAAAGGGAAAGATGATCAGAAGAGGGCTGAAACTAAGAGAGAAGAACAGTGAAAAATTGAAGATGAACAGTAAAACGGAAGAACAATACTTTGAAAAAAGAAGAATAACTTAAAAACGAGGAAGAATCAGAGGAAGATAAAGAAGAAGAAGTTGTAGAAGACTTAAAAACTAAGAACTTTGAAGAAGAAAGTAATTTAAGAAAATGACTAGAAAAGCATGAAAACGGGCTTAGAAAACTAGGCTAAAAGGGCTAATGCGCGAACTTCTTCCCATGGCACTCTCGAGTGCTTTATATAGTGTAGCAGAGAAGCTTCTCACGATTGTGGGTTTGGGATTAGCTTTAAATCCGAATTTCTAGTAGAAAGGTTGATCAAAGGAGATAACTTGCCATGGATATAGCCCTCCTTTCCTCAAACAAGCGAAGATAGGCTCGAATCTTAGAAGATAACCATGATCCGGATGAAGGCCTTTCCGTTTCAAACTCCGATGAAAATGACGCCTGGGCTTTGGGCGCAAATTAAAATAGCGGTTGCTTGATCGGTCGCCCAATCCTTATTTCTATTTTTTTGTCAATTTTCTCTTTTTTCATAAATTAGGAAATGGTGACTTTCCACGAAGTCGCTAATTCTTTTTTCCATTTCTATTTTTCCATAAATTCAGAAAATAGCGACTACTCACGCGGTCACTTATTCTTTTCCATTTTTCCTCGATTTTCTTTCTGATTTTTCGTATAGAGTAAATGGCGCCCACATGAACGATCGCTAATTCTTTTCCCCAAGAAATGGCGCCTTCGTGAGTGGTCGCCCATTCTTTTCTATTTTTCAACTTTTTCCTTTTTTCTATTTTCATAAATGAAATAGTGTCTCTTCACTCAGTCGCGAATTCTACATTTCTTTATTTTTTTCCAACAAAATAAATTGGCGCCCTTTTGATCAGTCGCTATTTTTTATTTTCCAAAAATATTTTCTAAATTAGCGTCTGACCATCCGGTCGCTATTTCCTAAAAATTCAAAAAAATCAAAATATCAATATAGTTCATCCATAAATGGCTTCCAAATAATTGTGCAAATTCTTAAATATTTCTCACATGGTCATTTAGGCACAAAAACATGGTAAAATGCATGCAACCTCAAATAATGGTAAAAATGGAATTAACTGCTCAAGTAGCATAATTTTATTTATTTAATGCTCAAAGATGATAAATGTGATGTAAATTATGATATAAAATATAGCATTTATTAGCGAGCAAGGACATCCTCCAAAGAGTGAAAGAAGAGGGGGGAAGTTGGTTGAAGAGCAGAAGAGGGAGAAAAATCGAACGCCCCCTCGAAGAGGTGAGAGGGGTGGCGGGAAAGGAAGACTGATGATGCTGGGTCATCATCCCTCCGCGTGTCGGGCGGCAGCCCGGAGAGTAGGTGAGAGCCCGTGGCCAGGCCCCTTCCTTCTTATGCACCGCGTAGCAGCGGTCCAGAAGTTGGAAAGGTGCCCGTCGTGAGGCCTCCTTCCTTCTCCTACGCTGTCCGACCCGTCCTCGTTCTTCCTCCTACGCTGTCTGTAAGACCCCAGATAATTAATAAGGAATAAAATATTCCAAACGAATAAAAATAATTGATATATATGATTAGAGGTACTTAATAAACGTAAAACCATCCAAGAGAAATACATAAAAATTGGGCCAAAAAGAAATAACGCCCTTCCCTAAGGCGCTAATTAAATAACGCCCTCTCTTAAGGTGTTAGTTGTATAAATAATGCCCTGATCATGGGCGCTAATTCATACCAAGAAAAAAATAGAAATTTAGCGCCAAAATATGGAAAATGTAAAAGACGACCCTAGTTAAGGCGTCGTTTTATAAAAACACGCCCTCTGGTGAGGGCGCTACTTAATGAAAAGACGCTCTTGTCTCAGACGTCTCTTTCCCCGAGAGTTAAATTAAGGCATGCTCGTTCGCTGCATGGCCTGTGTTAGGGTTCTCCGATGCAAATGGGAGCAGGCGGCTGCTATCTTGGAAGGGGTGAGGTCCATGCATAGTAGGTTTAAAACCCTACCAATCTTGATCAAAAATCCCTTCCGTATCTGAGCATTTGAATCCCCCAGAACCCACACAACCCTATAAAACTACGTCTCCGTCGATCGTAGCAACGTTACTGCTGCATCGACGCCATCCTGCTGCTGCGAATGCAAGTGAGGAAGGCTTCTTCCTCTTCTTCCTGTTGACTGCAACGTGAAGGGGAGCTCCCTCTTCTTCATTCTTCTTCCTACTGACGAATGTGTGAAGGCGTTCCTCTACTTCCCCCGTCATCCTACTGAGGCCTGCACTAGACCACGGGCATTCATCGTCATCATTTTCTTCCTCCTGTGAACCACGAAGTGCATTCTTCATCCTGCTGTTGTTTGAGACAGACCATCGTAAAAGCTTCAGACCTTCATCCTGTTCACCAGATCATCCACAGAGGTAGGTTATCTCAAGTCTCGTAGCCCAAACAAGCGTAAATCATGATCATATTGTAGGTTTTCTCAAGAAACGTAGCCCAAACTAGCATAGATTATGTAATAATATCATCCATGATCTCATGCATATAGTCTTATTACGTTTTCAAAGGTTCTGTAAGATTTTAAAATAAGCGACCCTGCCAAGGGCGCTAATTTAAAAGAGGCGACCCAGCCCTTGGCGCTAATTCAAGATCTGACGCCCTACCCAGGAGTCGTCAATTCTTTGAAATTATTAAATACTCATGTTTAAAAATTTTATATCTATGAAACCATGAATCCAATCTAATGCATGATTATACCCCTTGAATCCTGCTATTTTTCTTGTCCTGACCATGTAACTTGTTATCCCAAAATTGTATTATCTGGAAATTTTCACTGTTCATGTTAAATCTTGGATGAACTTGAATTAACGACCTGATACATGCCGTCTCTTATAGAACTGACGCCCCCCCTAAAGGGCGCTAAATTAAAAGTAACGCCCCTGTCCAAGGCACGTTTTGTTAAAATTCCAGAATATTGAAATTCCTGCAAAATAGAATTATATAATGGACGACCCCTGTATAAGTCGTCAAATTATAAATAAACGCCCCTGTAAAAGGCGTTAACTTGATAAGTAATGACTTAGATTAAGTCGCTAATTTCCTGTGTAATTATTTCATATTGCTTTCTGTGAACCGAGGGTTTTCTATATCTATATATACATATATATCGGCACTATGTTCCATTCCGTGAATATAGTCCCATGTTTCACGATGGTTATCGCATTACCCCTCAATTCTCGGTGACCTACAAGCTCTCCATTGGACATTCCGTTCCTTTGGACTAGCAAGTTAGTCATAGAGACCTCCGTAAGACTCCTCGAGCCTTGGATTCCCTCAAGGCCGACTGAGCAGGTTGTACCATAAAAACCCTTTACACTATTTTGCCATGTCACTCTTTAGAAACATGGTATACTGGCCCTCATGATATGCTATGTGGATATCATGAGTATATTCTTGATGGAATGTGGACATCATATCATTGATATGCTGTTCTTGTGGACCTCAATTCTATATCAAATGGGTGACCATCCATGTATATGGATACCTATTTGTTATGGTACCCAATTGGGGAACAAAATCTACCCAGTTTTATCGACACTCATGATTATATCGTCATTATCGATTTTTGAACTCTAAAAGCTATTTCCTTGAATTCCGTGGAACAACGCAAGTCATCAAGTGGCAAGAGAGAGAGTGCACCCCCATACCAGAGGTAGGGAATGATCCCACTCCACCTCAGCCACTAGATGCTAATTTTATTGATTTTGAAAAGAAGTAACCAACATGGGGGGACATCCGCCCGGAAAGTCAAAGAAGAAAGACAAAACCTATACATTTGGAAAACTACACAAAGCAACAGCAGCAGAACACAAAGCCCGCCCACCAATACATCAGCACGAGAACTGTAGCTCCGCGAAGGTTCGTCCCATCAAGAACTAGCACGCCGAACACGAAGGTTTAGCATACCAAGAGCGTCCACCCTAGCAAACCCTTTAGCTGCTGCTGGAAGCTCCCTCATGGAAAAAAATTCAGAATTACATCCCATATCCACAGCAAGTTTGGCCAAGGAATCAGCCAGTTGATTAGCCTCCCAAAAAATGTGAGTAATTGCATACGTACTAGAATGGAATATAACCTCCAAGGACTTCCACCACGGGAGGAAATGCCATGGAGGAGAGCCAATGCCATTCAAAAGATTAACCAGCACCTTAGAATCTGTGTATATAATAGAAATAGGAATTCTATGCAGCTTCGCCAAACGAAGACCATCAAGGAGAGCTCTCCCTTCAGCCACAATACTAGAACCAATCCCATAATAGTAAGAAAAACCCAACAGAATATTACCATGACTATCTCTAAAGCATCCTCCTCCACCAGAAGCTCCCGGATTTCCTCTGCAAGAACCATCCACATTTAATGCAAATGCCACAGCCGGGGCAATCCATCGAACTGCTGTAACTTGGAGAACCTTGCTTTGAAAATAGAACCCCCACTGCATAAGGGTCTGCAAATATGGAGAATTGGATTCCATGAAAAAAGAATGCTGATTAAAGGTATGACCAATCTCCTCTTTGATCAGTCTGCCCCACCGCAGAAAGTTAACCTGACAGCCTTCCATTCTAGTTAAACATCTCTGTTTCCATATTTCCCACACAATCGTCATAGACACCAGAAGATTCAAAAAACCTTGAGGGGTGGAAATTGCTGAGTCCTTCAAAATCAAGAGAAGCCGTGTCCGAATGGAAGCAATCAATAAATGAGAATCTTCCAGAAGAGGATTAAATTTGTTCCATAAAAAGCTCGCAAGCTCACTATAGATGAAAAGATGGACCAAATCTTCAACATGATGAGAATTCAAGCAGCAGCTGCAACGAGATGCAAGTTGTATGCCCTTCTGCTGAATTCTACCATCCACAGGGACAGCATGGTTCAACATTTTCCAATAGAATAAAGCTACACGAGGTGGAAATTTGGAGTTCCAAAGTTTAACTTTATAAAGATCCGATTGCTGCTCTTTAATGTGTCTGTAGGTAGATTTGAAATCAAAGCTACCCGAATAAGAAAAAGACCAGATGGGAATGTCATCCCCATCATGAGTACCAAATTCCTGAATTTTAGTTTTCAGGTCACCATTTGTAATGTAATTCCAAACCGGATGGAGGTGATTGGCCAAGGCTTCCTGAACAGAACAATTCTCCTGGCAATCCACATGATCGCTGAGAGAAGCAGAAAAGGACTTCCCTTTAAACCAACTATCTTTGAGAAAATTAGTGGACTTCCCATTGAAAACAATCATCTTCTTGCCAGCCATCAGTATGGACTTGGCTTTGTTGAAATCCCTATATTTAATGCCAGCAGGAAATGGGACTCTGCAATCTGAAATATGCTGCTCCCTAATATATTTCTTCCTGATATAATTGGCCCATAGAGAATTAATATGAAGAGCAGACCATAGCTGCTTGACAAAAGAACACATTTGTATGTCCCGAATACTTCGAACTCCCAAACCCCCAATGGATTGTGGACAACAGATTGTATCCCATTTCACCCAGTGTCTTCTATGTACAGGATCTAAGCCTTGCCAAAAAAAATTGGCACAAATGCATCCAACCTGCTTACTAATACTGTATGGGATAGATGTGGAACTAATAGTATAAATTGGAATGGCAGAAAGCACAGATTTAATCAAAGAAAGTCTCCCTGCCTGTGATAAAAATTTGCTTTGCCATCCCATCAGTTTGGCATTAATTTTGTCCAAAAGAAACTTAAAATAGGGAACTTTACTTCTGCCTTTAAAGAGGGGAATGCCCAGATAGACAATACTATCAGATTTATGATGAAACCCAGTGAGATTATGAATCCTCTCGATAGCCTAATGATGCATGTGTTTGGATGTACCAAAGGAGCTCTTGCTGGAATTTATCCTCTGCCCTGAACAATTCTCATAAGTCTTTAGAAAATCAAGTAAAGCTTTGACTGAAGAAATGCCCCCATTCATAAAAATAATAGTGTCATCCGCAAACAGGATATGAGAAACTGGAATGGCATTGCGGGAAGCATGGAAATATTGGCACCTGCCAGAGGAAAAGAGCTGAAGCAATCCCTTGCTCAAAACCTCCTCCGCAATAATAAAAAGTGCAGGAGCAAGGGGGTCACCCTGCCTCACCCCCCTAGTATACTTGAAATACCCATGTAAATGACCATTCAATGCTATGGAAAACCAACAATTCATCAAAAGTTGGGCAATGAGAGAATTAAATCTGTGGGAGAAACCAAATTTTTGCAACACCTGAAGAATGAAATCCCACTCTATCCGATCATAAGCTTTAGCCATATCAAGCTTAACAAGAATGTTATGACCCCTCACAGGTCTATCGAGTTCCATGAAAAGCTCCTTAGCCAGCAAAAAGTTTTCAGTAATACTTCTACCTTGAACAAAACCACTCTGATTTTCAGAAATAATCACAGATAAAATACTTCTCATTCGGTTGCTTATGACTTTGGAAACCACCTTATATATAAAATTGCAGAGACTAATGGGCCTAAAATCAACAAAAGAGGAGGGATTCTGCACTTTGGGAATCAAACAAAGGATGGAAGAAGTAACACCCTTGGGAAGGCCCCACCCCTGAAAGAAACTTTGCACAGCAGCAACCACATCATTGCCCACAGTATCCCAGCAAGAGGAAAAGAAAGATCCAGAAAACCCATCAGGTCCCGGAGAACTATTACCAAATGCAGAAAAGACAATGTTCTTGATCTCCTCATCTGAAGGGATAGAGCATAACATATTGTTCTGCTCTTCAGTCACCAATTTAGGAATACACTCCAGAAGCTTCTCATTTCCATAATGTTTCTCAGAAGAGAAAAGAGATTTAAAATGATCCACAGCTCCATCCAATAAAACAGCCTGATCATCCACCCAAGTCCCATTGATCTGAAGTTTATGAATAAAAGCCTTTTGTCGTCTGACCTTTGTGTAATTGTGAAAAAATCTAGTATTCTGATCCCCATGCTGTAACCATTGAATTTTGGATTTTTGGAACCAGAAGATTTCCTCTCTATGAAGAGCTTGCCTCAACTCAGCATTGGCTTTAGATAAATTCAACATATTGTCAATAGAGGGGTGACTATCAAAGGCATCTTGGGATCTTTGTAACTGAGACTCAGCCACCTTAACAGCCAAATGGATATCACCAAAGATCTCCTTGTTCCATATCTTCAAAGCCTCTTTGAGATTTTTAAGCTTATTCTGTAGAGAGTAGAAAGGATGCTTCAAGGTCTCCAGTTGACTCCATTTACCCGCAATAAATTCCCTGAAATCAAAATGAGTTGTCCACATCTGTTGAAAGATGAATCTCCCTGGCATTTGCTTCCTGGGGCACATATTAAGTAACAACGGGGCATGATCTGAAGGGCCCCTAGTCAGATGTTGTACCAATAATTGATGATCAGAATTCATCCACTTGGAATTAACAAACACTCTGTCAAGTCTAGCCCGAATATGTGAAGCCCCAGCCTGATTATTAGACCAAGTGAAAGAGGAACCAGAAAAACCAGCATCAATTAAGTCAGTAGCTACAACAAAACTCTGAAAATCCAGCATAGACGAGGCAGAAGCCAACAGACCACCCATTTTCTCATTAGGGGAGATAACACAATTGAAGTCCCCCCCAATTATCCAGGGAAAAATTTCACTAGAGTTGAAAGTCATCAGAGCATCAAACATCTCCCTACGATTAGTGGGGCAACAGGAAGCATAAACAGCAGTAAAGAAAAAACTTATAGTATCATTCTCCTTAATAGCAACAGTAATGAACTGATTGTGCAATTCAATTATCTCCAGACTAATGTCAGCCTTAAAGAAAAGCCAAATATTGGAAGTGTCTCCATTATTGCCAATGACACAAGGAAGATTAATACGATGAGCCACTTTCAAAGCACGATTAAAAGCAATATGAGGTTCAGATATAGCAACCAATCTAAGGTTATGAACCTTTACTAGGTGGGCTAGACTGTTAACAGTCGCCTTATTTCCCATACCCCTAGCATTCCATATAAGTGCAAAATCAATCATTAGTATAATGAGAAGAATGAGCAGCTAGGACCGTGGATTTGGCCCTGGTAATGCGAGCATCATTGATTAATTCACCAGGAAAACCTGAAACATCAGGGAAATCTCCTTGATCAGAGTTATTCTGAGCAACCATTACCCTAAGATTCTCATATTTGGCAAGACTAGCAACCGTTGAATTCCGTGGAACCTATCCACAAATCTATCTTGATATCTTACATGAGTTTGTTCTTGGAATTCCATGGCTATACATAAAGTGGTTGTCTAGATATTACATGTAACAATGTCAGCACATATAGGGCCCGATCTGGTCCTGGGAGGAGCACCCGAAAGTACTTGTGCCCATGGGAGTTATATTGATCACAGTGTGACATTGCACCGAAGTACTTGCTTGAATCTACGACATCTCCACTATATCTCTATCTCTCTCTCGCGTGCTTGACTTGACTGACTTGACATAACTTGCGTGGCCCGGAATGGGTAAAGTACTTACTTGTTAACAGCCATTATTTCACGACATTAAAGACTTTGTTGATATACTTGGTACTCATTCAAATACTTGAATACTTGAAATTCCCTATCTTGGATCAACAGCATATGTTATTTCCTCTCGTTATCCTGTTCAATTCCATAACATTTTATTTTACATGTTTTACATATAGACTTGCATTTTCATTTGAAAAAGTTAAATACTTAAACCAATTGCTAGTTCTTGAGATATAATTTTTACTGAGCGTTCGCTCATCAAGTTCTTGTCCCCAAACTTTCAGGTAATACGGACCATGACTCAGACTCGGATGGGCAGGAGCAAGAGTGACGAGCGTAGAATCTGCAAGCGTCGTGCTACTACCACTTATCGTGTCTTGTCGTCCTTAGTTTATTCTTAGGAGTCTTGTCGTTGGATATGGTGTTATGTCAATGTGTTGTAATAGTTAAGGCTCATGGGCCTGGTTTGTATTGTTAAGTCTTGGAGTATGTGACTTTATTTATGGGTTTGTTATTATCATTGGTATCAGTGTTTGATTATGTTTCAAAAGCTCATCTTATTGCGCACTCTATTTTGATGTCGAAATTCTACTTGCTCTGATTGACATGATTGATATAAACTCGTCGCATTCTCCCGGGTTCCTTCCACGCTCGGGGTGTGACAGTTTTTGTGGTATCAGAGCCTAGGATTTCAAGTCCTAGGAAACCCAAGTCCAAGGATAGGTCTATCCCAAACTGTGAGGATGGGTAGTGCCGTGGGTATAAGTCCTCGTAGGGCATCCGACTACAAATTTCAACATGAAACTAATTAAGGTTCACTACTTGTAGGACTATGGCTGCTGAACGCGCACAATGCCGTGAGATGCAACAAATTGTTTAGGGCCTGACCAAGGCCTTGCAACAGGTGGCTCAAGGTGGGGCACACCATGGAGCTGGCGACCTCCATCGGAGTTTTAGGAACCTCAACCCTCCGAGGTTCGCAGGATCATCAAACCCTGAGGATGCAGAGAATTGGATAAAAGAGACCGAACGGATCTTCCGCGTCATGCAATGCGCAGATAATGAAAGGGTGCTTCTAGCCACGTTCCAACTGGAATGGGACGCTCGTGCTTGGTGGGAGTCTGTTGAGGCCACCTTACTCGAAAATCATGTTACTTGGGTCGAATTTGTCGAGCACTTCAATAGCAAGTATTTCTCCGACCGTGTTCAGGAGAAAAAGGCCGCAGAATTTGCCGCCTTGAAGCAACGATCCCTCTCGATAGCTGATTATGAAGCCCAGTTCTCCCGATTGTCTAGATATGCACCACATTTAGTGTGCACTGAAAAGATGAAAGCAAGGAGGTTCTTGAATGGGTTACGACCCCAGTATATCACCCAGCTCGCTCCCTTGGATATCCAAGTATACTCAGAGATGGTACGTCGTACCCAGTTGCTAGAAGACGCCACGGAACTGTCTGACAAAATCCGTGGTAAGGATAAAAGGGAGAATGTTACAAGCCCCAACACTTTTAAACCGTCTTTTAAGAAGCGGACCAATAATGGAGGCGAACCCTCCAAAGAGAAGAAATTCAAGAAGGGCAACAACAAACCTTTCTCCATCACGGCGCCGCCTAAGGAGAATTGTAAATATTGCGACAAGCCGGGTCATCAGGCTGCGGAATGCTGGAGAAGGCTTGGAGCATGCCTTCGTTGTGGGAGTAAAGAACACCGTATTCCCGATTGTCCGATGATGAACGAGCAAAGTGAGCCGGAGACAAAGGAAGAGAAGCGTCCGGCAAAGAAGCAAGGACGTTTACAAGCTCTCCAAGAGACGGAACCAACCGAGGGTGGGTTGGTGGAAGGTATTTTGACTGTCTGCTCTAAATCTGCTCAAGTACTGTTTGATACTGGCGCCACACATTCTTTTGTTTCAAAGAAATTTGCTGCTTCATTCTCTATGGAACCGGAATGGATAAACTTAGTGATTTCTACCCCGTTAGGGAACGAGTCTGATGTCACTTTCCATTACCCTAATTGTAAGATTATGGTTAAAGGCCACAATTTACCTGCAAATTTAATATGCTTAGATCTGAAAGAGTACGATGTAATTCTAGGGGCCGATTGGCTATCCACCTATCGGGCAACTGTAGATTGTCGAAATGGAAAAGTAACTTTTGTGGATTACCCGGAGTTAACTTACGTTACTCCCCGGAAGAGATCACCAGTCATCTCTGCTCTTCGAGCCCATAAACTTATCAACAAAGGATGCGAGGCATTCTTAGCATTTGTAACTGCCACAGAGGCTAAGGTAGCTAGACTAGAAGACATTCTAGTGGTTCGGGAGTTCTCCGATGTTTTCCCTGAAGATTTGCCTGGTTTGCCACCAGAGAGAGAGGTCTCGTTCACTATAGACCTTGTTCTGGGTGCCGGACCTGTTTCCAAAACACCCTACAGAATGTCCCCCGCAGAATTAAAGGAATTGAAGGAACAGCTAATGGAGCCATTGAAGAAAGGATTTATCAGACCAAGTACTTCCCCGTGGGGAGCACCAGTGTTGTTCGTCAAGAAGAAGGATGGATCGATGAGGATGTGCATCGATTATCGGCAGTTGAACCATCTCACTATCAAGAATAAATATCCACTGCCGAGGATTGATGAACTCTTTGATCAAATTTCTGGAGCTAAGTATTTCTCAAAAATTGATCTTCGATCGGGTTATCACCAACTGAGGATCAAGGACGAGGATATTCACAAAACTGCATTCCGAAGCAGGTACGGGCATTATGAATTTACTGTTATGCCTTTTGGACTAACAAATACCCCTGCAGCTTTTATGCAGCTTATGAATAACATCTTTAGACCACATATGGACAAATTTATTGTGATTTTTATCGATGATATCCTGATATATTCAAAGTCTGAAGAGGAGCATGAAGTACATTTAAGAATAGCATTGCAGATATTGAGGGATAATCAATTATATGCCAAATTTAGAAAATGCGAGTTTTGGCTGGAAGAAGTGTCCTTCTTAGGACATATAATTTCAAAAGATGGAATCTCAGTGGACCCCGCAAAGGTTGAAGCGGTAAAGAATTGGGAACAACCAACAAATGCAACAGAAATTAGGAGTTTCCTTGGTCTTGCTGGTTATTACCGGCGTTTTATTAAAAACTTCTCAAGGATTGCAGTACCCCTCACCAGGTTGACCCGCAAGGAAGTGCCATATGAGTGGAATGAGGAATGTGAACAAAGCTTCCAAACATTGAAGGACCGTTTGACCACTGCTCCAGTCTTGGCCCTTCCTATTGAAGGAGAGAAGTATGAGGTATATACCGATGCTTCCGGTATTGGCCTCGGTTGTGTGTTAATGCAACAGGGGAGAGTTATTGCATACTCTTCCAGGCAGTTGAAGAAGCATGAAGAAAACTACCCGGTGCATGATTTGGAATTGGCCGCGGTAGTATTTGCACTAAAGATCTGGAGACATTATCTCTACGGAGAACAATTCACAGTATTCTCCGATCATAAGAGCCTCAAATATCTATTCTCTCAGAAGGAGCTTAATATGAGACAACGTCGATGGCTGGAATATTTAAAGGACTTTGATTTCACTATTCAATATCACCCCGGTAAAGGGAATTCGGTAGCTGATGCCTTGAGTCGAAAGCCGAGAACCCTTATAGCCAGCTGTATGATACGAGAATGGAAACTATTAGAGGAATTGTCTAGATTAAATATAAGCACGGACCAGAAAGATGGGTGTCTTACACTCTCTCACATGAGTGTGCATCCAGATTTGCTATCCGAAATCAAAAAGTTGCAAGATGAAGATCCTGGAATGATTGAACTCAGGGAGAAACTAGATCAAAGAATCGGGTTCAAGATAGCAATTGATGGAAGACTAATGTTTCAGGAAAGGACATGTGTTCCAGACTATCCTGAGTTAAAAAGGAAGATTCTAGATGAAGCTCACCGCTCTAGGTATACCATTCATCCTGGAGCAACTAAGATGTACAAAGATCTAAAAAGAACTTTCTGGTGGCTGAACATGAAGAGGGAGGTAGCGGACTTTGTGTCTCGCTGTCTCACGTGCCAACAAGTGAAAGCGGAACACCAAAGGCCCGCCGGAAAGTTACACCCCCTTGATATTCCCAAATGGAAATGGGAAGAAATTGGTATGGATTTCATCATGGGATTGCCTAAATCTAGAGGCGGACATGATGGTATTTGGGTAATCATCGACTGACTGACCAAGTCGGCGCATTTCTTGCCCATTAAAAGTCGATGGTCGGTTGATGTTTTGGCCGCATTATATATTAAGGAGATCGTGAGATTGCATGGAGTCCCAACATCAATCGTGTCTGACCGAGACCCTCGCTTCACTTCTCATTTCTGGAAGGGTCTACAACACTCTTTGGGGACGAAGCTCAACTTCAGTACTGCTTTCCATCCCCAGACCGACGGTCAGACCGAGAGAACAAACCAAATAGTTGAAGACATGCTACGGGCTTGTATTATTGACTTTGGCGGAGGCTGGCATGATCATTTGCCTCTAGCCGAGTTTGCATACAACAATAGTTACCAAGCCAGTATACAGATGGCTCCATTTGAAGCCTTGTACGGCAGGAGTTGCCGATCTCCTATATGCTGGGATGAGGTTGGCGAGAAGCAACTACTAGGGCCTGATATGGTAAGAAATACAACAGAGAAGGTTGAACTTATTCGGGAAAGACTCAAAGTAGCACAATCCCGACAGAAATCTTATGCAGATAATAGAAGAAGGGAATTAGAGTTCCAAGTCGGAGACCATGTTTACCTCAAGGTCTCACCCGGTCGAGGAATAAGGAGCTTCGGAGTTAAAGGCAAGCTCACACCAACATTCATTGGTCCATTCGAAATATTGGCAAGAGTGGGCGAGGTAGCCTATCGTCTTGCTTTGCCTCCTCAATTGTCGGAAGTGCACAACGTGTTACACATTTCCATGCTGAAGAAGTATGTACACGACCCTTTCCACGTCATTGATCATAGTAATTTGGTAATTCAGAGGGACTTCACATACGAACAGAAGCCAATGAAGATTCTTGATCGAGAGGTCCGAGTCTTAAGAAACAAGACCATTCCCGTGGTAAAAGTACAGTGGAACAAATGCTCGGAACAAGAAGCTACATGGGAAACTGAGCAATCTATGCGAAGAAGATATCCAGAATTGTTCTAAATCGTAAGTACTCTATACCCTCCATGTCTCCAATTGAATTTGGGGACCAAATTCTTTTAAGTGGGGGAGGGTGTAAGACCCCAGATAATTAATAAGGAATAAAATATTCCAAACGAATAAAAATAATTGATATATATGATTAGAGGTACTTTATAAACGTAAAACCATCCAAGAGAAATACATAAAAATTGGGCCAAAAAGAAATAACGCCCTTCCTTAAGGCTCTAATTAAATAACGCCCTCTCTTAAGGCGTTAGTTGTATAAATAACGCCCTGATCATGGGCGCTAATTCATACCAAGAAAAAAATAGAAATTTAGCGCCAAAATATGGAAAATGTAAAAGACGACCCTAGTTAAGGCGTCGTTTTATAAAAACACGCCCCCTGGTGAGGGCGCTACTTAATGAAAAGACGCTCTTGTCTCAGACGTCTCTTTCCCCGAGAGTTAAATTAAGGCATGCTCGTTCGCTGCATGGCCTGTGTTAGGGTTCTTCGATGCAAATGGGAGCAGGCGGCTGCTATCTTGGAAGGGGTGAGGTCCATGCATAGTAGGTTTAAAACCCTACCAATCTTGATCAAAAATCCCTTCCGTATCTGAGCATTTGAATCCCCCAGAACCCACACAACCCTATAAAACTACGTCTCCGTCGATCGTAGCAACGTTACTGCTGCATCGACGCCATCCTGCTGCTGCGAATGCAAGTGAGGAAGGCTTCTTCCTCTTCTTCCTGTTGACTGCAACGTGAAGGGGAGCTCCCTCTTCTTCATTCTTCTTCCTGCTGACGAACGTGTGAAGGCGTTCCTCTGCTTCCCCCGGCATCCTGCTGAGGCCTGCACTAGACCACGGGCATTCATCGTCATCATTTTCTTCCTTCTGTGAACCACGAAGTGCATTCTTCATCCTGCTGTTGTTTGAGACAGACCATCGTAAAAGCTTCAGACCTTCATCATGTTCACCAGATCATCCACAGAGGTAGGTTATCTCAAGTCTCGTAGCCCAAACAAGCGTAAATCATGATCATATTATAGGTTTTCTCAAGAAACGTAGCCCAAACTAGCATAGATTATGTAATAATATCATCCATGATCTCATGCATATAGTCTTATTGCGTTTTCAAAGGTTCTGTAAGATTTTAAAATAAGCGACCCTGCCAAGGGCGCTAATTTAAAAGAGGCGACCCAGCTCAGGGCGCTAATTCAAGATCTGACGCCCTACCCAGGAGTCGTCAATTCTTTGAAATTATTAAATACTCATGTTTAAAAATTTTATATCTATGAAACCATGAATCCAATCTAATGCATGATTATACCCCTTGAATCCTGCTATTTTTCTTGTCCTGACCATGTAACTTGTTATCCCAAAATTGTATTATCTGGAAATTTTCACTGTTCATGTTAAATCTTGGATGAACTTGAATTAACGACCTGATACAGGTCGTCTCTTATAGAACTGACGCCCCCCCCCAAAGGGCGCTAAATTAAAAGTAACGCCCCTGTCCAAGGCGCGTTTTGTTAAAATTCTAGAATATTGAAATTCCTGCAAAATAGAATTATATAATGGACGACCCCTATATAAGTCGTCAAATTATAAATAAACGCCCCTGTAAAAGGCGTTAACTTGATAAGTAATGACTTAGATTAAGTCACTAATTTCCTGTGTAATTATTTCATACTGCTTTCTGTGAACCGAGGGTTTTCTATATCTATATATACATATATATCGGCACTATGTTCCATTCCGTGAATATAGTCCCATGTTTCACGATGGTTATCGCATTACCCCTCAATTCTCGGTGACCTACAAGCTCTCCATTGGACATTCCGTTCCTTTGGACTAGCAAGTTAGTCATAGAGACCTCCGTAAGACTCCTCGAGCCTTGGATTCCCTCAAGGCCGACTGAGCAGGTTGTACCATAAAAACCCTTTACACTATTTTGCCATGTCACTCTTTAGAAACATGGTATACCGGCCCTCATGATATGCTATGTGGATATCATGAGTATATTCTTGATGGAATGTGGACATCATATCATTGATATGCTGTTCTTGTGGACCTCAATTCTATATCAAATGGGTGACCATCCATGTCTATGGATACCTATTTGTTATGGTACCCAATTGGGGAACAAAATCTACCCAGTTTTATCAACACTCATGATTATACCGTGATTATCGATTTTTGAACTCTAAAAGCTATTTCCTTGAATTCCGTGGAACCTATCCACAAATCTATCTTGATATCTTACATGAGTTTGTTCTTGGAATTCCATGGCTATACATAAAGTGGTTGTCTAGATATTACATGTAACAATGTCAGCGCATATAGGGCCCGATCTGGTCCTGGGAGGAGCACCCGAAAGTACTTGTGTCCATGGGAGTTATATTGATCATGGTGTGACTTTGCACCGAAGTACTTGCTTGAATCTACGACATCTCCACTATATCTCTATCTCTCTCTCGCGTGCTTGACTTGACTGACTTGACATAACTTGCGTGGCCCGGAATGGGCAAAGTACTTGCTTGTTAACAGCCATTATTTCACGACATTAAAGACTTTGTTGATATACTTGGTACTCATTCAAATACTTGAATACTTGAAATTCCCTATCTGGGATCAACAACATATGTTATTTCCTCTCGTTATCATGTTCAATTCCATAACATTTTATTTTACATGTTTTACATATAGACTTACATTTTCATTTGAAAAAGTTAAATACTTAAACCAATTGCTAGTTCTTGAGATATAATTCCTACTGAGCGTTCGCTCATCAAGTTCTTGTCCCCAAACTTTCAGGTAATACGGACCATGACTCGGACTCGGATGGGCAGGAGCAAGAGTGACGAGCGTAAAATCTGCAAGCGTCGTGCTACTACCACTTATCGTGTCTTGTCGTCCTTAGTTTATTCTTAGGAGTCTTGTCGTTGGATATGGTGTTATGTCAATGTGTTGTAATAGTTAAGGCTCATGGGCCTGGTTCGTATTGTTAAGTCTTGGAGTATGTGACTTTATTTATGGGTTTGTTATTATCATTGGTATCAGTGTTTGATTATGTTTCAAAAGCTCATCTTATTGCGCACTCTATTTTGATGTTGAAATTCTACTTGCTCTGATTGACATGATTGATATAAACTCGTCGCGTTCTCCCGGGTTCCTTCCGCGCACGGGGCGTGACACTGTCCGCCCCGTCCACTTTCCTTCTCCTGCGCCGGAGCAGCTGGAATGCCTTTGGCGGCCGCCATGATCATCGTCTTCCGAATCGCCCTCCATGTTTCGCTGATAATTCCCCAGCACATAGATAGACGCTTCGTGAGAAGGGAGAAAGAGGAAGAACTGCGAGAAAAGCCTTAAGCGTTGAAGGGAGATGGAGGCACCCTTCGAGACCTTTTATAGGCCAAAAGGGGAACCCTTGCCTTAATTAATTCTCCCCTCGAAAGAATGCGAAAGGCTGGAACCCTTCCCCTGGGGCAGTTACTTCGTTTCCCTCAATGGCCCTTCCATAGGGACACGTGAAGTGGCAAGTCATTCAAAGCATGAAAAATCGGAAAGGCGCAAGTACCACGACAGTCGCTGCACGCGAGATATCCGCAAATAAAATCCCCACCTTTTAGCAACTGCAAATATGGTGGTCAAATCACGCCAAAAGCGGTAAGAAACGGTCAACTCGGTGCTAAATATTACTATCATTATATATCGAAAGGGCAAACCTTACATGGCAACAAAAAATAAAAAAAAGAAGTGGCACATCGAGCCCATTTTTCTCCTAATCTATGGAGATGGGGGGACTCCGAGAGGCCCGCAGCCCTTCTTGAGGCTCGACGGTTAAAGGATCCTTAGCACCAGAAGATCTGCCCCCGGTATCCTCGGTGACGACCGGTCCAGACACTGACCCCACTTGTGTGGGAACGGCCTTGACCACGCGCCCTCTAGAGGTGACCGGAGCTGGCGATCCATCTGTTGAAGCAGAGGTAGTCTTGCTCCCCCCTTCACTCGATGACGAAGAGGGAGAATCGGTGGTCTCCGCGTCTGAGTCGTAGCGTTGCCCAAAAGGAAAGATAAGCTCGTCAGTCACCTACTACTGTGCCTCAATGACCGCGTGATGGAAGCCTTGGGTGAATCCCTTCCGCAGTTCCCGACGGTAGCCTGGCTCGTAATACGAGAAGGCGGCCTTCTCAAGAACTGCATGATAACCCTCCGAGCTTCTATATCATTTGATCGTCTCTGCCCCAGCTCGCTCCACTTCCTTCTCAAGCTCGACTATCCTCCGCTCGGACTCGAGCAACTTCATCTCGGTCTCGGACAACTTTGCCTCAACCTCGATCTGCACGACCTCGGCTTCCCCCTGTGCTCTCTCAAGCCCACAGACCTGGTTGTTGAGCTTCTCTCGCTCGGCCCTCCACTGCTCGTGATGCTCGACCTGAGACTGACGCTCCTCTTCCAGGAGTTTGCCCTTTAGGTCGGCCGTATAGCGAGCCTGGGCCAGCTGCTCGGCCAGAGTTTGAGCCTCCTCTTTGCTCGATTGAAACTGAGCTCGAAATGAAGTTGCCTCTCGCCGGGAGACTTCAAGCTCGAAAGTCAACTGGCTGATCCTCCGATCGGACTCAGCACGAACCCGAGAGAGGGACCTCTCTTCACTATCCAATCGAGCGAAGAAATCGGTTATGTCGGCCCCCAGCTGGGCCATGATCAAACCACCCTCCATAACCCTCTCGAAGAGTAAAGAGGGAGGATCGCGTCTGATTTCTTCCCGACTCAACGAAGGCACCAAGGATCGGCACCGCTGATATAGAGAAGCCCGAACCGTGGAGACACCAGCTAGAGGAGGGAGAGTCCTTTATGGAAGGCCCGGGATAGGGGCATCCCCCCCCCGAGCGCCCCCACTTTCGGGACGACAACGGTCGACACGGGCTGGGATGTCACCTCGCCCTGCGCCCCACTAGCCTCGACTAGAGATTCGGAGGCTATCGCCTCTGCCTGCGGTCTGGCAGGCTCGGTAACGGCTCCCCCACCAGCAGCAGCCGTCTCTAGATCGATGGATGGGGGATTTGGGCAACATATCTCCTCGGTTGAAGGCTCCTCTGCAGGTCGGACCCGCTTCTCAGTTGGGCGAATGACCCCCGCCTTCTTTAATCACTTCTTCTCAGCGGTCAAGGCCTTCATGGAGGACAGCAGCAGCCGCTCCTCAGAGTCCTTGCATTTGGCCCCACGGTTCTCAGGGGCATCTCCCCGAACCACCTGCTTGCCCCTATCTCGGGCACCGGAAGGGCCCCCAGATGCTCGGGGTTCACTCAAAGTAGGCGCCTCTTCTAGGTCGGCGATCTCCTGCTCCAACGGCTGTTCCTCCTCGTCATTTATTCCCCTTGAATCTGAACAACAGAAGCCAAATCGTCAAAAAGAGGCCTACCTACTCGACCCGGAAGCAGAGAGGTAGAGCCTTAGGGTTCTTACCTTGAGGCGGCACTGCGCGGGAAGGTTAATCCCCGATGTTGGCCGCAGTCATCAACTCGACGGTCGATCGTCGATTCTCCTAGAGAATCCTGATCTCCTCCTCCTGCTCCGAAGAAACTTCCGCCTGCTTCAGAGGATAGACGGATGGAAATTGACTGCCGTCGAGAAATCCCAGGGGGCGCCATCTACAGACGAACCCACCCCAAAAAATTGGGTCTTCCACCCTTTGTGAGAAGAATCTTAGGCAGAATGGGACACGTAGCTCCTTCCCCTCCTCGCCTGAAGATAGAAGAACCCCTTACCTGCGTGGGTCTGCTCCTTCAACTCAAAGAAAGAATTAAAAATCTCCAACGAAGTGGGAAGCTGTAGGGATGAGATTTTATTAAAATATTTTATATTATTATTATTGGTTTATTTGTTTTATTTATTGAGGGGTTTATTTTAGCGTAGGGAGTGCCAGTCACTGAGTGACAAGTTTATTATGCGCACCGTCTGACTAACCAGACGATTATAGCTGATCGTGTCGGGACCCAAAACCCGCCGCACCATAAAGGCCACGGCATTAATTACATCTCTCCAGAAGAGAGAAAACCCTTGATTAATCACCAAAATAAAGAGGCCATGCGGCCCATAGAATATGTAAAAGATGTGATTGCATGCAAGTACACAATATGGTAGTATTTATTTATTAGGCCGTCTCCCGGTACAGGGCGGAGAACTTAGGTCTGAGGACCATCATCACGCATAGTGAAAGCCTCCGGCCAGGCATAACTCGACTTTTCACTAATCACCATTTGATATACCAGAGAGTCAGATCATGCAAGCATGCCACAAGGTGATATATATATATATGTATGGATATGTATAATGCGTACAATAAGAGCATGATAGAAGATGTATTTAACTTAATTAGTTTCTTTTTACCCGACCCGTGGTCAATTAGGTTGATCAATCCCTGTCATAGAAGGCAAGGGGCAACCCGGGAATGAGTGAGGAGTTAAACGGCACAAAGGGAATGTTTTGTTCAAATCCGGCGTGGTTGAGCGTAGGTGTAGTGCTAAAACGGCGCTGGGTAGCGTAGGTGTAGTGCTAAAACGGCGCGTGGGAGATGAATGGGTTTAACCGGCGCGGTCTACTGAGGGCGCGCCGGATTAGGCCGCGCCGGGTGGAGACCATTTGAAATTTGATGAAATTGAGTGTGGGGCTAATCCAGTGTTGGGGTTACCGTGCCGTATCAGGGCACGCCGAATTAGGAGCGCGCCGGTTTAGGGCATTTTCTTGCCATTTTCAATCTATTTGAGTTACAAAATTATTTGTTGGCATTTTTGATGCTAATTGAGTTAATTAATGAGTGAATTCAAGTCCTGAATGCCCTGAAAATAGGGTCAAAGCTCGTTCGAGGTTCATACTCGAGCACGAAAACTTGTTACTATGGAATAATGTTTATTAAGTCCGAGTTGTGAGGGCAATTAATTAGCCGAGTCTGGTGAAATTCGGGCAGCACCTCCCCGTATCCAGAGGATTGCGGGGGAGAAGCGGAGGCATACGTAACTGGAGTAAGCTCCTTAATACCGGGTGGCACAACGGCGGTCGGCAGACCCAAATGGATGGAAGACCTCGAGAGCTAGCCTACGAGGTGCACCAATATTCCATGGGCCGAAACATGATTAAAATGGACGACCAGTGAGGGAGGAAACCCCGAGGGCTAGCCTATGAAGGGCACACAACCCATGGCCACCACGGGGGTAGTGGATTTAGCGTTGGGCCGTAAGCCCTATCATTATTCACCCTTTGGCGGCCCATAGAGGCACATGTCACAGGAGGACAAGACCTTATGACCCTCTGGTGATGCAGAGAAAGATTGGGACGTACGTAGATGCCCATGGGGAATGTCCCGCCCTTCCCGGGTTACCGGACTATCATCTTCGAGAAAACAAAACATAGCATCGCGACCCATACGTAGGGTAAGAGGAACGCAATATTAGCAAGTTAGCATTTAGGGGGTTAGCAGGTTAGCATGTGAGCTACGGAGGTTGTAAGGGGCAAACCCTCGAATGGCCAGCAGGTAACACCCGGGAAGCTATTTACATCAGAAAACCCTGCACCCAGGTTATAGGGACGGCCATGTTCTCTCCAGCTCATCATTATGAACAGATGAACCATGGAGCAGTCCCAGAGATAGCCGGAGAAGCACATATGTGTGTGCTTCTGGAGATAAAAAAACCTCGATAAATGAGAGGGAGCTTGACAGAACCACTCTAGTGAGAAGAGAAAATAAACCCCGGGAAGGGGGGTATAACCTTAATGTTGCCCTGGAGAGGACTAGGGCTCATTTGGCGTCGGTGAAGGAAACCACACGACAACACATGGAATACTGGAAGTTAAATGCAACCAGGGAGAAGAGAGGGAACTCAAACGCATACCAATGCTCTTATTCAGGCCCAAAGCTCATTACAGAGTATGATAATCGGACGAGATCACATATATAAATATGGCTTGGCGTTGTCGCACAAGACCGATTACATTCCCAGCTCAAGAATCGGAAAGGGGTAGATAGGGAACAAGCCATAGGCTAAGATACTAACTACGGGCTCATATCATCGCCCGGCACATTACAAAACCCACATAGAGAATATTAATAGAGAGGTGAAGGGAGAAGAGTGGGAGGGACGCTCCAGCACCCACCTCTGTTATTTGGAATAGAAACAGAGTATCGGAAACCCCCATAGCTCTTCTCTCCCGAACCTCTCTTTCCTGCAGGAGGAGCACTGGTGGTCACCCCAAAACCCTTCTCTCTTTTCTTCCTCTCCAAGCTTCCTCTCTAGCTTTTATGAGATTTCTTCTTTTTCTTTTATGATCCCTCTCTCCGTATGTATCTCTTCTCTATTTTTCTTCTCTTCTGATTGGCTTAAATAGTAGGAGATGGGTGTGACTCTACTCGGCACGGATATAGCGCGCCGGAAAAGGGGCGCCATTGCTTTTGCGCGTCGAGAAAGGGGGCGCCGGGAAGTGGAGCGCGCCGGTAATGGGGGCGCGCCGGATAAGCTTGTTCTGTCACGTTTGCTCGGGCATGAGTTGGACTGTGGACCTCGGACTGGCTCCGGGAGTTGTCCTGATCCTTCATCTCATCGCGGCTTCATAAAATCGCTACGAGAAGTATTGGTAAAGCCTTCGGGCCGCTGAATGGCCAGTTCCGGAACCGTTTGTACCTTTGGTTTGGGCACTCGAGTTTTTCGCTGATATGGCCTTCGACATTATGATTTGTGCTGCCATGCCAACTTCACTTGTATTTGTAGCTTTTCGATTGCTCCTTCGGGGATGGTCCCGAATATTCTTCCGGGCTCTCAGGTCCTGCTTTAGTGGTTGTCTGTTGGAGCCGAGCATCTTTTCTTTTCCTCTCTTCTCTGTCGGCACGAGAGCACTCGATCAGAACCTAAGACATGGAGAAGCAGAAGTTAGAAAAAATTAGGAATATTTTTAGTGTTAACAGAAGCCCACACGAGTATAGAGAAAGATGAAAGAAAAGATAAAAGTGTATGAGTTGGAGACCAACTGTACAGGAGCCAGTCGGTAAAATTGAAGCAACCGCACGACAAAGGGGTGGATGGGGAGACGAAAACTACACTTCCAAGCTAAGAGAAAAGTACAGAAGAGACCCGAATGATAGTACAAGCTAGATTCATGAGGCTACGATGGAGAGAAAAAATACTTCCACGGCAGCCCATAACAATTTTCCATCCTCTTCACTTTGGCCTCGCCCAACTCGCTGCGCATGAGGTGTTCAGGCTGCGGCACCAAACTCCTTGCGGCCCGTTCGACTTCCTGCTCCTCGGATACGGGACGTTGATCCGCCATGGAAGAATGGGAGAAAAAAGAAGAGGAGGAAAAGAGCGCCGAATCAGACGATTCTGGAGAAGGTGGGAGCTGGCGAATCGCCGCCGTCGTAATCTCCGCAAGCTCTGCAAAGGCCTCCGCAAGTCGCTGTTCTTCCTAATCACCCTCACGGCGCATGAGCCCTTCCGGAATACAAGTGTGATGAAGAGAGAAAACCCTAAATGAAGGCGGTTTGGAACGCAAGCACGTGTAATATTTATCTCCCCATAAGCTTGGTGAGAAACAGCGCGACGTTCGGAACCCCAAATTGAGGGCTCCTTGCATTGACTCAAACTAGTCATCATTACGGGAAAGCCGCATTAAGTGGCCTCTGTCGGAGATAGTTCCCCACCCAAACCGAGCCACCTACGTCATCCCCATAACCGCTACTCATCCGAGCCCAATCTTGGCTTAGGAGTAGGAGGGGGACAAGTGGAGAGGGGGAAAATCTACCGCCCAAGAGCACGGCCCAACTAGGTCCAATCTGACCAAACTAGGCCCAGCTCCCCAAAGTGACATCCCCATTCTGGGCCCACTTACTTTAAGTCCAAAACTTACTCGGATCAGCACTTCCTAGGCGACCCTCAGGTCCAGAAGTCCGAGCGACAGATCGGTTACGAAGGCCTCTACTGGGACCCAGTGCAGGCCATCCGAGGTACGCCCCATCGCTCGGGAGAGAGCTCCGAGCGAGCGTCTTGATCCCGGACCGACTGTTGGAAGCTTATCTGAGCATCCGTTACGCACCCAACAGGAGCGGGGAACTCCAAGTGATAAGGGAGAGCAAGAGTCCTTATGACATAAAGAGCCCACTACAAGGACGTAACCTCCCCGAAATCCCCTCAGTTCCCCGGACTATTACGTTAAACAGACTGCTATATAAATCCCAAGGAGACCCTCCGAAAAGGTAAGCAAGCATCCTGAGAGAAAACCACCACACCTCTTGGTGGAGAATAATCTCGCGCCCTTTCTTTCTCCTACCACCTCTCTTCACATTCGTGCTCTATCACATTTGCTAACTTAGGCATCAGAGGGTTTTCCCCGGGGTTCCATCCCCGGGCACCTCTGACCTGTTTCTCCTCTTGTAGATTATACACGCATGGTGATCGTGACCAAAGATTCCTCCGAGATCTGACGGCTCAGGAGCAGCGCGAGATTAACCCTCTTCACCTATATTGAAACTCTCATAACAAATAGTTCATAAATTGCAGAAATGAAGCCAAATGAAAGAGCCCAAGCTACTTCAATTCAACTCATTTTCAAGTTTCCTAGTGGTTGGGGTGAAGCTTAATTTGTTGGAAAACACCCCTTGAAAGCAGAGCATCAAGTTTCTTAAGTTCTGTAGATTTCTGAAAACCAGAGGAAAAGTGTCGACTCTAGGAGTCGACACCTTTTTAACAAGGTTATGTCTGGCGTCTACATGTCTCAGTGTGTCGATGCAGTGGCCCCTTGGCATCGACGTAGCAAAACCCTTCGCAAAGCATCTTCAGCGTAATTGGCTCAAGGTGTCGATGCATTTCAGTCTCAACATCGATGCAGCATGCCAGCCTTCAGCAGGTCCAACCAGATGCGTCGATGCAGTGAGCCAGCCCTCAAGTAGGTCAAGCAGTCACATCGACGCACAAGCCTCGCTGCATCGACCTCGCCTTCAGCTGCACCGACCTCATGAGGCTCCAGTAGCAATGTCTCTTCAGTTGCATCAACCTCACAAGGTTCCGGCAGCAAATCTTCATCAGCTGCATCGATCTCGCAGAAGGTAGAGAAACCCAAGTACCTTATGTGCACCGACCTCTCCGTCACATAGGTCGACCTCATTATTCATCCAGAAGCTTTTTTGAGTCATTTCCTATCAAATCATAGAAGTTCGAAAGTTGACCCAGAGAGGGAAAATATGGACCGAAAACCTATAAATACATGGATTTCGAGGTCTGGAGGTTGCTCCCATTTTTGACCTTTATCCTAGACATCATTACCTTACCAAAACAACTGTTTGGAGGCTGCCATGTCAGTGTCCATACCTGTGACATGTCCCTTGTCAGGCACCTACCTTTCTGCAGTCAACCAATGGGAAATGGTCCTAGAAAAGTACACTGAACAGAGATTTGACCTGAGCCAATGAGAATGCAGACCGCCATACTTCTCCCATGAGGAACATTAAATGCTCAAATTTGAAGTTGAAAGAACTTACCAAATGTTTTTCTAGGCTATCAAAAGAAATCCTGTCTGAAAATATACTTTTATGTCCTTACTAGTCAAATCGATGGACAGACTTTTGGAGGGAAAGTTCCCTTCCAGAGTAGCCAAATGAGGCATGCATTTCCATGCGAGTCAGGTGTACTTGTGTCTCAAGTAACGGTGGTGGACCCTGGATGCTAAAGGGGGTTCAGAGCTGCTGCTGGTGTTGTTGTTGTTGTGGGCGCATCTGAGAGAAAAGGAGAACCTCTCAAGAAGCCAGCCACGTTGAAAAAGAAAAGAGAGGAAGCAGAAGAAGATGGTGATGAGCTCAAGCCTAATCACCAAAAAGGATCAGAAGCAGGACTGTAGCTTTTCTTCCTTATGCTCTTTGTCTTGCAATGAAAAGCCATTGTGAAGGAAGCAAGTGTTCCAAAAAGTAGCAGACCAACCCTTACATTTCTCAGACATAAACAATCTCTCTTGACTTGAATTTCACTCTTCCTGTCTGAGTTTTTACATTGTTCTTTTTCTGTTTTTTGTTCCTCTTATTAAAATTGTAAACCGTCCCTACCGGTGTGTGTGTGTGTAGGAAGACAGACGGAGGTGTCCTCCGGTCTGTGGTGAACCGTCCCTGCCAGTTTGTGTGCAGGAAAATAGACAGAGGGTTGTTGAGTCAGGTGTGATAGATTCAGAGGGGGGTGAATGAATCTCCCCTTTAAAAATATAGCCTAATTAAAAACTTAAAGCTCAGTTATGCGGAATTAAAAATAGTTGCAGCTATATTCTGAGAATACTTAGAATCATCTCAGCAAGACAACTCAATAGAATTAGCCCTCACTCGATCTTATGCAAACATCTAATACGCAGCAATTAAATGAACATATAAGAAAATCAAACCACAAGGGACACCAAGATTTTTAGGTGGTTCGGTCCACAGACCTACGTCCACCCCTCACTCCAAACCGAAGTGAGGCTTCCACTAGCAACGCTAGACAAGCAGACTCAGTCTGCAACAGATGCTGCCACACAGCTTGACCAGGGGAACAACCTCTTCTCTTCCTCCCAACCGGAGGGAACCACTAGTGACAACAGTCACTAGCAAACCAGAGACGCAAGTCTCTCTTCCTCCAGACCAGGAGGGGACCTACAAGTAGCAACTACTACCTGCAGCCGGAGACCCAAGTCTCCCTTCCTCTGAAGCCCAGAGGGAAGCGCAAGTGACACTAAGTCACCTGTAAACTAGAGGTCTCGGACCTCTCTTCCTCCACCAAGGAGGGAACCACTGATGACCCAAAGTCACCAGCAAACCGGAGAAATAAATCTCCCTTCTCCTGAAACCACAGGAGGAACCCGATCCCCAACAGGGCAATCGGAAGAACAAGGTAAAAGGAAAACAATAAAAGATAAAAATCACAGCGACATAAAGCTGGAGAAATGAAAAGCACAAAGACAAACTGGGTTGGATCTGATCCAAAGTCCAGTGAACAATGAAGCCCTCTTCTTCTTCACAACCTCTCTATCTCACTGTCTCTCCTCTTTCTCTGCTCGAGCTTTCTAGCTTTCTCTTCCTCTTCTTTCTCTTCTGCTCTTCTTCTCTTAGCTCTGGCTGCTTCTCGTTCGATCACTCTCTCTGTATATGCTTTGCCACAGCTTCGATCCCTCTCCTTCTGCTCACGATCAGTCATCTTCAGATGGAGGAAGGCTTCTATTTATGGCAGCAGCAACTAGGGCGTGTGCTCTCCACATTTCCCACCCTAAGAATTCGGACCACGTGGCAGCATCCATCAGGCTGTCAGTACACGTGTCATCATCTGGGCACTCCCCTTATCCTCAGATCACGTGCCTTCATTAGGCTTCACGAAGGTGCCTGTTAGACAGAGAATCACATTATCAGTTTAAGTATATGCATTGCAGTGTATTGACTTCGCTGTATAGACTTGTGAAGGCGAATGCATTGTACAGACTTCATGAATGGGAATGCAATGTATAGACTTCAGACTGTATGGACTTGTGAACTCGAATGTGATGTATAGACTCTGAAGAACAGCAGCCAATGTATAGACTTAGGCAATGTAAGGACTTGCCAGTGTATGGGCTTGATGAGCATTCAGCAACGTGCAAACTTTGACAAATACAACGTGCAGCAGTGTATAGACTTGAATCACTAGATGCATGATGTACAGGCTTCAACTCAATGTATAGACTTCACGACTGATGAATGCAATGCACTGAACAATGTATGGACTTAACGATGTGCAGACTTGCCAAGATAAATGAGCGATGTACATACTTGTGCAAGCAAAGTCTGTATAGACTTAGTCAGCAGACTAGCTTGATGTACATACTTGCTCGTTGTTCAGACTTCATGGACGATGTACATACATGCAAAGAGAAAGGCTGTACAGACTTGATGAGCGATGCAAGGCAAAGGAATGTATATACTTCCAATGTATAGACTTGCCAACTGAGCGATGTACAGTCTTGAACAATGAAGCTCTGTACAGACTTGATCAAGGCAAGGCAATCGAGTGTATAGACTTTCAATGTATAGACTTGCCAAAGGGTCAATGTATAGACTTGAACAAGGCAAAGTCTGTACAGACTTTGAGGTTCACAATGTATGGACTTTGGCAACACAACGGCTGTACAGACTTGACGAAATGCATGTGCTAGATAGTGTATAGACTAGACAATCCAAACGAGATGTTCAGACTTGCTATGAAGCAACCACAATGTACAAACTTATGTTGAAGCAACCAGAATGTACAGACTTTGATGAACATATGTAATGTATGAACTTAACGACGCAAGCGATGTATAGACTTTGGAACGCTTGAAGCACAGACACGCTGCCAATGTATAGACTTGGATGAGACATTGCATGAGACGGTGGATGTACAGACTTGGGCTGTACAGACTTGGAAAGTTTGAAAGCCAATGTATAGACTTCAAGTGAAGACCAATGTATAGACTTCACGTGAAAGCCCAATGTACAGACTTGAGCTAGGCAAGCTACAGTGCCGATGTATAGACTTTGCAAATGTTCAGACTTGAATGCTCGACCAGTGTGCAGACTTGCCACCGACCAAAGTATTGACTTGAAAAGCTTGAACACAACGATGTGCAGACTTTGTGATGTATAGACTTATGAATGCAACGTAGGTAAAGGTCCCAATGTATAGACTTCACCTGAAAAAGTCCGATGTACAGACTTTGTCTGAAACAGTCGGATGTACATACTTAAGTGAACGATGCATAAACAAGCCTAACCAATGTATAGACTTTGATGCACAAACACACAATGCAATGTATAGACTTTAAAGCAGATGCCAAGCCCATGTACAGACTTGAAGAGACAATCAATGTATAGACTTCTCATTATGCATCCAGATGAATGTACAGACTTGAGTTATACAACTGAAGGCTGTACAGACTTGCTATGAAGTGAGATGCAACATGAGACGCTCGAATGTATAGACTTGCTGATTGTGTTAAGACACAGCATGAGACGCTCAGAAAGACTGCCCACTGTATAGACATTGCCTTAGACTTGCAGACACTGTAAATGTATAGATTTTGATCTTGTGCATGAAGTGTATAAACTTGCTAAATGTATGGACTTAGCAGAACAAACGTTGCACAAACAATGTATGGACTTATGAGTGCAGCACAGATAGATGCAATGTACAGACATGCGAATCTGGGGGGGTCGACCCATCTGGAAAGGGGGTCGACCCACTTCTGTCCAGACTATGCTGAAAGGTTATAGCAGCATCACCCATTGTACAGACTAACATCAAGTAATCCAGATAAAATGCAATTATGAAATGCATCAACAATTATGAAATGCACCAATGCACACACCACACTGCCTCAGCCCGTTCGTTGGTTATGCATCCAGATAAGATGTTCAATGAAACATACATATGCAACAAAAATAGATTTATATGCAAACTCAAACAGATGATGACTTATAGTGTTTGCTATCATCAAAATCACAGGGACACAATAAGGGTGTTCTCTATTCTGTGGTTTGGGGCGTGTCCCTGGTCAAGCTGTGTGTCAGCAAGAAAGTCTCACTTGGTTTGAGTGAGGGGTGGACGTAGGACTCGAGTTTGAGTCTAAACCACCTTAAAATCCTTGTCCAAGTGGTTTGGTTGTGTAATTGCCTTGCGCTAGATGCTTGCTTAGGAACGTAGTTCTTGTTTATCTCTGAATCTTGTGTTTTAGATTCTTATATTCCTTGCTTGTGGTTCTTATTCCGCTACAATCTTTTTATATCTAGAACAAGAGGGGCAGATCTATTCACCCCTCCCCTCTAGATCAGCCATTCCCACACAACATGCTGAAGAAGATGTGATCATGAATGCACTTGCTCGACCTTGTTTTGCTGTTTGGCTAAATTTTTAGTACTTGCAATAGCAGCAATAGTGGCTGTCTTCAGTAGTACCTTCATTTTTCCTAACATCTTCAATTTATATCCCTCTTGCATTGTATGTCTGTTAGATACAGTCTGAGAAATGTTAGGCACATCCTTGTTTTCCTTTTGACTCAGACATATGAACATTAGACTCATTTGATAGTGAGAGCACTCTGTTGTTTTTGCGTTTGTAGTTGTACATAATCTTCTTCTTCTCCTCATATTACTTGATGAACACTCTTTTCAGAGGATATTAGAAAAGGATAGAGTACATAACCTCCTTTTTGATCTTTGAATATATTTTTAAGGAGAGGATTATTCTTTTCAGCATATTTTCCTGTAGTGTCCTTTTCGTAAGTTCCTTTTTCATTCTGGGACTGTCATTCTATAGAGATTAATAATATGTTTCATAAAATATCTACTTTATTTCTTCAGGTCTTAAAACGTGTCCCTTGAGTCTACCATTGTAAATATAGCCCGAAATAAAATAAACATTATACCTTTCATGGCTGTTAGTCAAGTATACATCAGGTCAGAAATTTAGAGTATTATTATTTTAATGGTAATTGATGTATTTGAACTTTTGAATTTTACTTAAGGCCACTTGAATAGACTTAGTCAATATATTTAATAGCTAAAACATAATAGGATAGTTGATGTATCTTAATCATTTGTTATAATGACTAGATTAACTTCATGCAATGCACCACAATTATTAGGAAATGTTTTGTGTTGCAACTATCACAAAATAAGAAGGATCAACATATAGCTTATTAATTTGGCACATAAATTTGCTTAATTATTATTTTAGTCAGGAAGGATTTTATCTCAGTTATGCTGACTAATCTGATTTCATGATAATTCAGCTATCATGAGTATAAGTCAATATGAAACATATGGCTGATATCTGTTGATTATAGATTTAGAGAAATGCAGCTATCATATATGTTAAGAAGTGATGTATGGTTAAATAGCTGGTATAATATTTTGATCAATTAAGAGAAGCAACTATTAGGAAGTGAGAGTTCAGAACAAATAGCCAACTAGATTTAATTCAATGATCATCAAATGCTTTTGATTCCTCAATTAACTACCTTGATAATTATAGCTATCTAAAGAGTAGAGATTTATAAGACAGATAGTTGATATGTGTTTTCTTGAATAGGACAACTAAGGATGATAGAGAAGATAAAATCATAGCTAAATAATTTTTTAAGCCCAAAGAAAGTTTTTATCAAATAACTATGTGTAAAATTAGCCATAAAAGATAGAGAGATAAAAGCTCAATGGTGCTTTTCTTGTCAATTTGGATAGGCATTGTAAATAGGATGGACAAAGTCTGTTTATTTGAGATAGGTGAAATTCTTGCACCTATATATGATTGATATCGCCTAAGTTAGATAGAAATGCCTAAGTGAATCAAGATAGGTGAAATGTTTGCACCTAAAAGATTTTTGTCTTTATTTGTAGGCGAAGTGAAGGATGGATGAAGTAACTCCTATGTTCAGCTTTCCTAGAAAGATAGGTAGATTGGGATAGGTGATCTTGCGCTTATAGTAGTTTAGTCACATATCGCCTATGTTTTAATTTTAAATGGAAGATAGGCGATCTTGCACCTAAGTTGGATGTCGCCTAAGTGATAGGCGAAAGCTTTATGATACGCGAAGAGGATAGACGAAAAGACACTTAAATGAGTTATAGAACCTATGTGAATTTCATATCGCCTAAGTTATAAGATATGCGGAAGGATAGGCGAAGTAGTGCCTAAATGATTTACAATGCCTATGTCGATAGGCAAAGTGATATCTTCTTGACTTAGTGCCTATATTTTGGTTTCTTCTTATATCGCCTAAGTTTTTTTCGCACCTATGCTTGAGTTCCTTTTTGCGCCTATGTGTTTTTACTTCGTTTAGCGCCTATATTGATTTCTTGCGCTAGATGAATTTGATCTCTAGTGCCTAAGTGAATTTCCTTGCTCCTATGTGTTTTACTTCTTCTTTTAGCGCTTTGTTTTATACATGACTTATCTCTTTGAAGTGTCTCTGCTATATTTGTTTCTCTTTTCTTGTTTTCCAAGTATTTCATTTATCAGCCATTTTCTGATCTTTTTGTCATCACTGAATATTAATATTGTTATCACCAAAACGTACAGAGATAATATTTCAACAGAGCCCACTCGCTAAGGTTGACTTACTGGTATGAGAGTCATGTATGGCTGAGATAGTGTGTTGGAAGCCCATTAGAATCTCAAAACCATAACAACTAGTCCATTTCAACATCTCCACGTTAATGAGCCTTTGGGCTTGGCATGGTTACTCCAATTTCCTCATTGTTTGAGATATGAACGTATTATGGATACGAATATTGATTAGATCACTTCCGATTACTAGATGAGGCAAAGAGTAAAGGACAACAATTGACTATGCCGTACACATGCGATACAATGGTATTACTGAGAAAAGGAAGTGTATTACTGTATATGGTTAGGTCGATGATGGCGCAAGTCAAACTCCCAATATCTTACTAGGGAGATGCCTAAGTGACTGCCATCTACATCCTTAACCACATATCTTTCACACCAAGAAATCACCTTCTTTGAGAGGAAGTTCCTAGCCTTAATGATAGTGGAAGGAGTCTTGATCTTCCATTAGTTGGAAGAGAAAACTAATGTCCTACCATTTTCCAACGAAGGGCTCACATGTGTAGCTTTACCACATGTCCACTGCAAATAGTAGGGATGATCGACTTAGTGAAAATACCCCCACTAGGAGTGCACACCCAGTGAGAGTGCACCACTAAATAATCAAGACTCCATATGTCACAAGTGTGGAAGTGCTTAGTTGTGATGTTATGGATACATTGTGGAGCTCAGGTTTGTCCAGAAAGCTTGGGCATTGTTGTCTAGGATAGACGGGGAAGCTGTCATGATTTTGGTTCTATGGCACAAAATGAGATCTAGGAAATAATGTATCTCCCATCTATGAGCAAGGCGATGTAAAAAACATGTATTTTCAAGCTTAAGCAGACATATGGGTCGACTAACAAGTGTAAAGCATGACTCGATGTGAAGGGTTATACCCAAAGGGTATAGACCATGATGAGATGACATATCTAGTGATGAGATTCTCATCTGTTAATCTAATTCTAGCTATCGTCGCGCATCTGAATTTGGATTTGTTTCAAATAGATGTAAAGATAGCATTTCTCAATTGAGAACTAGATGAAAAAAAATAATAGATGGCTCAACTAGAGAGTTTTGAGACCAAATAGAAAATAAAATTAAAAATAAAAAATAGAGAGTGCAAAATGGTTTTGCCGCCTCAAGCTTAAAGTTTGAAACAATCATCTAGATAGTGGTTTTTAACTTCAAGATAATCAAGAAAGGCCACTATATGTATGTCAAGCGAGTGGGAGAAAAGTCTCTCATTTTGTCATTATTATATGTCGACAACACCTTGATAGCTAGGAATGACATGGAAGTGATCAATACTACTGAGGAGTGGATGTCCTCTATCTTTGGGATGCAAGACATGGGTGAGGTGAACTATATGCTCAGAGTGAAGATTGTACGGAATCGCTCGAAAAGATTCTTGAGTTTAGTTTAGGAGCCCATAGTAATAAGATCTTAGAGCGATTTAGCCTGCACAACTGAGCATTGAATGTCAATTAAGGTCCCAAGATTGAAGGAGAAAAGGAAGAGATGTTGATTGTGCCTTGTGTGTCTGCAATTGAGATTCTAATGTACGCCTTGCTATGTGCTTACGTGTATATTAGCTTTACAATGAATTAGTTAGTTGTCACTGGGTCCCACACATTTTCAATACTTACGAGGGACGTTGAGCTGTGACTTGTGGTAACACAAGACTGATTAGCTACAATGATATGAATTAGGTTAGTAACTAAGACAACTGAAGTCCACCATAGGTTTGCTATTCATGTTGGTCGGTGGAACCATCTCATAGCACAGCAAGAGATAAATGCACATCATTTTGTCCTCTTTAAAGGTAGAGGATGTAGCCTTCTCCACATGTCAGGGAAGATATGATTGCGAAGTATATAGACATTTATTATCACTACATCTAGGATCTACTAGCAAGAGGATTAATGGTGCCCTGACAAATTTGTTCTGGTCATGGAAGTTGATCCATTAACCTAGAAGTTTACCAATGGGAGAGTTAGTGGTGCTCTGAAGGATATGTTTTGGTCGTGGTAGCCGATTGTGGACATCAAAATATATGGTGATCATACGGCATTGCGCGTCCTGGCACCCGAAAGCGAGTCAAGGATGGAAAGGCCGAACAAACCCAATACCTCGCCCGATCACGATGAGAACATACCTGAGGGTATACTACTTAATAAGGAAGCCCCTCAAGTAGAAGATATGGCCACGGCTCCCCAACTGGCAGTGCCGAAGGCCGAATCAGGAAAAAACCCGAGTAATCTGACACGGGTTTGGAACGCGTCGGAACTCACTCAAAGTCCAAGGCCGAGACTCGGAGGCTTTAAGATGAACACCCCAGAGGCGGTACATTACAACTAAGGCATTACGGGAGGGCAAGCGTTTGTCTGAATTGCCGTGAAGCGGAGACGGAATCTCTTGACACTTAAACCAACACGGCATTGCCCATCTTGCACTTAAACCGGCGCGCCCAATGGAGGCCTTAAACCAGCGCGCCCCTCTTTTGGCCATCAAATCGGTGCGCCCCTACTATGGACACTCAAATGGCGTGCTAACATATGAGGGTTTAAACCGGCGTGCCTACCCCCCGCGCCAGTTTAACCCAATGCAGTCCTATCCACCAGTCAATACTCTATTTTTGCATCAGTCTGGTGGGCAGAGAGCATTCAATGCTATGAAGCCCTGTCTCCACCTCCGTTCGACAGCACAGTAGCATCAACGGCGAAGGTAGGCATCGACGGTGGCATCAACATAAGATCTCCCGAAAAACCCGCAAACATCCTGTCCTAGGACGAACATGAGTGTACTCCACGAATCACCGGATGCCAGCGTAACAGGTCAACTCCAGATTGCACTGCGGATGAGGCAGAGGTGGCGGGAACTCTCCCCACTGGCCATTCTATAAAAGGTAAGCCCAAGCAAAATTGAAAGGGGTTGGTTCAGTTGGCTCTCTCGGGGGGTTCAGTCCATTGAGAGTTAGCTTCGTCAACCCACGCCTGCGAGGTGAAGAAAAGGGAGTGAGTGTGAGAGAAGAGAGGTGAGCTTGGGAAAGGGGTTTAGGCTTTGCCCTCCTCCCACCATTGTATCTTTTCTCTTTCGTTCCTGCTTTCTTTTGTTATAGGGTGATCCCCCTTCTGTATTTCATTTCTCACCTTCCCTCGTGGATGAATAAAAAGAGTGGCTTTCGCAAGTATACATAGTGTTCTACTACTTTGGCTTCCTTTCTTTTCTCCCACTCTTCTAATCATCCAGGGGCCTCGGAGGCTCGCCTCTATATGGCACGCCCTTTGAGAGAACCCGTATGAAGGGTGAACACTTATAGCCTTCATGGCGAACATCTGTCCTTGTGAAGCTCTCACGAAGCTACGACCCGTGTAACGCCCTGGGTCTTTCGGATCTTTATCGGAGAGCTTTCGGATCGCTCTTGTGGGTCATGAGTTGTGTTTTACGATCCACGTGAGTTTTTCTCTGGTATAGGTTACAGAACCCTGTGGTGAGTTTACTGTTGAGATCATCAACTCGAGGACGCTACAATTGCGTTATGCTCTTTCCGAGGATCGTGTAGACTATTTTTCCGTATTTTTTTAAATTAGTGAATTTTCGGCCAAAAATCAGATTTTTCAAAAATTAGAAAATTCCTAATTTATTTTTCCTATTTCTAACCCCTCTCTCTCCTTCCTCTCTCCCCACCGCCGTTCACTTCTCTCCCTCCATTCTCTCTCCTCTCTTCTCCTCTCTCTGCGGGGCACGCGACCGTGGCGAGGTGGGCGAGGTCGTGGAGCGTGCTGGTGTGAAGGATGGAGCGTGACGTTGACGCGATCTCTCGGTGGATTCAAAGCCGACATGGCGTGGTTCGTGTGACGTTTTCGACGTGGTTTAGTCGTTTCGGTACGCGAGAACTTTGGTGGAGGTAGGGAGATGGATACCCTACTTCTCTTCTACGTTCCCTCGCAATTTCGAGCCGAACTGTGCGAGAACGAGCGAGTTTTCCAGCTTTAGGGTGAAAGCATGCTTCGGGGAGTGTGAGACGAGTTCACCTTCCCCGGCGATGGTTTCTAGCCTAGTTAGTTTCATTCAAACCCCTGGCATGTTAGCACTTCATTCTCGCTAGTTTCATTGCAATCGGTTGTCATTTGGGGCCGGTATGAGCCTAGGAACCCACGTGACTAATTTTGGATCGATCGTTTCTTATCTTTTTAGTGTCGGATTGATCCCTTCCGGACTGTGGAAGGCATATATCATGCTTAGGGTTGTTTCCCCTTCGTTTAGAAGCGATTGGGGCATGGAAAGGCTGAGTTTTGACCATTCCTACGATTTTCTCGCCGTAATGCCTTGGCGGTCCTTTCAGAGACCGTTTTTATATCCTGAGCGGCTCATGGGTGACCGTTATGGTTCTTTGTCGGTTCAGGTTTTAGCGGTCGTGTGATATACGGTTTTGTGTCACCTAGCGACCCAGGATAGACCGCTAAGCTCTGTTCAGCGGCCTAGGTAGGACCGCTGGTTCTGGTTTAGCGGCCCATTGGTGACCGCTATTTTCTGTTCATTGTGGTTATGTCGGTTTGGGCTAGCGGTCTAGCTCCGACCGCCTGGGTGTCCTTTGCGGCCTTAGGACGATCGCTAGGCTATGTGAAATGGTTCTTGGTGGATCATTTTTATTGGTTTGACCGGTTGAGTCGGTTTAACTATTTTGGGGTGGACTGAGTGTAGCGGCCAGGTCATGACCACCAAGATCATTCCTGCGGCCCTGAGGAGACCGTCTTATGTTAGAAACTGCCACATGGTGACCGTTAACCCCTTAAACTTCCCGTGGAGTCTTCTGAGCGTAGCAGTCATCTTCGTGACTGTTTCACTGAGAGGGCGGCCCCTTGTAGGACCGTCTTTGGCCTTGTGCGGCTCTTCAATGACCGCCAAGTGCCTATGCTTTCTGTGTGAGGGTAGCGGCCTTTGGCTGACCGCCTGGTTTGCCTAGCGGTCAGGTGTATGACCGCCTCCTTCCCAGAGTTCTGTTTTCCCAATGGTTTGGCCTCCAATTATCTTGGCTTAACCTTATGGTTTACCCGTTGTCCCGTGGACGTCTTGGATGTCCTATGAGGGCGGTAACCATGTTGTAGGGTGGCCGGGAGTGCCATTATATCGAGTAGTGTTCCATACTGCTTTAGAGTTACTATTGATTTCTGGTCAACCCGGTTGTGACCCAGTGGTTGACACGTGGTTTCGAGCACTTGGAGGTAGTGTATTATCTCGATTTACATGTCATGTGATTTGAGGGCTTTTGGTGATCCCTTGTGTTCCGTGTTTCATGTTATACGGAATTATGAGTCCATTGTGCGGCTCGAAGACCGAGGACTCATTGTTATTATTATTGTTATGGATCTGACTGACTATTCTGTGTCGTCTTCCATAATGTGTTTCTCGTGGATTTTGGCCTAGGGACTGGGCTGATTAATATCATGTTGCTGTGATGTGCAATGATCTTGACCCGAGTCTCGTGACTCAAGGATCGTTGTGAGCAGGTTTAGTTGACTGTCCTGAGTCTAGTAGCAGTTATGTACTACATTGTGCTCCGTAGCACGTGCAACAGGTGTGTGCTTACACTATCTGTACTTCGGTGATTCGCTATTTTGGAGTCTCTGTGTCTAGTGAGCCTCCACAAGTCATAGCCCGATGACACTTTCCTGTGTGTCGGCCCACCTAGGAGTGGTGGCGGGGTAGTTCCCGACAGATGGTTTTTAGGCTAGTTTTCGTAGGGTCCCTTATTTTGCGGTAGCATCCTACTGGGGGGGGGGGGAAACTAGCTAGAGGCCTGGCTCAAGGCATTGAGCTTGTATGTGCACACGTGGTCAGGGGCGTTTAGACGAGCGCCGATGATGGGCGTGACCTTAACTAGTCACTCATTACTGTTGTTCCTTGTACTTGGTTCTGTGAGTGTCTCAGTTACCGTCGTTCCAGGCGTGTGGGAGATACTTGTGGCGCAGTGTAAGACGTCAGTGGACGCATCTGGCTGTTCTTCTAGTGAGGAGATACTTCGGTCACATGACGCATGACTCTCGTGCTTCGTGACTTTTTCAGGTATTCTGCTCATGGTTTCACCCGAAGTTAGTGTAGCATGCACGACGATCTAGTTGTGTATGTGTTCGTGTTTCTTGACTATGTAGGTCTTTTCTAGAGTTTTTGCCTGTTTCTGTAGGCTTTAGCTAAGGAGATAGTGCTTCCTCGACGGATCGGTAATACCCGACTTTGTGAGATCGGGGTTTGCCTTTCTATTACTGTTTGGAGTAGCTTAGAGCCGAGGTTCGTTCGGCAACCGTGTTTCTGTGTGATACGGATTTACTCTTTCTTTTAGCTGTTCTTACTCCTGCTTTTACAGCTTTACTGTTGTAGTTTAGCACTACTGTTGTTTTTGCTCCTACTTTACTGTTTAGCGATGTTGTCTTGCGTGTTACTGTGTTGTTTCCAGTGGGGATCTGCGGGACCCCTACTGAGCCAGTGACACGAGGCTCACCCTTGCTTTTCAGGTGTAGTCGTCCTTCTTCCTTGTGGTTCATGGCGTAGTGTGTCTATTCGTAGTTGCCTGCGTCGGGCCTCCCCCTACTTGAGTGTACGTTTTCTCTTCTGTTGGACTGTACTTGTCTTTATTTGGACTGGACTCTGTAATTTAAATTGTTAATTGAAAATGTAATTTTATTTCTTCTACTTTCGCAACCCTGATCATTGAAATATTAATTGCTTACTGCTTTATCTGGGACTTCAATGTACTCCACACATACCTTTTATCCCTTCGGAGCTTTACCGCTCTTGGGGGGCTTCTCAGAATCCAAGTGGTATCGGGTTTACCCGGTATCCAGAGTCTGGGTCGTCATAGTTGATATCAGAGCTAGTTGTGTGAAAGTACATGGGAATTCAAGATATTACGGTATTCAGAGTTCATAAGGTCCAGTACAGTCGGCAACTGGCATTGGTTTTGCGATTGTTTATCACTTCGCTTTTCGCGTGTGGTCTTGTGAGTGCTGTGTTGGCACTGTGCGAGATGATTTTTGCTTTCGTCAGGATGTGACGGAGTGTTCTTATTTTGTCATGATGTTTGTCTCGGTCATGCTGTAGTTGGCAGAGTTCATCGACAGGCGTGAATCTATAGTGCACTGTTCGAGATTTTTTCTGTAGCTTGTTCAGGTGGCTAGTGACTTTATCGTTGGTGTGATGGCCGTACACATTTTTATGTTGTTTTGGTCGTCCCAGCTTGAGTTTTTTAGCCCATGAGGTGTTTAAGTTGTGTTGAGTTGGTCGATTGGATGCCTTGATTGAGAGAATGCTCGGGCAAACCTAGGAATTTATTTCCTGGTGAGCTACTGTTAGTCGAGCTTGATTCTTCTCATCTTGTCTGGTGGTGTCCTTTCGAGGTAAGCTTTGGAAGTGCTGTCTTGGTGAAGCCTTTGTCCTATGTCTGCTTAAGTGTGGACTGTGTTAGTTCTGAGCCTGATCTATTCTTGTTTGACAGTTGCTTGGCTTTGTACCCAGTTTGTGTGTTGGGGGGCCATTGTGCACCGTGTCCGACGTGCCATGTTTGGCGGCTGTTGTGTTGTGAAGGTTCATTATTTCTTTCAAGACGTAAGGATAAGCTGAGACAGGTGTTCTTTATGCTTTGTTCTAAAGCTAGTGCTCTTCCTAGTTTGCACTTTGGCGACTTGTGATCGGTTGTTTGCAGGTTCGGTACTCGAGGCGTGTTATATTGTAGTTTGTGAATTATGATGGCATCGTGTTGTGCTATGATGCGGATGCCGAGTTGTTCATGATGCCTCTGTGCGTATTGTTTGAGTGCATAGTGGAAGCGTGTGGGCTTATAACCCACAGGTCGAGGATCGTTGGTTGGAAGATTCTGGCCGGTCGAGAGGTTATTTCCTCGAAGTGACATCATCTTGGCTATGCGTGCCTTGATTTATTGGTTATCGTGCCATTACTTGAAGCTTTGTGGTGGTTGGCACCGGTATGCGTGAGGATTGAGGAAACCTATCGGCGTATATGCTGGTTGAGTACCCTTTTCTTTCTTTATATTTTTCTTGGGAGTTGTGCTCTCGGGACGTGATCGTGGTCCTAGAGATGCATTCTCCGAGAGGTTGTTGTGGGTCCTTGTTAGTAAGCTGCGTGCGTGGCTAGTATATGTTAGCCGTGTGTCAGTTGTAATTGTGCCTTGATGTGACCCAGCTTGCAGTTGTGTCCCGTGGTTCTATGTTGAGAACAGAGCTGGGATTCTGCAGGTGTTGTTGTTGTTGTTGTTGTTGTTGTTGGTGGTGGTGGTGGTGGTGGTTGTGTTCAGCTTGGGAGGAGTTCCTTGTGAGTCTGATTTGAAGTTGTGTGGACCGAGGTCTTGTCGGTTGGTTTTGCTGTACTCTTCTGTCGTGGTGGAGTTGGCATGCGACTCGAATCAGAGGTAATCTCTGAGTGAGGACTGACTTGATCATGCTTGTGGTCCAGTGTTATCATTGGTGTTCTACGTGCCAATTTCATTATTATTCTTGGCGTGAAAGCCGATGGTTCAAGCTGTCAGCTGAGAGGACTGTGTTTCTTTGTTTAAGCTGATGCTTGTTGTGTCTGCCAAGTGCTTTATCGGTAGTTGTTTTCGTGGCATAGGCCGTGTCTCCTTTCCCTATGAGACATAAGCGATGTTGCCCTATTTCGGAGGTGTCAGACTTGTGTTCACTTGTGTGCCATGCTCGTTCTGTAGATTAATTTTCCTTGAGATCCAGAGCATGTGCCTGTGATTGTGGTTGGGCAGTGTCCCTCTGAATTATGTTTTTCGAGAATTGTGTTATCGTGTTTTGTGATTGAGGTTTGGTTGGAGATTGGAATGCATTGCCAGCGTTCAGGGTTGTTCTTCCCTGCTTCTTCTTGTTGACTCCTTTAATTTCAAGGATGAAATTTCTTATGGAGGGAAGGCTATAATGCCCTAGGTCTTTCGGATCTTTATCGGAGAGCTTTCGGATTGCTTTTGTGGGTCCTGAGTTGTGTTTTACGATCCACGTGAGTTTTTCTCTCATACAAGTTACGGAACCCTGTGGTGAGTTTACTGTTGAGATCATCGACTCGAGGACGCTACAGTTGCGTTATGCTCCTTCCGAGGATCGCGTAGACTATTTTTCCATATTTTTCTGAATTAGTGAATTTTCGGGCAAAAATCAAAATTTTCAAAAATTAGGAAATTCCTAATTTCCTTTTCCTATTTCTAACCCCCCTCTCTCCTTCCTCTCTCCCCACTGCCATTCACTTCTATCCCTCCGTTCTCTCTCCTCTCTTCTCCTCTCTCCATGGGGTGCGCGATCGTGGCGAGGTGGGCAAGGCAGGAACGTCGTGGAGTTGTCGTGGAGCGTATTGGTGTGAAGGATGGAGCGTGACATTGGCGTGATCCCTCGGTGGATTCAAAGCCGACGTGGCGTGGTTCGTGTGATGTTTTTGGCGTGGTTTAGTCGTTTCAGCATGCGAGAACTTCGGTGGAGGTAGGGAGATAGATACCCTACTTCTCTTCTGCGTTCTCTCACAATTTTGAGTCGAACTGTGCGAGAACGAGTGAGTTTTCCAACTTTAGGGTGAAAGCATGCTTCGGGGAGTGTGAGACAAGTTCGCCTTCCCCGGCGACAGTTTCTAGCCTAGTTAGTTTCATTCGAACCCCTGGCATGTTAGCACTTCGTTCCCGCTAGTTTCATTGCAATTGGTTGTCATTTGGGGCCGGTATGAGCCCGGGAACCCACGTGACTCAATTTGGGTCAATTCGTTAGAATCGTCCATTTCTTATCTTTTTAGTGTCGGATTGATCCCTTTCGGACTGTGGAAGGCATATATCGTGCTTATAGTTGTTTCCCCTTCGTTTAGAAGTGATTGGGGCGTGGAAAGGCCGGGTTTTGGCCATTCTTACGATTTTCTCGCCGTAACGCCTTGGCGGTCCTTTCAGAGACCATTTTTATATCTTGAGCGGTTCATGGGTGACCGTTATGGTTCTTTGTCAGCTCAGGTTTTAGCGGCCGTGCAATATACCGTTTTATGTCAGCTAGCTGCCCAGGATGGACCGCTAAGCTTTGTTCAGCGGCCCAAGTAGGACCGCTGGTTCTGGTTTAGCAGCCCATTGGTGACCGCTATTTTCTGTTCATTGTGGTTATGTCGGTTTGGGCTAGCGGTCTAGCTTCGACCACCTGGGTGTCCTTGGCGGCCTTAAGACGACCGCTAGGCTCTGTGAAACGGTTCTTGGTGGATCATTTTTATTGGTTTGACCGGTTGAGTCGGTTTAACTATTTTGGGGTGGACTGAGTGTAGCGGCCAGGTCATGACCGCCAAGATCATTCCTGCGCCCTGAGGAGACCGCCTTATGTTAGAAACGGCCTCATGGTGACCGTAAACCCCTTAAAGTTCCCGTGGAGTCTTCTAAGCGTAGTGGTCATCTTTGTGACCGTTTCACTGATAGGGCGGCCCCTTGTAGGACCGTCTTTGGCCTTGTGCGGCTCTTCGATGACCGCCAAGTGCCTATGCTTTCTATGTGAGGGTAGCGGGCTTTGGCTGACCGCCTGGTTTGCCTAGCGATCAGGTGTATGAATACCTCCTTCCCAGAGATTTGTTTTCCCGATGGTTTGGCCTCCAATTGTCTTGGCTTAACCTTGTGGTTTTCCCGTTGTCCTGTGGATGTCTTGGATGTCCTATGAGGGCTGTAACCATGTTGTAGGGTGGCCGAGAGTGCCATTATATCGAGTAGTGTTCTGTACTGCTTGAGAGTTACTATTGGTGTCTGGTCAACCCGGTTGTGACCCAGTGGTTGACACGTGACCTTGTGAGTCTCTCGTCTATCTTGTGAGGATCGAGACATGGTTTCGGGCACTTGGAGGTAGTGTATTACCTCTATTTGCCTACCATGTTGTTTGAGGACTTTTGGTGATCCCTCGTGATCCGTGTTTCGTGTTATACGGAATTGTGAGTCCATTGTACGGCTCGGAGGCCGAGGTCTCATTGTTATTATTATTGTTATGGATCCGACTGTTCTGTGCCGTCTTCCATAATGTGTTTCTCGTGGATTTTGGCTTAGGGACTGGGCTGATTAACAGCGTGTTGCTGTGATGTGCAATGATCTTGACCCGAGTCTCGTGACTCAAGGATCGTTGTGAGCATGTTTAGTTGATTGTCCTGAGTCTGGTAGCAGTTGTGTATTGCATTGTGCTCCGTAGCACGTGCAACAGGTGTGTGCTTACACTATCTGTACTTAGGTGATTCGCTGTTTTGGAGTCTCTGTGTCTAGTGAGCCTCCGCAAGTCATAGCCCGATGACACTTTCCTGTGTGTCGGCTCACCTAGGAGTGGTGGCGGGGCAGTTCTCGACAGACGGTTTTTAGGCTAGTTTTCGTAGGCCCCATTGCTTTGCGGTAGCATCCTACTGGGGGGGAACTAGCTAGAGGCCTGGCTCAAGGCATTGAGCTTGTATGTGCACACGTGGTCAGGGGCGTTTAGACGAGCGCCGACGATGGGCGTGACCTTAACTAGTCACTCGTTACTGTTGTTCCTTGTACTTGGTTCTGTGAGTGTCTCAGTTACCGCCGTTCCAGGCGTGTGGGAAATACTTGTGGCGCAGTGTAAGACGTCAGTGGACGCATCTGGCTGTTCTTCTAGTGAGGAGGTACTTTGGTCACATGACGCATGACTCTCGTGCTTCGTGACTTTTTCGGGTATTCTACTCATGGCTTCACCCGAAGTTAGTGTAGCATGCACGGCGATCTAGTTGTGTATGCGTTCGCGTTTCTTGACTGTGTAGGTCTTTTCTAGTGTTTTTGCCTGTTTCTGTAGGCTTTAGCTAAGGAGATAGTGCTTCGTCGACAGATCGGTAATGCCCGACTTTGTGAGATCGGGGTTTGCCTTTCTATTACTGTTTGGAGTAGCTTAGAGCTGAGGTTCGTTCGGCAGCCGTATTTCTGTGCGATACGGCTTTACTCTTTCTTTTATCTGTTCTTACTCCTACTTTTACAGCTTTACTGTTGTAGTTTAGGACTACTGTTATTTTTGCTCCTGCTTTACTGTTTAGCGTTGTTGTCTTGCGTGTTACTGTGTTATTTCTAGTGGGGATCTGTGGGACCCCTCCTGAGCCAGTGACACGAGGCTCACCCCTCCTTTTCAGGTGTGGTTGTCCTTCCTTGTGGTTCGTGGCGCGGTGTGTCTGTTCGTAGTTGGCAGCGTTGCTTGCGTCGGGCTTCCCCCGACTTGAGTGTACATTTTCTCTTCTGTTGGACTGTACTTGTCTTTATTTGGACTGAACTCTGTAATTTAAATGGTTAATTGAAAATGTAATTTTATTTCTGCTACTTTCGCAACCCTGATCATTGAAATATTAGTTGCTTACTACTTTATCTGTGACTTCAATGTACTCCACACACACCTTTTATCCCTTCGGAGCTTTACCGCTCTTGGGAGGCTTCTCAGAATCCAAGTGGTATCGGGTTTACCCGATATCCGGAGTCTGGGTCATCACAACCCGTGTGTTGCTAGAACCCCTTGAAGGCTGGTCCTCGGGCTTCTGCACTCACCTGTGGGTCACCGGACCGCCGTCGGGCTACTCCGAGTTTTGGGGATCATCTCGGAATATTCCGTTTGACGATCCCCCATTTCCTCTGGCAAGCCTCAGTCCGGGGGAGATGCTGCCCAATTTTTGCCAAGAATATGATCAATAACAATGAAGAAGGTATGCACACAAGGGTGAATGGACGAACAAAGCTTCTTGAGGACAAAAAAATGCATATGCTTGAATCATTCTGAACTGGATAGAACAAATTGAACTCTCCAAAGACTAGTGCTGTGCATGCTTGAACCCCTCTGAACTCATCATGCGCAGAGGCTTCTGAACTTCAAACCTCTGAAAATGAAAACATCTAAACCTTCTTGTTAATCCCTTGACAAGTGAACAAGACATTTAAACCCTCTCACTGAATCAACAAACGAGAGAATAAAACGTTTAAAATCTTCTCCTTAGCCACTTGTTCAGTCTGCAAGCTAATAAAAAGAAGAAGAAAATGAAATCCTTCTTAATCTGACGCGGCCTAATCCGGTGCCCATGGGGGCGCGCCGGTTTTGATCCCCTCTCAAAACCCAATTTCCAAAACTCAGCCTAATCCGGTGCCCAGGTAGTGCGCCGGTTCAACCCTCCTCTCAAAACCCATTTTCACAAGCTCGCCTTGAAACCGACGCGCCCCTGCCTTCCACCCTAAACCGGCGCGCCCCTATGCTCCTTCTAAACCGGCGCCCCCCCTATGCTCCTTCTAAATTGTTGCACCCTCTTCCATCCGGAAGCCGGCTTGCCTTCCAAATAAAAAAAGGAAACAGTTAACCAAATAAAAGAAAAGACATGAAACTAATAAATAGAAATGAACCACCCGTGTGTGATCAAATAATGAAATTTAACGGCTGGAACAATGATAATAAAAAGACGCTATAACCACACATACCTCGAGACCCTCGCTCCCCCGGACTGAGTGTGAAGAGAAAAACAATGATGCCCCGTTGAATTTGGGCATGGACCTCGGGAGCCCTTCGCGGCATGGCCTCGATCCGAAGTCATCTCAAGCCCATAGTTCGTTAACTTGACCCGCCTTTACCGGGATCCAATCCCGCAGCTGCATTAAACTTGCCGCACACACGGCAGACATTTGTACGGTTTCATCGCCGTCCCTTTCGCTACAGATACAGACTTCTGTCCGAACAAGAAATGGTCCACAAGTGACTGACATATATGTATCCATGAACGTTTACGCCCCAATGCGGGGTTTGTTTAAATGTAACCCGAGATTTCACTCTCACTTTCGTTATTATGAATTTTAGGCCGTAGGGCCCCTTTTCCTGGTAATCAATCAAGAGTTTTCCCCTCTCCAAGGGGATGTAATTAATGTCATGACCTTTATGGCACAGCGGGTTCTCTGTCCCGATAGAATACACACAATTTCCTGACTAGTCAGATCGTGCACTCCCAAGGCTTCCTTGAAGCCCGAATAAATCGTCACCTAGGTGACTGGCATGCCCTCGCACTAATAAACTGAATAAACGAATGAACAAACAAATAAATGAATGAACAGATGAATAAATGAACAAACAAAAGAAGAGATCCCAAAAGTGCGTCCACAAGTCTGGCATGCCCCGTGGGACCGGACTTCCCTTCATCTCCTTGCCAGGATTAGGGGCCCAACGGCCTCTTCTTAAAATTTTAACTGTTTGGTTTAACCCTACAGATTGCATTCCGACAACTACGATGGCCGTGTCGTTCGGACCCCTTGTTGTCGCTAGCCATGCCACCCATGGCTATTTGGCGGTACCGATCCAATTCGGCAGTTTCCCGCCTGTCGTCGGCTTCCCCAACTTCTTGGGGGTCGCAATCGTGGAGCTCCTACACATCCAGGAGATGGAACCGGTCACCGTTAAAGAGGCGACCCCGACTAATGCTGCTGCGGTGGGCTGCCACATCTACCACGTTGATTCCCGTGCGTCCGCCAATAGGAAGTACACACCGGCCGCCAGGAGGATGGCCAAGAAGAACCCCGGCAAATTGCAAAGCCGGCTATCTACTTTGAACAAATCTGTACTCATCGGAAGCGTCCGAGTGTTTCTGAATGGCCGACAGGCCATGATTACACCCATCAAAGTGATTTCAATGGTGCCGGTGCGCAACACCTTCCAAGTGCTTGCCTTGTACAAGATGGACCACTCCGAGTCCAAGATGAAGGGCCGGTTAGCCCCAAAGCCAACCAAATGCAAGCAGATATGGGTGCCCAGGCGAGCACGGGCCTTGATTTCAACTACACTAAGGTTCGCCATGATTGACAAACCCGTGAGAAGAAGAGAAAAACAAGAAGAGAAGACCGAGATGTCGGTCCTGTCGCATCTTGAATGAACACCCACGGGTTGCGTTCGATGGGCAGATATCTACTCTCATGATAAGAAGCACGGCGGGGTAACCTTACAAGGCCGCTACACCTACAAGTCTCTGACACCAGCCAAAGTGCCGCAATATATGATACGCCCTGTCAAAGGGAAAAATGATACTACTCAAGCCGCCCGGGGGCAATCCCACGGCATTCAAGACACCTTGCTCGGGGCACTGCGATCCCTAGGATCTATGATGATTTGGAGAAGCAGACATCTCTAGATATTCACCTGTAACACGGTCGGAGTGATCGGTCGCTACAGAAATTCATCTATGGAGGCTATAGATGAGATAACACAATGGGCCGAGGGTTCTGTCAGCAGAGGGTCCTGATCACCCGACATGGGTTCGACTCCTCGTCATAATGGGCCCATTAGTGGCCGATCGATAGCCATTCAAGGCAGAATCATCCGGGATGCAACACCGTCCCGTAAAGAAGCCCCGAGCATGAGTCCGTCTCGACCAGAAGCACAAATCATAGTGCCGAAGGCCGTGTCAACAGGATGCCCATATGATCGGGCCAGACACACGCGGAGGTCTGATCAAGGCCGTTCGTCATATCGAGAGCTTCCTCGACACCACGTCAAGGTTTTTCAAAGGCCAGCGCGGAAGGAACAGTCAACGGGAGCTTCCGGAATCATCCCCGGACCCACCGGCCTAGCCGTGCCGAACAAGCAAATTAAAATGGCGCCCCCTAATACGGCGCCGTCGAACCGGCGCGCAAAAGCCAATCGGGACCTCTTCCCGGCGCCACCAAATCCGGCGCGCCCCCCTCCCCGGGGTGCCGGACTAAAAAAAGGCTCTATATAAGTCCTGCCTTCGGCCAGAGAAAGGTGGGGGGATCTGAAGAGAGAGAGGAGAAGAAAGAGGCGGAATCAAAAGAAAAAAAAAGAGAATTAGAAAGAGAGAAGAGAGGTCCAGGGAGAGGAGTTGAGGGTTTCTTTGCTATCCGAAGAAGTCTCCGTCTGAGCCTCTTGGCGGCCGCCGCTCTGCTCCACTCGAGCCTCCCGGAATCGGAGAAGGAGAGCATTTTGTCTTTTATCTACCTAGGTGGGTTTCCCGTGTTTTCTCTTGGTGAACCCCCTTTGTTTCATCTTCGTTTTCTTCTAATACAATGTAAGTGAACGAGGGGAAGGGGCGAGGATACCAGCCCGACTTCCCCTGCCTCACCAGCATCTCTACTCTTTCTCTTCATCTGTAACTAGTCTCTTATATTAATGAAAGCAGTGGCCGAGCGACAACGCCGGTGCCGAAATGATCTTCTGCGCACTTTCCTTTTCTGTTGTTCATATCGTGAGTGAATGTTGCCTCTTTCTTCCTCTGGATTTCCCCCCTTTCCCGGTCACTTTTCCCCTTTCCTTGTAGCCAGTGAAACGGCGCCCTACAGCGATGCCGGCGCCGCGGAGGATGAATACGAAGCACCGTGCGTTGCGTTTCTCTGTCTGAACGATTTTATTCCCATTTCGTCTCCCCCGACGCTTACATGCCCCACTACGGTAGGGGCCACATTAATTCCCCTTCCCGGGGGTTTCTTTTCTGATCGAATATAAAGGGTTTTCACCGTGTGAGGTGTGTCTATACGCGTGGTCCTTCGACCTGTCTGGGCTGTCCTCTTAATACCCCCTCTGTTCTCGACCATGAACAGAGGGAGATAAGGCCGTCCCCACATTCCCGTTATCATTTTTTTCTCTCTTTTTAAGCATCGACTGATGAATGTTGCTTTGATTTGTGAATACTCACATACATGTATGTATGCGCATCTTCAGGCATTATCTTTGGCCTGCTAGTTATGCGAGTGTTCTCACCGCACTGTTCTGCTGTTTCATCAGTGTGGTTCGATGATCCGGGGAGGGGGAACATTCCCCTGATCTTTCATCCTGACTTCTCGGCTCAACGAGTCCACTTGCCAATAATGGATTTCCGAAGGCCAGTGAGTATACAAAAAAATGGGTTAATCCCAACACTACGAATCCACAGTCCTTAATAGGCTTTGTGGTGGCCGTGGGTCGCGTGCCCCTCGTAGGCCAGCCCTCGGGGTTTCCCTCCCGTCTTGATCGTCCCTATTCGAGTGTGGTGGTGACTCAGGTTGCGTGCCCCTCGCAGGCTAGCCCTCGGGGTCTTCGCTCCCATATTGAGCCGCCTCTATCACTCACTGTCGCCCACGGATTCGGTGCCCCTAGCAGGTTATGCCGCGGGGTCTCCCTTTCCGTTCGGGTTTGCCGGCCGCCGTTGTGCCACCCGGCCCTTAGGGGTTTGCTCCACTACGTGAGTACTCCCCGCTTCTCCCCGATGAATCCTCCGGGACGGGGAGATGCTGCTGAAATTCCGGCTTGAACAAGTCCAAACTTGGAATGATCGCCGCGCTCGAGTATGAACCTCGCGCGATTCCGCGACTTAACTTTTGGATGGTTTGGGACCGATCCGACGAATAATCTACTCAATCAACTTGTAAAAATCTTCCAAAACATTTTAATAAATCCATAAATAAACCAATAAAATCTGGTTTTCCGAGAGATTGGGCTAAATCGGCGCCGTTCATACATGGCACGCCTTAAACGGCGCGCCTTAAAATGGCGCGCCCTTCCCGGCGCGCCCCAATCGGGCCGCGCCGGTTTAACCCCCTTCATTTACCTACAGTTTCTGGCGCCGTTTTAAGCCATTTACCTACGTTTCAGGGTGCCGTTTCAAGCATTTTAACCCATTTCTTCGCAAACGCTGCACCGGTTTCACACCGAATCATGTCGTTGTGTCAATGAACTAGATAAATTAGGTTGTTCAAGCTTGAATTGATATGTCTAGAATTTTTGCCATCATGCCTCAGGCCAAGCATTCATGTCGCATTAAGGCATGCTCAAGCGGGTGCACCCTTGGTATATCAAATGACATTGCCAGAAGGTCAGGTTACGCCTGATTGGAGGCCTTGTTACGCGTGAAGGTGGCCTTCGAGCCTAAGTCCTCCGCCATGTACCAGGGTCTACCCTAATAAATCGTGTGTAGTCAATCATAGCATCTTGCATGATCACTCACATGCTCTGCATCCCCTACTCCGGCCTCGATAGCCCATCATCTCGGTAATTAATCAAAGGTGTTCCCTCCTCGTGGGGGATGTAATTAACGTCATAACCTTTATGGTATGGCGGACTGCTGGTCCCGATCGAACCTCACTTTTGCCTGACCCGGGTCAGAATGAGCGCACCATGAATCGTCACTCATGTGACTGGCACGCCCGCGTCGTCAATCGGTTGTTTGACCACCAGTTGGTCAGAGTGGTCGATCGACCCGCGAAATAAAAGGAAATAACAAGCAGGGTAAAATCCCGTCCGAACAGCAGCTGTCCCGATGATCGTTATGAGCAGAAGTGATTCTATCATAAATCTCCTTTCCAGATGTGCACCTGAAAACAAAAGTATATATATCAGTATTGACGGCAGCTTTCAGGATATTAAGAATCATGGTATTTTCACGGTCCTTCACTCTATCCTCTTTAGACCATTTGGTCTCATCATGAGGTAATCGGTGTGGGCCTTTAGATATAAGACTCCACAAATTTGGACCAATGGAGTCTATGTACACACTTAGGCCTCCTAGCCAGCTATCGAGGTTAGAACCATCATAAACTGGAGGTCGAGCCATTAGAGCAGATGGCAAACAGATTCAGCGCAGTAAAACAAATGACACGAAATGCACTAAAACCAGATGATCAAAATAAAGCACAAGTCAATGAAGCAAAACACACTTTCAAGAGACCCACTTTGAAATGCACCAAAATAATGCAGGATCTGCTGCGGATTGTTAGATCCTATGCACAGCAACCCGCTTTGATACCAAGTGTTGGGTTCAGTGCAGTATTCAGAGGGGGGGTGAATAAATATAGCTCTTATAAAAATTTCACCCAATTAAAAAAACTAGAATGCTAACAAGACATATTAGACAATCTGAAGGCTAATTAAATCTAATACTAAGAACTGCGGAATTAAATTTACCTTCTTCAGAAGGACAAAGAGCAACAGCGGAATAACAAATCAAAGAACACTTAATACCACAGTCAAGCACATGGTATGCAATCAAGCCATATCGCCCCTATGCAAGCATCTAGCACCAAACACACAAAGAGATCAAACCACAGTGCACAAGAGGTTTTTAGGTGGTTCGGTCCTGCAGACCTACATCCACCCCACACTCAACCCGAGTGTGGCTTACTGCTGACTCACAGCTTGAAACCTCTGGCCATCACAGCTTGCCTACAATCCGCTGGGCAACACAGCTTGCCGTCCGAGGAATCCTCCTCGCCTGCTGAGCCTCACAGCTTGCTGTCCAGAGGATGCACCTCTGCAAACCGCTGGGGATTACAGCTTACCCGTCCAGAGGAGTCCACCTCTGCAGTCACTGGCTAACAGCTTGAAGAAAGTATAAAATGAAAACAAAAGATAGACAAGACAGCAACGGAAAGCTGTAAATGAAAAGCATAATATAGCTCTCAACAGAGCAGACTGGCCTGGATTTGATCCACGGTCCAGTAAATAGATCTTCAGACTTCACTCTTCTTCTCTTGATCTCACTGTCTTTCTTTCTTTCTCTCTTTCTCTTCTTTCTCTTCTTCTTCTGCTAATCTCTCACTCTCTGCTCTTCTTCTCTCTTTTGATCGAAGGCTCTCTACTGCTCTCAGACTGGATGTATATGCTTTGCCTCCCTTCAGTCGATCATCTTCCCTTTTGAAGATGAAGACATCAATATATACTAGCAGCAGGTGGATAAGGGGTGTGTGGCTTCCACATTTTCTGCCCTAAGAATTCGGACCACGTGGCAGCATCCAGCAGGCTGTTAGTACATGTGTCTTCATCTGGGCACTCCCCTTATTCTCGGATCACGTGCCTTCATTAGGCTTCACGAAGGGTGCCTGTCAGACAGAGAACAAATTATCAGTCTAAGTCTAAACCCTGTACACACTTTGAATATGAAATGCATTGTATATACTTGTGAAGGCGAATGCAGTGTACAGACTTTGCCCCAATGTGTAGACTTCACATAAGAGGGCAACGGCTGTACATACTTTGAAGAGCATTCAACATCCAACGTATAGACTTAGGCAATGTGAGAGGTTGCCAATGTATGGACTTGATGAGCGTTCAACAATTTGCAGACTTCGACTCGATGTGTAGACTTCACAACTGATGAATGCAATGCAATGCAGACACTGACTGTATGGACTTCAAGTGTGAAGACGTTGTGAATACAAATGCAATGTAAAGACTTCATATGTGAAGCAGCTGAGTGTATAGACTTCATCATGTGAAGACTTGAACAAGGCATGTATAGACTTCACGTCGTGAAGCAATGTATATACTTAGCTGAAGAAACTATGTACAGGCTTGACCGAAGTAAAGTATGTACAGACATGAAACAATGGAAGACAGCGAGTGTATAAACTTTGAGATGTGTAGACTTGCCAAAGAGCTGGACGATGTACAGACTTGAACAAGTAAAGTCTGTACAGACTTGAAGGTTCACAGTGTGTAGACTTTGGCAAGGCAACGTCAGTAAAGTTCCCAGTGTACAGACTTACTGAACTGAGCGTAGGTAAAAGATATGAGGAATGTATAGACTTACTCAGTTCAGTTCAGAACGTAGGTAAAACTCCCAATGTATAGACTTCACCTGAGAATGCAACCGCTGTACAGACTTGCTCAACCAGTCCGATGTACAGACTTGGAATTTCAACAGAAGGATGTACAGACTTGGAAAACTAATGCCAATGTATAGACTTCACCTCATGCAAGCTACAGTGAATGAGTGTATAGACTTCTTATGAAGGAATGCACAGGACTCTGTACAGACTTGGATGCTCGACCAGTGTACAGACTTGCCACCGACCAATGTATAGACTTGGTGGAAGGCTTGCACTGTACAGACTTCATGATGAAAGCATGAACAGTCCGATGTACAGACTTGCCTTAAGCAATGGCTGTACAGTCTTGAAGTGAAGACCAATGTATAGACTTTGCATGAGACACTAGCCAAGACGATGGATGCAACAGTGCAATGTCTAGACTTGAAATCCAATGCAAACGGCTGTACAGACTTGAATGAGACTCTGTATGAGACGATGCAGCTACAGTGATGTACAGACTTATGAATGACTTGCTGATGCATGATGTATAGACTTAGTTGCTCATGATGTATAGACTTGGAGATCTGGGGGCGTCGACGCATGATGCATGAGACACACTTGTTGCGTTGACGCTGCATAACTTGCGAAATGCATAGAACACACAGAGGCTGTATAGACTTACAGCGTTGACGCTACAGACTTGAGAATGCAATGTCCAAACTTTGGGCTCGCCATGGAGTGTGTAGACTTAGACATCCTTCAGCTCAATGTATAGACTTCAATGAATGCATGCTGTAATGTACAGACTTAGTCCACGAACTGTGCACATGCATGAACCATGTATAGACTTAGAAGTCTAAAGGGGCGTCGACTCATCTAATCAGAGGGTCGACACATTGATGCATGTATGAAATATAGTTCCAATGTGTAGACTTCATGAGAATGCAGCAGCCAGTGTATAGACTTCATGCAATGATGTATGCATTCTCCACAGAACAAATCAGACATAGCACACTTAAGCATTCTCCAGACAATATATCATGTTGCTGTCATCAAAACACAATCTCATAAAGCACACTCACTGTGTTGCTATCATAAAAATAAAACTAACATTGCTATCATCAAATCATCAACACTAAATAGCACATGCTTGTGCCTAAGGGGCACAACACTGCTCTCTCTCACTGCATCTATATATATGGAGGCTTCTGAGAGATGGGCGCGTGGAAACCACGTTTCCTGCCCAATGAATTTGAAAAGCATTGCTCATTTAGAGTCCACGTGTCAGGCTGTGAAAGTTTCCTGTCCAAGTGCCCAATCATTAGTTCCTGGGATCACGAGCCCATCAGATAATTCTTGGAACACGTGCTTCACTTAATCATTCGTGAACAGGAGTCATGCCGTGTTTAATTCCCTGTAAAGAGAAAAACATTGAGTCAATAAGTATGGTCAAAGTCAAGTCAATATACTCAGACTATTGTATGCTTATACAGACATTCATCGACCAATATTGCACCAACCTTAAAACAAGTACAGACCTTGTCACATGCTCAGACCCTAGATAGCTCAGACATGCGAGCAGACAAGGCGCTAGCCTCGAGGCAGAAAATACACTGACCTGAAAACATGCTTAGACGTAGACATGCACGAGACGATGACTTATTATGTCTAATGCAAAACTTGCACCGAGGCAGAAAATGCACCGTAGATGCACCGAGGCAAAAGATGCACTGACTCTAAGACACATGAGACGCAAAGTAAGACGCACCTCCTATATGCTTTAGAAAAATATGCACCGCGGCAGAAGATGCACTGACCTAGGCTACATGAGACACAAGAGAAGACGGACACATGCACCGACTCTGGCATGTGCGTAGTAACAAAACTTGCACATACCAATATAAGCCAGGTACAAATATTGCACCGACCCTTGTATGCGTGCAGCAGCATTCTTTGCACCGACCCATTCAAGCTAGGTGCAAATATTGCACCGACCGAGTATATACTTAGACCTGAAACATGCTCGGACCTTTGGTGTGCGTGAGACGCAATATGAGACGCAGGCGTAATATGAGACGCACACTTGCACTGAGACATAGATGTGCATAAGACGCAACATAAGACGCAAGCACCACAGCCCTCATATGCATAAGACGCAATATGAGACGCAATATAAGACGCAATTAGCACTGTGCAAACGAGACGCAAACAGAACCGTTAATGCATGAGACAAATGCATGAGACGGATTCAAGTGTATATGAGACATGAATGTGCATGAGACACAAACTTATTTTAAGTGTACACATGTATGTTAATCTGAAATGCATTTTTATTGTATGAACAGTATCTGGTATGAACACATGAGCTCATCATTTAAACCATGAATAATTCAATCAAGCACAGAATTTATATGGTCCAAACATCTATGACAACATACACATATGGCTCATAATTTTGACATCATCAAAACACAGAATGCTCATAATTTTGACATCATCAAAACACAGAATGCTAACAAAGTCCGTGTGGTGTCGTAATTTTTGTGATGACACACCCATCATATGTTGATGGAAGGTGAATACATCATGTGTTTCATACTGCATGTGCTATATGGCCATTGATGAGTAATGATGGATTGATATCTTCTGCATCATTGTGTAAGCTCATCCTCTCTGTATCTCTAGTGACCTACAACGCTCTACATGAAAAGGAGACTTGATGTCGCTACTTTAGCATGTTTACCCAGGATGAAGGTTGATACCGTCTAAAGTGACATGTCTAGGAAAGCGGTTGAGACAAGTTAGATTTACATGACCAGCTATTTTACGCGCGCGCGGGGAGTCACTTCTATTTTTTCTCCGCGGCGGTGACGCACACTCGCCTTTTATGGAAGGCCTAGATAGGTCGACTTGGCACGCGGGAATTCTGGGGGTATTGAAAAGAAGGTGAAAAGAACGATAGGAACGCACTGGAAGGAATGGCGTATGGTTAATCGTTCTGGAAAATTGGGACATGGACAGCTGGATGGAATGCGGGTGTGCTAGTCGATTTCTCGACGATCACCGGCAGAACCAAGTGTTTGACTGGGGATGTGCCACTAGGGCACGGCATGTGAGCACAAAATGTCGTGCGCCACGTGGAGAGAAGGAGGTTCCGCTGGTACGAGTGTAGATGATTGTGGGAGATCGTGTACTGGACGTCTTCCCCACCGATCGCAAGCAATCAGTGTTTATTTTACATCGAGCGGAGCCCAAACACCTTTGTTTCTACTGCTGAAGAAGAGAGTTAGGGACCCTGGAAGCCGCGACATCGGGAGGGCTTAGTCCATGCAACAGTGACAGAGCAACAACAACACAGTAGAGATAGCTGGGGATAGAAAGATTGGTTCCAACGAGGATGGGGATTCGTTCCCTGATGGGGCTACATAACTATATGCCATGAAAGCCATTTATATGGGGGCATGAGAGCCCGATTACAAATGTTTGCAAGGCGTGGGACAATTCCGTCATTCATGACGGTCCCCGGGTCATTGCATTATTGTGTGGGTAGTTCTACATTCGTACATACTGTCCGTCAAAGGACCCGTGACTCAGCAGGATGCCACCCGAGGGGCCTCACAATGTATTCCTGATATGATATAGTGTCGAGATCGGGGAAGTAGGGGTGCCGTGGGCACCACTGTGCTGGAGCAGTTGGGCATCGCCAAGGCTGAGGCGACTGAATGGCGCAGACACCGCTTGTGACTGGAGCGGCCGGGCGCTATTGAGACTAGAGTTGTCAGACGGTGTGAGTATCACCCTGACTGGAGCGACCAAAAGTCGTTGAGCTTGGAATTGTCGGGTGCCATGGGCACCATTGTGACTAAAGTTGTTGGGTGACGTTGGCATGGTAATGACTGGAACAGTCGGGTGCCCTAAGCACCACTATGATTGGGGCGACCAGGCACTGTTGAAACTAGGAGAGTTGGATGCCCTAAACATCGTTGCTTAGAACGATCAGGTGCCATAAACACCGCAGAGACCAGAGAGCCGGAGCTCCGCTAGGGCTGAAGTAGCCAGGCGTCGCTGGGACTGGGCAGTCGGGTGCAGTGGGCACCGTTGTAGCGGACACTCGGGTGCCATAGGCACCATAGTGACCGGCGTAGCTGGGCGGTCGGGTGCCGCGGGGCACTGTTGTGACTGGAGGAACTGGGCGTCGTGAGACCTTGGCGGTCGGGCGTAGTTGAGACTGGTAGTTGGGTGCCGAGGGCACCGTTGTGACTGAAGTGGCTGGGCAGTCGAGTGCCGAGGGCACCGTCGTGACTGAAGTGGCTGACGGGTCGGGTGCCGTGGGCCCCGATGTGACTGGGGTAGCTAGGCAGTCGGGTGCCGAGGGCACCATTATGACTGAAGTAGCTGGGTAGTCGGGTGCCGAGGGCACCGTTGTGACTGAAGTTGTTGGGCGCCGCTGGGGCTAGAGTAACCCGACGCTTTCTGGACTCGGCAGTCAGGTGTCGGGGGCACCATTGTGACCCAAGTGGGTGAGTGGTCGGGTGCTGTGGACCCCGACGTAACTGGAGTAGCTAGGCAGTCGGGCGCCGAGGGCACCGTTATGGCTGAAGTTGTTGAGCACCGTTGGGGCTAGAGCAGCCGGGCACCGTCTGGACTCGGTAGTCAGGTGCTAGGGGCACCGTTGTGACCCGAGTGGGTGAGTGGTCGGGTGCCGTGGACCCCGACGTGACTGGAGTAGCTAGGCAGTCGGGCGCCGAGGGCACCATTGTGACTGCAGTTGTTGAGCGCCGTTGGGGCTAGAGTAGCCTGCCGCCGTCTAGACTCGACAGTCGGGTGTCGGGGGTGTTGGGCATGTGTGTAACATGCTTGATTCTATTGATGTAACATGCTTGATTCTATTATTTTGATGATGTCTAACTATGACTCATTGATAAGTCTGACTTGCATTAAATGATGTCAACGTTATGCATTTAGGTCAGCACATGCATGAGAATGGCCTCATGAAAAGGAGAAAGCCAAGCAACGTCGAATACAAGATATAAATCGAAAGGAGAAAGCCAACCAAGGTTGAAAGTCACTCAAGATGTAAGTGCACGGAGATCGAGGTAAATGGTTGCACAAACATCAAGGCAGATCTCACCAAGGGACAACACTCCAAGATGCAAGAAAGAAATGGGCAGAAAGAATGGCAAAAGAATGTGTCCAAGACAACTCAAAAATCCCTCAAAGAATATGTCCGAAGAAGCTCACTAGGAAGTGTCGACACCTTGCTCCAGCAGGTCGACACTATGGTCTCCCAGAGAGCGTCACATTAGCAGTTTTCATAAGACGTGTCGACACCTTGTTCCAGTAGGTCGGCACTTTAGTCTTCCAGAGAGCATTGAAGACAAAATTCCTTAAAGCAGTGTCGACACCTTGTACCAGGAGGTCGACACTATGGCTTCTCAGATAACATTATAAACACACTTTTGCTTGGAAGTGTCAACCAGCCTGTTACAGGAGGCCGACCTGTGGGCATTCCAGAAAGCGTTGTAAACGTTGTTTCCCATAGAAGTGTCGACACCACAGTCCCAGCAGGTCGACACCTTGACGTCCCAGAAAGCGTTGAAGATGAATTCTTGTGAAGTAGTGTCGACACCTTGCTCTCAGCAGGTCGACACCACTATTCTCCCAGAAGCTTATTAAGCTAGTTTTCTGTCAAATCAAAGGGGATCCAGAGAGCAAAATTATATATCGCAAATCCCCAAAAACATGGATTTTGAGGTCTGGATGAAGTTCTTAGGTTTGACTTTTTGTCTCTGCCATCATATCATATCTAATCTACTTTTTGGAGATGGGTACGACAGAAATCACAGCTAGGAAAGGTCACTTCAGCCTGCCACTATCTTTTGTTGTCACCCAATGGGACTCCTATACAGACAGGGTTCACAGGACAGGGAATAGACTTCAGCTAATAAGGAGACCGCATGTCAAAGAGGCCATTTAATGAGGAGATCTGAAAAGTAACATAAGAAAAGATATGGTCTATTTCTTCTACTTGCCATCGTCCCATCCATGGGACTGCTTTGGAGAGGCTCTTAAGTACAACCTGCGCATGCCTCAAAGGAAGAATGTTCTTAGAGGGAAAAGCTCTTTTTCTCATTTATCTCACACCCTCTATCTTCGATGGATCCAGTCAAGGCTCACAAGTCCAAGGAGATTATTTTACTCAGCCAGTCAGCTGAATCTTTTTGGAGGAAAAATTCTCCACCACATCTCCTATCAACTCTTCTATTTATATCAAGCTTCTACAAGAGAAGAAGCTGATGCTGCCTTGGAAGAAAGGCCAGGCCTTGAGCATTCAAGAAGAATATTTGTGAGAAAGAAAAGGAGTGAGTGAAAGTAGCCCAGCACCAAGGTTAACTCTGTCCAGTGCTGTAAGAGTGTAGCAACCCTGGTAAATTAAAGGACTAGAAAGTCTAAATAAATTAAAAATAATAATTAAACAAGGCCCAGACCTTGTACATGACCCTCTTACGTCCTAAAAAGTCTAACAAAAGAACTTATGGACACTACTATTGTATTATAATAAATTTAAGAATGACTGTTATATTTAGGTAAGCATTTAATGCATAATGTAATTTTAATTGAATTAAGAATCATTAAATCTCGAAAAAAATGTCAATTTATATTTTTACTAATTTAAAAAATTTAATATTCCACATTTATAACATTATAATCTTATTAGAAGGGAGAAGGACATATATATAAGATTTAATTACATTAAAGCTATGTAAAAGATAAGAGAATGAGCATATATGCAATTTCGGTTCTTTCAAGGGCATTGAGAAAAGGCCAAAAACTCAATTGACGCCTCTTCGTGCAGGCGTATCCAACGTGAAAGATGACTTAATGCAAGTCGTTATTTACAATTAGCAAAAGTCAAATAAAGTATATAGATAAGAGAGATAGAAATAATAGGGATATATATACAATAATAGTTCTTTTGAAGGTTAAGTGAAAATGCCAAAAATGAAATGATGCCATACCAATGGGCGTATATAACATAAGGAACGACTTAAACAAAGTCGTTATTTTATTATAAATGAATAGTGCCAGTTTTTTTCAATTAAAGAATTTTAGAAAACTAATTATATAAAAAAATATAGAAAAATGGAAAACTTGTACCCCTAAAATTTCCCATCTAGATCACATCAAGAAAAAAAGATAAAAATCCTGAAAGATCGTTACACCTTAAATTAACAAATAGGGAAAGGTGAATGACGCCTCCGAGCAAGTCGTCATTTAATTTTGACGATTGTGTATACAAGCGTTGAAATAACGTCCCAACCTGAGGCGTCATTTACAAACTAAACCTGTTAGTATTTGGTTCGAACAAGGATGTTATCCGGGTAAGTTTTGATTAGGAAAGTATCAACACGTGGATGTTTAAGTTTAATCAGGAGTCTACCTAGAAGTTTCAACTCCAATCAAACTCCAAGAACCCATTAGGATTCTTTTCCCTATAAATACCATCCCCTCCATCGAACCCATGTTGACCCTAAAGACGTCCTACTGCTACTCCTCTGTCGTGGAAGTTCTTCTTCATCTTCCTCTTGCTGTCAATACTGTGAAGGGAGGATGCCGTCTTCTGCTCCCTCGACAGTGCTTCACGTATTACTGTAGGTTGCTTCTGCCGTGGGTGTACGTGAAGAACGTGAAGTTCTTCATCCTTTCTTCTTCTTCCTTGCTGCACGAAGGATTGAAGGCCATTGATTTCCTTACCATAACCGCTGCTGCTGATTGCCTTCGACCGTTGAAGCAAGAAGAACAAGCTGCTGTGTCTTCTTCCTGCTACGCGGTTACTCTGTTTCAAACAGGGTATCGTTTGTGATCAAATCTTCATATATGTTCTTCACGTTCCATCAACCAGATCATCACCAAGGTAGGTTTTCTCAAGACTATAGCAAAATCTTATAATAACTAAGTGAATACATGCATATAGGTCTAAAGGAGTTACAGATTTCATTTTCCAGAATGAATTTTCTCCGTTTACTGCATGAATGAAACTGACGACCCAAGATAGGGCGTCATTTAAAATCAACGACCGTGCAAACAGTCGTCTTTTCCTAGATAGTTACTAATTGTACAATATGTTTAAAATTTAATAACTATGAACTCTTATATGTACACTAATGCATGACTGTGTCCATAAATTCCTGTTATTTTTCCTATATGTTCATGTCTTTAGAATCTTGATCAGACATACTCCAAAAATCATGTGTCAAAGAATTAGCGACCAAGATTAGGTCGTCAATTGAATGAACGCCCCTGTAAACGGGCGCCAATTTAGTGATAAACTGTGAAATTATAGAATTGGTTATAATGCTCCTGGATATTGAAATGACGACATATACCCTACCCTTTAATTTGTTATATGACGCCCCTGACTAGGGCGCTGTTTACGAAATTGAAGCCTTAATGTAAGACGTCATTTATATAATATCTGAAATTTTAGAATATTTATAGATTTTAATATTAACAAGACCTGGATATAACGACTGCGTGAACAGTCGTCATTTACTGAACTGATGACCCTGACAAGGGCGCCAATTCATAAAATGAAGACTTAAACCCAGACGCCAATTGACTGATTTCCTGATTTCGTGGCTTTTGTAACCCTTTTACAGTGGGTTAGTTATTAGGCACTATATTCCATTCCGTGAATATAGTCCCATGTTTCACGTTGTTTTATCGATTACCCACTATTTCTCGGTGATAGACAAACTCTCCATAGGACATTCCGTTCCTTTGGACCAGTTACTTTATCATAGAGACCTCCATAAGACTCCGCTAGCCTTGGATTCCCTCGAGGCAGCCGAGCTGGTTGTACCCTTAAAACCTATGTCACTATTTGATTACCATGTCACTCTAAAGAAACATGGTATACCGGCCCTCATGACTTACTAAGAGGATGTCATGAGAATACTCTAAATTAATGGAATGGGAAACCATGCCATTAGTGTCCTTATGAATTAGGTGCCATACTTGTGGACCTCAATTCTATCTAGCTTATCATGTCCAAGAACGAGCGACCATCGCTATATGAGCGCTTATTCTTATTATCCTGGCACCCAATTAGGGAGCCGATTCCACCTAGTTTTATCGTTAATCGTGGTTGTACCGTTATTGTTGTCTTTATACATCATGTTTAATCCTTGAAATTCTATTCCACAAGATCTACCTTAAAGTCCCTACAAGCTTATTCCATGGAAACTCTATATTGGCTATAACCATAGTGGATGTCGAAAAATACACGATCAATGCCTGCGCATATAAGGGCCCGATCTGGTCCTGGGAGGAGCACCTGAAAGTACTAGTGCCCATGGGAGTTGTAATGATCACGGTGTGGCATTTCACCGAAGTGCATGACTAGCTTGATTAGACATTCCACAATCTCATACTCGACTTGACATGACATGACTTGCGTGACCTAGAAAGGGTATTTATATACTTGCTTGAACGTGATAGCCAATTCCCGACGTGACATGATGAATATACTTGCTTGAATATCTTGACATTTATTGATATAATTTCTTGAAAGACATGATAGTTCACTCAATTATCTCTTGTTATACTCTCTCTCTCTTATTGTTTTACGTAAACATGCATAGCTTTATTGCATTCACGTAACATGTAATTTACTTAAAGTAAGCTAGCTCTTGAGATATAAGTCCTACTGAGCGTTCGCTCATCCAGTGTTTTCCCCTATTTTTCAGGTAAGTCCGATGACGAGACTCAATCGGATAGGGAAGGTCAAGAGAGAAGAGATTAGATCTCTCCGTCTATCCAAGCGTCTACTAATCTTATCTTTCTATATTTTTGAGTCAATCGTTGTACTTTTCCCTTTATTGAGTCTTAGCACTTTCATTAAGTGGATTGTAATAGAAGTACTTTTAAGGTTGTGATTGAATAAAGGATTGGGTTATCTTTACTTTTGCGCACTCTGTCTTTGTGTTGAATACACTAACGCTCTGATTGACATGATCGATATAAACTCGTCACGCGTCTCCGAGTTCCTTCCGCGCTCGGGACGTGACAGTTTTTGTGGTATCAGAGCCTAGGATATTCAATTCCTAGGAAACCCAAGTCCAAGGATAGGTTTAAAACCTTAAACCGGTGAGATTGGGTAGAACCAAGGGTTAAGTTAAACTAAGAATCAAAACCTTTGAACATAATCACATATTAATATAGTTATTGTAATTGTAGGACAATGGCTGCCGAACGTGCCCAGTGGCGCAACATGCAACACACTCTGCAAGGCATGACCCAGGCACTTCAACAGGTGGCACAAGGAGGTGCACATCGTGGAGCAGGAAATCTCCACCAAAGCTTCAAGAACATGAACCCTCCTAAGTTCATGGGATCCACTGATCTGGATGACGCCGAGCACTGGATCCGGGAGACCGAACGTATCTTTCGAGTTATGCAATGCACGGACCAAGAGAAGGTCTTGTTAGCAATGTTTCAATTGGAAAGGGACGCCCGCTGCTGGTGGGAGTCAGCAGAAGCCACATTAGATCAAGGACAAGTTACTTGGGAGGAGTTTGTTGAACATTTCAACAATAAATATTTTTCAGACCGAGTCCAGGAGAAGGCGGCAGCCGAGTTTGCCGCACTTAAACAACGATCTTTGTCGGTGGTTGAATATGAGGCACAATTTTCCAGGTTGTCTCGATATGCTAAACATCTAATTAGTACCGAGAAGATGAAAGCTAGGAGATTCCTAAATGGGCTCAGACCCCAATATATCACACAACTGGCGCCGATGGACATACAGGTCTATTCGGAGATGGTACGCCAAGCTCAGTTAGTAGAAGATGCCACGGAGCTATCTAATAGGATCCGTGGGAAGGATAAGAATGAACAAGTCACTAGTTCGGGCTCCTTCAAACCCAATTTCAAGAAGAGGCCGAGTAGTGAAGGTACTCCCTCCCAAGAGCAAAAGTTCAAGAAGACCAAACCTTTCTCCATCACCACTACACCTTCTAAGGTGGTATGTAAACACTGTGACAAGGCTGGACATAAGGCCGAAGAATGTTGAAGGAAACTTGGAGCGTGTCTCCGTTGTGGGAGCCGTGATCATCGGATTTCCGACTGTCCCCTACTCAATGATCAAGTCGGTGACGGAAAGCGCCCGGTGACAAAGAATGCACGTCTCCAAGCTATTAAGGAGATAGAATAAGGTGAAGGTTGACTAGTGGAAGGTACATTGAAAGTTTGTTCCAAGTCTGCATATGTCTTATTTGATACCGGTGCCTCACATTCTTTTATTTCTAAGAAGTTTGCTAATCCATTACCCATGGAACCGGACTGGATGAAATTAGTTCTTTCAACTCCTCTCGGAAGCGAAGTTGACCTTACTCACCATTATCAAAACTGTGAAGTATTGGTAAAGGGAAGAAATCTTCCTATCGACCTCATATGTTTAGACCTAAAGGAATATGATGTCATATTAGGAGCCGATTGGTTATCCAAATACCAGGCAACTTTTGATTGCCGTAACAGCAAAGTTACTTTTAAGGAATTCCCGGAATTGATTTATACTAGCCCTAAGAATCGGAGCAAGTCACCTCTTATTTCGGCTCTCCGAGCTAGCAAGCTAATAAGGAAAGGATGTGTATCTTTCCTTGCTTTTGTCACCATAAAGGAGACTAAGGAAACTAAGCTAGAAGACATCCCAATTGTGCAAGAATTTCCGGACGTGTTTCCGGAAGAGTTGCCTGGATTACCTCCACAAAGAGAAGTGACCTTCACCATCGATTTGGTCCCTAGTGCTGGTCCAGTTTCTAAGGCACCTTATAGGATGTCCCCTGCCGAACTCAAGGAGCTGAAGGAGCAATTGATTGAACTTCTTAAGAAGGGTTTTATTAGACCAAGCACTTCCCCGTGGGGAGCACCTGTGCTGTTTGTAAAGAAGAAAGATTGATCCATGAGGTTATGCATCGACTATCGACAGTTGAATCATCTTACTATCAAGAACAAGTATCCACTGCCGAGAATCGATGAATTATTTGATCAAATATCTAGATCCAAGTATTTCTCGAAGATTGATCTCAGGTCAGGATATCACCAACTAAGGATCAAAGATGAGGACATTCATAAGACCACGTTCAGGAGCAGGTATGGGCACTATGAATTTGTTGTTATACATTTTAGACTAACAAATGCCCCTGCAGCCTTTATGCAGTTAATGAATAGTATATTAAGACCTCATCTAGATCAGTTCGTGGCGGTTTTCATTGATGATATATTGATTTATTCCAAGACCAAGGAGAAACATAAAAAGTATTTGAGGATTTCATTACAGATATTGAGGACAAATCAATTATATGCAAAGCTCAGTAAATGTGAGTTTTGGCTAGAAGAGGTATCTTTCTTGGGGCATGTTATATCAAAGGATGGTTTATCCGAAGACCCATCAAAGGTTGAAGCAGTAAGAAATTGGGAAAGGCCGACCAACGCTAGCGAGATCCGAAGTTTCTTAGGTCTTGTAGGCTATTACCGGCGATTCATCAAGGATTTCTCCAAGATCGCCGTACCACTCACTAGGCTAACTCGCAAGGAGATCCGTTATGAATGGAGTGAGGAATGTGAAAGAAGCTTCCAAGCTCTCAAGGATCATCTAACTACTGCCCCAGTATTAGCTTTGCCAATTGAAGGAGAGAAATTTGAGGTATACACCGATGCCTCAGGCGTTGGCCTCGGATGTGTTTTAATGCAACAAGGGAAAGTTATAGCCTACTCTTCACGCCAATTGAAGAAGCACGAGGAGAACTACCCAGTCCATGACTTAGAATTGGCGGCGGTAGTGTTTGCACTGAAGATATGGAGATATTACCTATACGGAGTGCAGTTTACTGTATACTCTGACCATAAAAGTCTTAAGTATCTCTTCTCTCAAAAGGAATTGAATATGAGACAAAGACGTTGGCTAGAATATCTCAAGGACTTCAACTTCATAATACAATATCATCCTGGAAAGGGTAATCATGTAAGTGATGCCCTCAGTCGAAAGCCAAGAGCGATTTTAGCAAATTGTATGATTCAGGAGTGGAAGTTGCTAGAACAATTCTCTAAACTTAATATAAGCATAGAGAAGGACAGTAGGTGTGTCACAATATCCCATATGAGCATACAGCCATACTTGCTATCCGAAATACAAGGACTTCAAGATAGTGACCCCGTACTAGTGGAAATCAAGGGCAAAATGGAAGAACAACCTTATTTCAAGATAGCCTCGGATGGAAGATTGATGTCCAGGAATAGAACATGTATACCGGATTGTCCAGAGCTAAAGAAGAAAATCTTAGATGAAGCTCACAGATCAAGGTACACGATTCATCCAGGGTCTACCAAAATGTACCAAGATTTGAAAAGGACCTTCTGGTGGCCTAATATGAAAAGAGAAGTAGCAGACTTTGTGTCTCGCTGTCTCACATGCCAACAAGTCAAGGCAGAACACCAAAAGCCTGCGGGTAAGCTACATCCTCTAGATATTCCTAAATGAAAGTGGGAGGATATCGGTATGGACTTCATTATGGGTCTGTCTAAATCAAAAGGTGGACATGATGGAATATGAGTTATCATCGACCGATTGACCAAATCGGCACACTTCTTGCCAATCAAGAGTCGATGGTCATTTGATGTTCTTGCTGCTTTGTACATCAAGGAGATAGTCAGACTACATGGCATTCCTGTCTCAATCGTGTCTGACCGAGACCTATGATTTACTTCACACTTCTGGAAGGGTCTACAACATTCACTGGAAACGAGACTTAATTTTAGTACTGCTTTTCATCCTCAGACAGATGGTCAGACCGAGAGAACGAATCAGGTGGTAGAAGATATGCTTAGAGCTTGCATCATCAATTTTGGTGGAAGCTGGCAGGATCACTTGCCATTAGTCGAGTTTGCATACAACAACAGCTACCAAGCAAGTATACAAATGGCACCTTTCGAATCTTTATACGGAAGGAGTTGCCGATCGCTTTTGTGCTGGGACGAAGTTGGCGAAAAATAACTATTAGGTCCAGACATGGTAAGGGATACCACTGAAAAGATTCAGTTGATTAGAGAAAGACTTCAAGTTGCTCAGTCTAGACAGAAGGCTTATGCTGACACAAGAAGAAGAGATCTCGAATTCCAAGTCGGAGATCACGTATTTCTCAAGATATCACCTGAACGTGGAATAAGGAGATTTGGTGTTAAAGGCAAGATTACACCAAGGTTTATCGGACCTTTCGAGATACTAGAAAGAGTTGGCGAGGTTGCTTACCGTGTCGCCTTATCTCCTCAATTGTCCGAAGTTCATAATGTATTCCACATAGCTATGTTGAAGAAGTATGTGCATGATCCGTCACATATCATTGATCATGGAGACCTGGTGATTCAAAGAGATCTCACTTATGAACAAAAGCCCATGAAGATCCTCGATCGCAAGGTACGAACATTAAGGAACAAAGTTATTCCCATGGTTAAGGTGCAATGGAGTAAAAGCTTAGAACACGAGGTCACATGGGAGACCGAGGAGTCTATGAGGAAACGATTTCCAGACTTATTTTAAAAGGTATGTACTCTACATGTCACGCCCCGAGCCTTTATTACAGCGGAAGACTCGCTCGGGGAGCGCGAACAGCCGGCATGGTAAGCCTCTTGCAAGCAAGAACAACCAAAGCGCGAGACAATCACACATATATGTTAGCGCAGCAAGAGTGATATAGAAGGGGGGGATGAATAGATCACTCCCGATTTCTAAAACTTCAGCGGAAAATCACTACTTCGAAAATCACCCTACCGAATATAGCTAAACAAAATAGCTAATGCAGTGAGAAACTAAGACAGAGTAATAAGGTGCGATTGGAAGAGGCCGTCCACACACAAGCACATTGCCAAGCAGATAGAGAGCATCAACGATTGCAGCAAACCACAGAGGAGACAAGAGATTTTAAGGTGGTTCGATTGTAGTCCACAATCTACATCCACCCCTCACTCCAACTAGAGTAAGGATTCCACTAGCCAATGCTAGAAACCTGTAGACTCAGTCTGCGAACAATGTGCTGCCACACAGCTTGAATAACCAAGGGAAACAAATCCCTCAACCAAACTCTGCTACCCACAGAGCTTGAAACCTGTTCCAGCTACCAGCTAGAACAGAACCGGAGATAGCTCTCCCTTCCTCCAACCCGGAGGGAACCTGCTAATGACAACCCGTCACTAGCAAAACTAGAGATCTACGATCTCTCTTCCTCTGCAGCCCAGAGGGAAACCGGAGTAACACTCCCTTCCTCCAAACACCGGAGGGAAACAGTTCGGAATCAGAAGTATGAGCAAATACAAAGAAAAACAGAAGAGACACAAAGACCAACGAAGAACAACAGTCGTTTCTGAAAAACCAACACAAATGTAGCTTCCGAGGAAGCAATTCTTCAAACCACAGACACTGCTCTCTCTCTCTCAAACATATTCCTCTCAGATCTGGATAAAATGGGACTCTCTGCTCTTTCTCTTTTCTGGATCGTGTAACCTCACACAAATGCCTTCTGCTCTTTCTTTTCACGATCATCTTCTACTGAAGGACGATGCTCCATATATATAGCAGACGATTGGCGTGTGGCTTTCAGGTTCCCGCCCATGAACTTTTTGCCAGATCATTTGAATTTCGACCACATGGCAGCATCCTGACTGGGTTGCCATCCACGTGTCATGTTCCTGGTTTCTTGGATCACGTGCCAGGTGCCAACCTCGGATCACGTGCCCAATCATCAGCCTGAATCACCTGCAGACAGAGACAAAAGGAATGTATATACTTAGTTAGTTCAGGCTTTTAACACGAGTGTATATACTTCAGAAGCAGCAACTGAATAAGTGTGTACACTGAGAGAGTGTATAGACTTGTAAGACTTTATGCAATCTCAGTGGATATACTTGCTGAAGAATGCATTATCATTACAGGAGGGAGTGTGTATACTTCTGTGAAGTGTATGAAGCCACCGAGTGTATAGACCTGTTGAGGGAAGGGCTGTACAGACTTTAGGACCTATGAAGACGATTGAATAGACTTTGCCTTAGAAACGAGTGTTTAGACTTTGAAGCAAACGCCAGGTAAACGATGTGTAGACTTGGCCAGAAAACGTAGGGAAAGGTATGAGTGTATAGACTTGGCCAAACGTAGGGAAAGGTGAGGAGTGTATAGACTATGCTTCACTTCGAGCAGCCACAGTGATGTATAGACTTAGCCTTTGAGACGCTTAGTGAGACGGTGAGCAGTGTGTAGACTTTGATGCCAACAGCGATGTATAGACTTGCAAGTGAGACGCTTAGTGAGACGGTGAGTAGTGTATACACTTAGCCTTTGAGGAACGATGTATAGACTCTGAATCGTGAAAGCAGACTGTATAGACTTGGAGTGTTCGAAGGACCATTGTACAGAGTTGGAATGTTTGAGCCAATGTATAGACTTCTGCAGGGCTGCAGTGTATGGACTTGTACAGTGCAGCGAGTGTACAGACTTTGAGGCCGAAGACAGTGTGTAGACTTGAGAAGCTCGAGGCCACTGTATAGACATGGGGTTCAGCTGAGAATGTATGGACTTTGACGGAGTGAGACAATGTTCAGACTTTGAAGTTACACTGTGGATGTATAGACTTGAATGAGCATGGAGTGTATAGACTTGAAAGTCTGAAGGCGATGTACAGACTTGGAGAGTTGAAGCCGATGTACAGACTTGCAGATGCGAAGCCAATGTACAGACTTTATGATATGAAGCCAATGTACAGACTTGCAGATGTGAAGCTGATGTACAGACTCGTAATGCGAAGCCAATGTACAGACTTTAAAGGCTATGAACAACAAGGCATGCTGTACAGACTTACTCAATCAAACCGATGTATAGACTTTGAATGAATTCAACGGGAGAATGTATAGACATGGCCCCTTTCCGGATGTATAGACTTTCAGATAAACAGGCTACAGTCCTGTTGTATGGACTTGAATAGAAAGGCCAATGAATGGACTGACTAAGATGATTAATGTACTGAGGGGTCGACTCATCAGCAAGGAGGGGTCGACCCACCACTGTCCAGACTATGCAGACAGAGTGTAGACAGAATCAAGTAGAGCATATTATCTGACAACCATATGAACTGCACTCATTTACATGGTGAAACATGAATTAATCTAGAGATAGAAGATTGATTTATAGTGTGAGACATCATCAAAACCGTAGGGATGCAACAATCTCCCCTTTTTTGATGATGGCAACACTATGAATCAAGCAATATCATGGCATATCAAGCAATTAACTGCAGCTTCAACAAACAAAGCAAATTCAAAGCAAGTGCAAGCACAGACAAATTAAACACTACTGCAGAAGCACTTCTTTCTCAAAAACCACTCCCCCACAACTCATGATCTGATCTACTGATATTGCTAAACTTCTCTCCCCCTTTGACATCAGTAAAAGGAAATGCAGAATATATGAAAGTGCTGGAGACATGAGGACGAAGTGCAGTAACTGCTTAGTGCAGAAAGTCATGAGTAGGTCTTAAGAGAATAAGTGAGGTTCTAAACTCAAGTGAAGATTCTGTAAACTCCAGTACACAATAGAGACATAGAATGATAGAAAGGTTTATCAGCATACAAAGTGTATGATTTAGAGCAGGAGTTAACAAGTATGGCCTGATATAGCTGAGCATTCAACTATCCTACAAGACAGCAAGAGACAAATTCAGAGAGGTGTTCTCAAGGTATTGAGGACAAGCAATCCATTAGTTGCACAACAACAAGGAATTTTTGAGATGATTTTCAAGAAGATCAATGAGTAAGTTGGTGATTCACTCTTTTGACATTGGAGAGACAACTTGATTAGAGGCCTGAATCCCTAGTTACTCAGAGTGAGTACCTCATTACTTCCTTTTTTTTTTAAGGAATAGAGTTAGTAACTGTGGCTTTTGACATGAGAAAACACCTTGATTAGAGGCCAGAGTCCCCAGTTACTCACCAGCAAGCCACCATTGCTCTGTCATGTCTTTTCATTCATTTTTAAGCATTTGACACCTCATGACATAGAAGAAATATTCATTTCATTGATGAAACTCCCAGTTTCTCAGTGCCCAAAACAAGACATGTTTGTTCAGTTAAGCCCTTGTGTTAAAGAGATAGAATGATTGAAAACAATACCAGAAGGACTATTTCTTGAAGTGAATCTTGAAGTCTAGATTTCAAGCTGATTGGGTCAGATATCAAGACATACAAGTTTTGGCCTGAACCAGAATCATTAACAATGTAGGAAGATATACCTTTTACAATTAATCCAGATCTCTGAAAGAATACTAAAGGAAAGATTCTGACTGGATTTTAGAATCACTGACTTATAGACTTAAGAATTAAGTGACATTCTACTGTCTGAGAGAACCACACTAGATCTGTCATGAAAACCAGCAAAGACACATATCTGGTCAAACTTTTGAATCTGTCAAAGAACTCTTCCTCTCACAGCTCAATCAGCTCCCCCTCACTCAAAGCAGTCCTGAAAGCTAACCAACAGATAGACAGAACTCCCCCTCACAAAAAGAACAGACTTCACATTTAAGACAGTTTGTATAAGCCTAATTCTCTTCTCAGTGTTGTGAATTTTTCATTATCCAAAGGTTTAGTGAAGATGTCAGCAATCTGATTATCTGTGCCTACATGAATCAGTTCAAAATTGCTTTTAGAAACCTCATCTCTTATGAAATGATGCCTTATCTCTATGTGTTTGGTGCGTGAATGCAAAATAGGATTTTTGGCAAGATTAATGGCACTTGTGTTATCACAATAGATAGGTGTGCACCCCAGGTCTACTTGGTAGTCCTGAAGCTGGTGTTTAATCCATATGACTTGTGTTCCACAACTCCCTGCAGCTACATATTCAGCTTCTGCAGTGGAGAGGGCCACAGAATGTTGTTTCTTGGAGCCCCAAGACACTAAACACCCACCCAAAAATTCACAATGACCACTAGTGCTTTTCCTGTCTAGTTTACAGCCTGCATAATCAGCATCTGTGTATGCAACTAAGTTAAATGTGTGTGATGCAGGAAACCATAAACCAAGAGAATGAGTAGCTGACAAATATCTGAAAATTCTTTTCACTGCAGCTAAATGTAATTCAGTAGGTCTAGACTGATACCTTGCACACATTCCTACACTGAATTGTATATCAGGTCTAGAAGCTGTCAAGTAAAGAAGAGATCCAATCATACCTCGATAAAGTTTGGCATTTACTTCTTTACCTGTCTCATCTGCATCCAGTGAGGTATTGGTACCCATGGGTGTTGTAATGTGCTTTAGGTTTTCCATACCAAACCTCTTGAACAGTTCCAATGTGTATTTGGTCTGGTTGATGAAGCACCCATCCTCTAGCTACTGTACCTGCAAGCCAAGAAAGTATTTTAGTTCACCAACCAAACTCATTTCAAATTCAGCAGACATCATTTTAGAAAATTCATCACATAGTTCATGCTTAGTTGATCCAAATACTATGTCATCTACATATACCTGAACTATGATGAGATCTCTATTATGCCCTTGGTAAATAGAGTTTGATCAACCTTACCTCTTTTGTAGCCCTTGCTGATCAGAAATTCAGTCAATCTTTCATACCATGCTCTTGGAGCCTGCTTTAGACCATACAAGGCTTTGTTTAACCTGAAAACTTGGTTAGGTTGAGGAGAGAATTGAAATCCGGGGGGTTGTTCAACAAAAACCTCTTCTTTAATGACTCCATTTAAAAAGGCACTTTTAACATCCATTTGTTGGAGTTTTATATTCTTTGAACATGCAAAGGCAAGCAGCATTCTTATAGCTTCCATCCTAGCAACAGGTGCATAGGATTCATCGAAGTCTACACCAAATTCCTGACAGTAGCCCTTGGCTACTAATCTGGCCTTATTCCTTGAGATGACTCCATCTTCATTCATTTTATTTTTGAACACCCACTTAGTTCCTATGATATTAACATTATCTGGTCTTGGAACAAGTTCCCAGACATTATTTCTTTCGAACTGGCCTATTTCCTCACACATTGCATTGACCCAAGCTTGATCAGCCAAGGCCTCTTCTACTGTTTTGGGTTCAATTTGTGAGATTAAAGCAATTAAGTCATCATTATTCACATTCCTAAAATGAGACCTAGTCCGAAGAGGATCTTCAGGATTGCCTATGACATTATCTATCGGATGGTCTTTAAGAAATCTAACATTGGTTGAAGACTCACCTGTTTCTCTTGGCCCTTCCTGATTGAGGGGATTTGTTGTTCCACTCGGCTGAGTCTTCTCTTCTTCTTGGTCTTCTAGGAATTCCCCATCATGATTGAAGTCCCTGTCAAAATTTTCAATGTTAGACACACCTTTCTTTTCACTGAAAATAATGTGTGGAGACTCTTCCACTTTATGATCTGATATGTTAAATACCCTATATGCCCTTGACACTTCAGAGTAACCTAAAAATATTCCAGGGGAGCTTTTAGCTTCAAACTTGTCTAAATCTTTCTTGTCATTGTTATGAATAAAACATTTTGTTCCAAAAATTCTGAAATGAAACAAGTTTGGTTTCTTACCTTTTAGAAGCTCATAGGGTGTTTTCTTGTGAATGGGTCTTACCATGGCCCTGTTGATTATGTAAGTTGCTGTATTGGCCGCTTCTGCCCAAAACCTTCTTGGTAACTTACTTTCAATCAGCATGGTTCGGGCCATCTCCACCACAGTTCTATTTCTTCTCTCCACAATCCCATTCTGTTCAGGTGTCCTGGGAGAAGAAAACCTGTGAGTTAGTCCCTCTCTTTCACAAAGATCAGAAAACATGGAGTTTTCAAACTCACCTCCATGATCAGATTGAATAGTACAGATCTTGTGTTTTCCTTCTTGTTTGACCTTATTGAAAAACATATTAAACTTTTGAAATGCATCACTTTTATTTGCTAAGAAGAATATCTATGAATATCTAGAGAAGTCATCTATGATGACATAGCCAAACCTGTTTCCATTAAGACTCTGAGTTCTAGTGAGACCGAAAAGGTCCATATGGAGAAGTTCCATTGGTCTAGAGGACAATGGGTCAGATCTTAATTTAAAAGAATTTCTGGTCTGTTTGCCTAGAGCACAGGCATCACATGATTTTGATATAGAATTGAATTTAATTCTAGGCATGCCTCTAACTAAATCATGCTTGACCAATTTATTTAAAGTAGTAAAGCTAGCATGACCTAGACGTCTATGCCATTCAAAAACATCATTTTCAGAATTGGCAGATAAACAAATATTAGATTCAGATTCCTCATCTAAGTCTACTATGTAGACATTATTAATCCTGTTGGCTACAAATTTAACCACATCAGAATTTATTTCAAAGATTTTGCATGAATTATCATCAAATACAACCTGTGACCCTTGTCACATAACTGACTAATGCTAATCAGGTTGTGTTGCAGACCTTCCACAAGTAGAACTTTTTCAATGGAGTTTGTGAAGTCTTACCTACTGTGCCAACTCCAATTATCTTACCTTTGTTCTTTCCTCCAAACTTGACCAGACCCCCTACCTTCATCTCTATCTTGCTGAACTTGGATCGGTCTCCTGTCATGTGCCTGGAGCAGCCACTGTCGAGGTACCACATGTTGTCTTCAGCTGCCAGGCCGACCTACACAACAAAGTCAAGCAAAGTGATTTGGAACCCAAGATGAGTTGGGTCCAAAGACATTGTTCAATTCTCTGATCAAATGTTTAGGAATCCAGATTTGCTTCAACATTGTTTTCTCTGGCACCTTTACTTCTGTTTTATTGAAATTATAGCCGGCTGGTCTGGAAAAGTAAGTTTTATTCCATTCATTAGGCTTGCCATTTCTAGAATATCTCCTGTAAGTTTGTTGATCAGCAGATTTTTGAAGATGATGATCATTTCTCCAGTAGGTCCTCTTTGGACCCATTTGATTGTAGTACTTCCATCTTTTCTTCTGATCCCCTTGCTTGGTCCATTTATCATTTATGTTCTGATTGGTAGGCTTAGTGAAATTTTTCATAAAATTCATTCCCATTTTAAAATGTTGACCAGCACTATTTTTAGAACTTTCCTTCTGACCTTGAGTTCCCTTACTGCTGTTTGAGCTGGATGGTGTGTCCAGCTTTTCTTTTCCCTTCTCTGGGCAGAAGGTAATGGTTTTGAATTGTAAGGGTCTTTTGTTAGATGGGTCATAGCCTAGACCCTCCTTATTGAAATTAACCCTAGCCCCCAGTATTGCATCCAGACTGGATTTTCCTTGGACAAACTTTTCCAAGACTTTCTGTTTGTCTTCCAGCTCCTTTTGAAGGGACTCAGAATTTTTTAGAAGTTCACCATTGACTTTCTTAACAGCTTCGTATTTTTCTGAGTTCACTCTACTTTCATTTAAGCTTTCTTCAATTCATATTTTGAGTTCATTCAGCTGATTTTGACTGTCCTGGTTTTTTCCCTTGAGCTTATCATTTTCTTTTCTTAGTGAGGTCATTTCTTCTAGTTGCTCTTTTAGTTTCTGATTTTCCTCACAGACCTGGGTTTGTTCTTCAACAGTGGTATTAAGTTTTCTTTTCAGAACTCTATGCTCTTTACTAAGAGAATTAAACTTATCTAACAATTCACCATAAGCATCCTCCCAGTCATCAATCGAGAAATTTTCAAAGACAGTTATTACCTCTTCCTCGTTGTTTGCCATTAGGTAAATTCCTTCTTCATATTCCTCTGAGGAAGTGTCTTCGGGATCTTCTTCTTCCTCGCTCCATGTGCAGACCATCGCCTGAGGTTTTTTCTTCTTCTGCACCTTTGTGTTCTTCCTCTGAAAGTAGGGACCCTTCTTCTGAAGATCTGGACACTCACCTTTCATGTGTCACTGTCTGTTACAATGAAAACAAGTAAGTCTCTTAGAATTTCTGTCCTTATGATTGCTAGATTCAGCATTCTTGCCAAAGGAATATGGCTTCTTCCTCCTAAAGGTCTTCCCCTTTTTCTTAAAACTTTTTTTGAACTATCGAGTGAGCATTGCCTGCTCCTCCTGGTCGAGATCAGAAAAACCATCAAGCTCGGACTCGGACTCGGGGCTACTGCTGTTGTTCCCGCTGTTGCTACCCTTGTTGCGGGATGCCCTTAGAGCTACATTCTTAGCCTTCCTATCACTTCCTTCACCGCCTCCTTTGAAATTCATCTCATAGGTCATGAGGGATCCTATGAGTTCATTCACAGTCAAGGTAGTCAGATCTTTTGACTCTTCAATCACAATGGCCTTAGTGTGCCATGCCGGGGATAGAGATCTCAGAATTTTCCTGACAATGTCTGCCTCAGCTAGCTCTTTCCCTAGCCCCTTAAGAGTATTCGTGATCAAAGATAACCTAGCATACATTTCAGTAATATTCTCCTCTGGTTTCATTTTAAACAGTTCATACTCAGAGGTGTAGACATTTACCTTTGAGGCTCTCACTTGAGCTGTACCTTCGTAGATTAGCTGCAGCTCGTCCCACATTCGTTTGGCAGTCTTGTAGGCAGATATGCGAGCATATTCCTCTGGGTGAACAGCACACTGGATGATGTTCAGCGCCGTCCAGTTGAGTGAAGATAGCTTGACATGGTCATCTGTCCACGCGTCCTCGTTCGGTGGCAGATCATACGGCCCAACAGTAATTACTCTCCACAGCTTATGGCTCTGAGCCCTGATAAACACTTCCATCCTGTTCTTCCAAAACAGATAGTTATTACCATCAAAAAATGGAGGGCGACTAATGGATTGACCTTCAGCCATGAAGCTTCTAGGACCATTAGCATTTCCCTGACCGTTCGTCCACATGATGCAAACCTGCTCTGATACCAAATGTTAGCGCAGCAAGAGTGATATAGAAGGGGGGGATGAATAGATCACTCCCGATTTCTGAAACTTCAGCGAAAAATCACTATTTCGAAAATCACCCTACCGAATATAGCTAAACAAAATAGCTAATGCAGTGAGAAACTAAGACAGAGTAATAAGGTGCGATTGGAAGAGGTCGTCCACACACAAGCACATTGCCAAGCAGATAGAGAGCATCAACGATTGTAGCAAACCACAGAGGAGACAAGAGATTTTAAGGTGGTTCGATTGTAGTCCACAATCTACATCCACCCCTCACTCCAACTAGAGTAAGGATTCCACTAGCCAATGCTAGAAACCTGCAGACTCAGTCTGCGAACAATGTGCTGTCACACAATCCCTCAACGAAACTCTGCTACCCACAGAGCTTGAAACATGTTCCAGCTACCAGCTAGAACAGAACTGGAGATAGCTCTCCCTTCCTCCAACCCGGAGGGAACCTGCTAATGACAACCCGTCACTAGCAAAACTAGAGATCTACGATCTCTCTTCCTCTGCAGCCCAGAGGGAAACCGGAGTAACACTCCCTTCCTCCAAACATCGGAGGGAAATAGTTCAGAATCAGAAGTATGAGCAAATACAAAGAAAAACAGAAGAGACACAAAGACCAACGAAGAACAACAGTCGTTTCTGAAAAACCAACACAAATGTAGCTTCTGAGGAAGCAATTCTTCAAACCACAGACACTGCTCTCTCTCTCTCAAACATATTCCTCTCAGATCTGGATAAAATGGGACTCTCTGCTCTTTCTCTTTTCTGGATCGTGTAACCTCACACAAATGCCTTCTGCTCTTTCTTTTCACGATCATCTTCTACTGAAGGACGATGCTCCATATATATAGCAGACGATTGGCGTGTGGCTTTCAGGTTCCCGCCCATGAACTTTTTGCCAGATCATTTGAATTTCGACCACATGGCAGCATCCTGACTGGGTTGCCATCCACGTGTCAAGTTCCTGGTTTCTTGGATCACGTGCCAAGTGCCAACCTCGGATCACGTGCCCAATCATCAGCCTGAATCACCTGCAGACAGAGACAAAAGGAATGTATATACTTAGTTAGTTCAGGCTTTTAACACGAGTGTATATACTTCAGAAGCAGCAACTGAATAAGTGTGTACACTGAGAGAGTGTATAGACTTGTAAGACTTTATGCAATCTCAGTGGATATACTTGCTGAAGAATGCATTATCATTACAGGAGGGAGTGTGTATACTTCTGTGAAGTGTATGAAGCCACCGAGTGTATAGACCTGTTGAGGGAAGGGCTGTACAGACTTTAGGACCTATGAAGATGATTGAATAGACTTTGCCTTCGAAACGAGTGTTTAGACTTTGAAGCAAACGCCAGGTAAACGATGTGTAGACTTGGCCAGAAAACGTAGGGAAAGGTATGAGTGTATAGACTTGGCCAAACGTAGGGAAAGGTGAGGAGTGTATAGACTATGCTTCACTTTGAGCAGCCACAGTGATGTATAGACTTAGCCTTTGAGACGCTTAGTGAGACAGTGAGCAGTGTGTAGACTTTGATGCCCAACAACAATGTATAGACTTGCAAGTGAGACGCTTAGTGAGACGGTGAGCAGTGTATACACTTAGCCTTTGAGGAACGATGTATAGACTCTGAATCGTGAAAGCAGACTGTATAGACTTGGAGTGTTCGAAGGACCATTGTACATAGTTGGAATGTTTGAGCCAATGTATAGACTTCTGCAGGGCTGCCAGTGTATGGACTTGTACAGTGCAGCGAGTGTACAGACTTTGAGGCCGAAGACAGTGTGTAGACTTGAGAAGCTCGAGGCCACTGTATAGACATGGGGTTCAGCTGAGAATTAATGGACTTTGACGGAGTGAGACAATGTTCAGACTTTGAAGTTACACTGTGGATGTATAGACTTGAATGAGCATGGAGTGTATAGACTTGAAAGTCTGAAGGTGATGTACAGACTTGGAGAGTTGAAGCCGATGTACAGACTTGCAGATGCGAAGCCAATGTATAGACTTTATGATATGAAGCCAATGTACAGACTTGCAGATGCGAAGCTGATGTACAGACTCGTAATGCGAAGCCAATGTACATACTTTAAAGGCTATGAACAACAAGGCATGCTGTACAGACTTACTCAATCAAACCGATGTATAGACTTTGAATGAATTCAACGGGAGAATGTATAGACATGGCCCCTTTCCGGATGTATAGACTTTCAGATAAACAAGCTACAGTCCTGTTGTATGGACTTGAATAGAAAGGCCAATGAATGGACTGACTAAGATGATTATTGTACTGAGGGGTCGACTCATCAACAAGGAGGGGTCGACCCACCACTGTCCAGACTATGCAGACAGAGTGTAGACAGAATCAAGTAGAGCATATTATCTGACAACCATATGAACTGCACTCATTTACATGGTGAAACATGAATTAATCTAGAGATAGAAGATTGATTTATAGTGTGAGACATCATCAAAACCATAGGGATGCAACAATATAAATGTAATTACACATAATTGAAACAAACTCCATCTTTATTTCATAAATGATCAATATTCAAAAATACAACCATTAATTCAATTTCCATCATCTTTCATTCTACTAGACTCAAGAAATAGGAAAATTACATTGACTCAATCTAGACATTATAAAACTTCCTAAGTCTTCGCTCTTATAATAACAACATTCAATCGCTCTCGGACCCGCTACTTGAATCACTCGAATCTGAATTCGAACTATTTCCATCTCCTGAAAAATATTGGAAATAGGTAATGAGCACACTTGCCCAGTAGGTATCTTCGCATCAACATGAAGGCACTATTAAAGTAATTAACATTTTAGCTCTAGAGAAATAAGGCAAAATCATGCAATGCGATGATCACGCGATTAAACCAAAGTAACATGACAATCATATAAGATGGAATGAGAACAAGAATGAACTAGCAAGAATAGAACAAGAACATGATATTGGCCTTTCATGAACAAGAATATATAGAGAATGTACTAGCAAGCCACATAATCAACACTTTAGCATCTTATGCTTATGAGCAAGTGCTTCGTGAATTTCTGTGGAATATCAAGCAAGAATGTCATGTCGTGTCGTGGATCTTCACTTATTTATAGAAATAGTACTCCCAGCGCAATGCGACGCCAGTAGCATCATACCCCATGGTTTATAAAATAGTATGTTTCCGGTAATAAGCCGAGGGGACTAGCATAGAGTCCTTGAACACAATCAATGCTCGATTGCATCTTCAGGTATAAATTAAGCTACTTCCACGCATGTAACAGTAAAGTATGGCCAAGAATATAGCAATTCCAAATAATGAAAATCAATGAACGAACGCTTCAATTCGAATATATGAGATCAAGAAATAGATTTAACGATGTTATGCTTATGGAAATAAATCGACAGCATAATGGTACATTCTTTTACCTTTCATTTATTACATTAAGTCTCTTTAATCATTATGCTAAGTTCTAGACTATCATTAGTCCATCTAGAACTTTAGAAATCGACCCTTGGGTCAAACCTTGGGTTAATATATGCAAGCGGTGTGACGGTCATCTACTGGGCCGTTACATTCTGTAACGCACCATTAGTGGGCCGTTACAGTGATCCGAGTCCAGAAAGATAAAAATAGACTCAGAGGAATGTGACGGTCATACAATGGGCCGTTACTTGAGCCTGATGGTCCAATGCAAGGCCGTTACATTACTAGATCCAGAAAACAACGATAATGTATTCTAGTTAATGGGTTTTAATGGTACAACCAACTCGACGTCCTAGTGGGAATCCCAGGCTCGCGGAGAATTACGGAGGCCTTGAAACAAGATTTCCTAGTCCATTGGAAGGAATATCCAATAGAGAGGTCCTCATGTCCAAGATTGTGTTCCTATAGTGCAAAGTGTGAACTAATGGTCAACACACCGGAGTATGTGCCATGTACTTATAGAAACGACTCTATTGATAGAGAAAGAATATATATATATATTTATAGACATATAACGATGTGAAATCATGATAAAAACTCTAGCAATACATCATTCAAAATCATATTTCTAACTACAAAACTATAGAGTTTTGGCTTCATAACTTAAAGTAACAATAAGATACCAAAGCATGCGATACCTATCATGAATGCTTAAATAACCTTCAATTCATATAACAGGTTAAAACTTAGATAACTAGACTTAATAATAAGCAAAATAAACAAGTCTTAGTCTGTCTTAGGGTTGGCAGAACATAGCCTCTGACGGTCTAGAAGTAGGGCGTCACGGTTATTGTGACGGTCAGAGAACAGCCGTTACAGTTATGTAACGCGCCTGCCTAGATGCGTCAGATTCATCAGAGAAACCCAAATATAACAGAGCGTATGACGGTCTGTCGTAAGGCCGTTACATGAATGTGACGGTCCTACGCTGATGCGTCAGCGAGTCTGCTAACAGAAAACGATATAAAAACTTAAGATATCAACTCACATCATGTCTAAATCAAAACACCATGAGTTTCTAGACTTGATAATGAAGTATAAGCCAACTACATGCATAGGTATCATTGAATAGATGAATAACAAGTTTTAATTCTTCAATTAGGGCTAAGGGATACATGTGATGCATAGAACAAGTAAAACATGAAATTGATGCTCTACTATGCATGAAATTCAATCAAACCAGAGGGTTTATAGTCCTAACAGGTTGTTTTTGCATTTCATTAGATAACCTACCTCTTTACTTAGGCTTTAAACTTCCAATTTGGGCTTGAAAAGTGAACCCTAGTTCCCTTCTTCCTGTGACTTTTCAGCAACTTCCTTGGGCTCTAACTCCACGACCTCTTGACCTAAAGATGTGAAATTTCGAGAGGAGTTAATCTAAAGTATTGGGAACAAATTACTCTATAGAACTTACCCGAGATTATGACTCCTTACCTTGATTCCACGTGAGCAAAAGTAGGGGTCGCGCCGTTCAGAACTAAGTCCTATTTATAGGGTTCTAGCTAGGGTTTGAGGATTTAGATCGATTCTAGAGTCCTTAATCTATCAAAACCTAATCTTTAAGAGTCCTTGGGGTCTTTATACATCGTTACAATTAGGTCTCTTGTGGATAGGAACATCAAGTTCCAATCATTTTGCAAGTTCTTTCACTTACGGAACTCGCAGGCTGTGACGGTCGAGCCTTGACGCGTTACACTACTGTGGCGGTCTTACGATAGACCGTTACAGTCATCGTATTCAGAATTTTAAATTTAATAAAACCCTTTTATCCATTACCTATTAAATTATCTTATTAAGTAGTGTTTATATTTTAAAAAAAATCCGAGAATAAGCTTAATAACCTTCTAGAATATGGGCCAAACTAAATGGGCCTGATCTTTAAATCTTTTGGATAATAATTAGATAGGCTAGGTTATCTTATTAACATATTTGGGCCATATAATGACTTATTAACTCGTTAATCCATTTATAAATTCATTTCGCCCAAATAAATTCTAGAAAATTATTAATAAATCCAAAAGTTACTTATATAAATTCCGGGGCACTACACTACACTCTCCACGTCTATATACGATTGAATTTGGGGACCAAATTCTTTTAAGTGGGGGAGGGTGTAGCAACCCTAGTAAATTAAAGGACTAGAAAGTGTAAATAAATTAAAAATAATAATTAAACAAGGCCCAGACCTTGTACATGACCCTCTTACATCCTAAAAAGTCTAACAAAAGAACTTATGGACACTACTATTGTATTATAATAAATTTAAGAATGACTGTTATATTTAGGTAAGCATTTAATGCACAACGTAATTTTAATTGAATTAAGAATCATTAAATCTCAAAGAAAATGTCAATTTATATTTTTACTAATTTAAAATTTTTAATATTCCACATTTATTACATTATAATCTTATTAGAAGGGAGAAGGATATATATATATAAGATTTAATTATATTAAAGCTATGTAAAAGATAAGAGAATGAGCGTATATGCAATTTCGGTTCTTTCAAGGGCATTGAGAAAAGGCCAAAAACTCAATTGACGCCTCTTCGTGCAGGCGTATCCAACGTGAAAGATGACTTAATGCAAGTCGTTATTTACAATTAGCAAAAGTCAAATAAAGTATATAGATAAGAGAGTGATAGAAATAATAGGGATATATATACAATATTAGTTCTTTTGAAGGTTAAGTGAAAATACCAAAAATGAAATGACGCCATACCAATGGGCGTGTATAACATAAGAAACGACTTAAACAAAGTCGTTATTTTATTATAAATGAATAGTGTCAATTTTTTTCAATTAAATAATTTTGGAAAACTAATTATATGAAAAAATAGAGAAAAATGGAAAACTTGTACCCCTAAAATTTTCCAGCTAGATCACATCAAGAAAAAAAGAAAAAAATCAAGAAATATTGTTACACCTTAAATTAACAAATAGGGAAAGGTGAATGACGCCTCCGAGCAAGTCGTCATTTAATTTTGACGACTGTGTATACAAGCGTCATTTATTGAAATAACGCCCCAACCTGAGGCATCATTTACAAACTAAACCTGTTAGTATTTGGTTCGAACAAGGATGTTATCCGGGTAAGTTTTGATTAGGAAAGTATCAACACGTGGATGTTTAAGTTTAATCAGGAGTCTACCTAGAAGTTTCAACTCCAATCAAACTCCTAGAACCCATTAGGATTCTTTTCCCTATAAATACCATCCCCTCCATCGAACCCATGTTGACCCTAAAGACGTCCTACTGCTACTCCTCTACCGTGGAAGTTCTTCTTCATCTTCCTCTTGCTGTCAATACTGTGAAGGGAGGACGCCGTCTTCTGCTCCTTCGACAGTGCTTTACGTATTGCTGTAGGTTGCTTCTGCCGTGGGTGTACGTGAAGAACGTGAAGTTCTTCATCCTTTCTTCTTCTTCCTTGCTGCACGAAGGATTGAAGGCCATTGATTTCCTTACCATAACCGCTGCTGCTGATTGCCTTCGACCGTTGAAGCAAGAAGAACAAGCTGCTGTGTCTTCTTCCTTCTACGCGGTTACTCTGTTTCAAACAGGGTATCGTTTGTGATCAAATCTTCATATATATTCTTCACGTTCCATCAACCAGATCATCACCAAGGTAGGTTTTCTCAAGACTTAGCAAAATCTTATAATTACTAAGTGAATACATGCATATAGGTCTAAAGGAGTTACAGATTTCAGTTTCCAGAATGAATTTTCTCCGTTTACTGCATGAATGAAACTGACGACCCAAGATAGGGCGTCATTTAAAATCAACAACCATGCAAATAGTCATCTTTTCCTAGATAGTTAATAATTGTACAATATGTTTAAAATTTAATAACTATGAACTCTTACATGTACACTAATGCATGACTGTGTCCATAAATTCCTGTTATTTTTTCTATCTGTTCATGTCTTTAGAATCTTGATCAGACATACTCCAAAAATCATGTGTCAAAGAATTAGCGACCCAGATTAGGTCGTCAATTGAATGAACGCCCCTGTAAACGGGCGCCAATTTAGTGATAAACTGTGAAATTATAGAATTGGTTATAATGCTCCTGGATATTGAAATGACGACATATACCCTACCCTTTAATTTGTTATATGACGCCCCTGACTATGGTGCTGTTTACGAAATTGAAGTCTTAATGTAAGACGTCATTTATATAATATCTGAAATTTTAGAATGTTTATAGATTTTAATATTAACAAGACCTGGATATAACGACTGCGTGAACAGTCGTCATTTACTGAACTGACGACCCTGACAAGGACGCCAATTCATAAAATGAAGACTTAAACCCAGATGCCAATTGACTGATTTCCTGATTTCGTGGCTTTTGTAACCCTTTTACAGTGGGTTAGTTATTAGGCACTATATTCTATTCCGTGAATATAGTCCCATGTTTCACGTTGTTTTATCGATTACCCACTATTTCTCGGTGATAGACGAACTCTCCATAGGACATTCCGTTCCTTTGGACCAGTGACTTTATCATAGAGACCTCCATAAGACTCCGCTAGTCTTGGATTCCCTCGAGACAGCCGAGCTGGTTGTACCCTTAAAACCTATGTCACTATTTGATTAACATGTCACTCTAAAGAAACATGGTATACCGGCCCTCATGACTTACTAAGAGGATGTCATGAGAATACTCTAAATTAATGGAATGGGAAACCATGCCATTAGTGTCCTTATGAATTAGGTGCCATACTTGTGGACCTCAATTCTATCTAGCTTATCATGTCCAAGAACGAGCGACCATCGCTATATGAGCGCTTATTCTTATTATCCTGGCACCCAATTAGGGAGCCGATTCCACCTAGTTTTATCGTTAATCGTGGTTGTACCGTTATTGTTGTCTTTATACATCATGTTCAATCCTTGAAATTCTATTCCACAAGATCTACCTTAAAGTCCCTACAAGCTTATTCCATTGAAACTCTATATTGGCTCTAACCATAGTGGATGTCGAAAAATACACGATCAATGCCTGCGCATATAAGGGCCCGATCTGGTCCTGGGAGGAGCACCTGAAAGTACTAGTGCCCATGGGAGTTGTAATGATCACGGTGTGGCATTGCACCGAAGTGCATGACTAGCTTGATTAGACATTCCATAATCTCATACTCGACTTGACATGACATGACTTGCGTGACCCGAAAATGGTATTTATATACTTGCTTGAACGTGATAGCCAATTCCCGACGTGACATGATGAATATACTTGCTTGAATATCTTGACATTTATTGATATAATTTCTTGAAAGACATGATAGTTCACTCAATTATCTCTTGTTATACTCTCTCTCTCTTGTCGTTTTACGTAAACATGCATAGCTTTATTGCATTCACGTAACATGTAATTTACTTAAAGCAAGCTAGCTCTTGAGATATAATTCCTACTGAGCGTTCGCTCATCCAGTGTTTTCCCCTATTTTTCAGGTAAGTCTGATGACGAGACTCAATCGGATAGGGAAGGTCAAGAGAGAAGAGATTAGAGCTCTCCGTCTATCCAAGCGTCTACTAATCTTATCTTTCTATATTTTTGAGTCAATCGTTGTACTTTTCCCTTTATTGAGTCTTAGCACTTTCATTAAGTGGATTGTAATAGAAGTACTTTTAAGGTTGTGATTGAATAAAGGATTGGGTTATCTTTACTTTTGCGCACTCTGTCTTTGTGTTGAATACACTAACGCTCTGATTGACATGATCGATATAAACTCGTCACGCGTCTCTGAGTTCCTTCCGCGCTCGGGGCGTGACAAAGAGAGAGAGCAGAAGAGAAAGAGAAAGCTGAGAGAGTCTAGCTCGTGAGAGAAGCAAGTGTGTGTAGCCAAAGAAATAGAAGATCTGAGTGTCACTCAGCTCGTGGATCAAATCCAGAGCTACTTTGTTCCTGTGGAGCTAAAATCCTTTTGTTTTTCATTTTGTGTTTCTTCTTTTCATCTTGTTCTTCTGATCCCCTGTTTAGGGAACGAGTTCCCTCTGTGGTCTCAGAGGAAGGGAGAAGTGTTCTTCTCCGGGTTCCCTCTGTGTTTTCAGAGGAAGAGAGGATCTGATCCTCTGGGCCTGTGAGTAGCTGGGTGTTGTCTCACGTGTCCTTTTGTGTTCACAGAAGAAGGGAGGTTTGGGCTCCTCCGGTCACTACCGCTGGTAGTGGGTCTGATCTTATGGATACAAGATCAGGGTGAGGGATTTGTCTCCCTCGTGTCAAGCTGTGAGTCAGCGTATGTTGTGCAGGTTCTCTACGATTCTTGCGTATGCAAGGGTACGCCTCACCGGGTTTGGTGAGGAGTGGACGTAGGTTGTGGGTCTACAACCGAAACACCTTAAGATCTCATGTGTTGTGGGTTGTGCATCTTGTGCGATTGCTCCATATCTTCTATCCCCATTCACAGGTTGGTGTGCTTGCTTTATCGTATGTAATCTGAGTTATTTCCATCGTACACCTAAGCGTTGTGGATTGTGCTATCTTGTCTGCACATCGTTTATACTTCGCTCTGCATTTCCATTCCCTTGGCTGCTTGCTGCACCCTTGCACATAGGCATTGGGGAGCATACTCCAGCAAAGGAGGATCACCTTTCATACACACGCACACACCCTGGTTGACCACTATAGAACACACCCACGCAAAGCGTGTATATTCATACTCAGTTGATGTGCTTTATGGTCTATGCTATCTATTGCATGAAATCTGATTTAGATCACAATTGCTTCTTAAGAGGTGTTGACCTCATTACATAGGGAGTGTCGACCTCTGCTCTTCACTTAGTTGTGATCTATTAAAGGAGTGTCGACCTCACCCTTGGGAGTGTTGACCTCTGCTGTCTATGCATTGTGCATTGCCGTTTCCATTTAAGCCATTCCTTTTAATTCCATTGTGCATTGTGCCCAAGTGTTTTATTTGCTTTATAGGAGTGGTCTATGCTCCTTGTCTCTAAGAGTTTTTAATTGGGCAAAGTTTGTCATAGGATCTATTCAACCCACCCCCTTCTAGATCTGATTGCACCACAAGGGGACCCAACAATTGGTATCAGAGCTTAGCTCTGCTATTCCAAGATCCCACGATCTGCAGAGAAAGATCTCGGTGCATTTTGAGAAAATGGCTTCATCTGCTACACATGCTTCGATGGCTTCTCCGCCTATGTATGATGGTTCAAATTTTTCTATATGGCTAGGGAGAATGTTCATATATGTTAATTTCATACATCCACAATTGTGGACTCTTATATACAATGGTCCTCATGAGCTGCCATCAAATACAGATGAATGGACAGTTGAACACGAGGCCAAATATTGTGATAACCTTGCTGCATTTAACTTGATAAAGGCTGCAGTCGATTTCAGGTTACTCCATTATGTGTCTACCTGCAGCACAGCCAAGCAAGTTCTGGATAGGTTGGTGAACATCCATGAAGGGGAAGAGCAAAAGCATGAATGCCTCATGGTCGACCATCCTGAACAGTCCAGTGATCCGTCCTCATCTTAGGTAAGCTCTGACTCCGAGGACTTTACTTTTGAAGAACTTATGGAGTCCTATGATGAGTTGATCAAGCAATTTAAAAAGGTGAAATCTGATAATAGGAAGTTGAGAAAGGATCTTAAGAAAAATAGTCAGAACGATATTTCCTTCTGTAACAATTGTTCTGCTTTTGAGGAGCTAAATGAAACCATTATGGTTGATCTAGATCTACACAAAGAAAGCATTGGATGTTTGAGAGTTGAAAATGAAACCCTCCAAGCTGAGATCACTAGGTTGGAAGAGATCGTAAGACAAATTCAAAACCAACCTAAACCAATCTCTAATAATCAAACTATGTTTGATAAGGTGATACGAGATGGTGATCTGATTGAAGAGAACAAAAGCTTGAGAGAACAAATAAATGTTTTAACTAAGAAACTGGGTGCACTTGAAAAAGGCAAGCATGTTGTCAATGATGAATCTGATAAGCCGAAAGCCTTAGAACAAGAAGTTGAACACTATAAAAGTATGAATGCCAAGCTCAATGAGCAATTGGCTGCATGCGAGGAGGACCTCACTGAATTTGAGCTGCACATCTCCTCTTTGGAGAATGAAATTCAAGATCTAAACAACTCGTTGTCAAAATTTGTGCAAGGCTAAGACAATCTCGATAGAATGTTGGGGACGAGAGTGAACTTTCAGAAAGAGGGTTTAGGCTACAATCCTGTGAATAAAAAGGCCTTTGAGAATAAATTACAGACTGTATTTGTCCCTAGTTCACATGAAGTCAGCACCTCTTATGGTCTCCCAAAACTGCATGCTGCTCAAAAGAAAAACCAAAATCAAAATGGCAATCAGAAAAAGAATGCTTCCTGGCATAAACAGAAAGATGATTTTGTTGATATGGAAATGCATGCTAGGAAATCTCATGCTAAGTACCATGCTCCTCATAAAATGAATGTTTACTATTTTTATTGTGGCAAACATGGACATATTGTGCATAATTGTTTTGTCTTGAAAAATGATGAATTAGAAGCAGGCAAAATTAGTAGAAACAATGCAGGAAGCACTGTCAAAGGGAAGGTCAACACTGGGAGAAAGCATCCTCTACACACTCATGCTCAAAATCCCAGGTATGACCCTACGTGTCGACACACCCATCTGGACAGGTCGACACTCTCCACGGCTGTAAGAAGAAATCCCTCTCCCTGTTGCTTCCATTGTGGTAAAGTTGGCCACATTGTCAGGGATTGTTGGCATCTACAGGATAAAACACACTCTCATGATATTCATGGTGATATCCATGCTCCTTCACAAAGGAACAATGCACATGCACACAAGAAAAATACCAAATTCTTTGTGCAATATTTTTATTGTGGAAAACATGGACATGAAATGTATGACTATCATATGATGAGGGAAGATGATTTGATTGCCCTGAAAAAGAGAAACCAATCTGCTAGACATGGAACTAACCCTCAAGGACCTAAGCAAGCTTGGGTATCACAAAATTCAAAATGAGAATTGTGATTGCAGGTGCCTTGGAGCTGAACAAAGATGATGAGGTAAATAAAAGTTCAAGGCATAGGTATGTAAATAAACTTTTCAATTTGTGTTATTCTACATGTTAGGATTGCTGTGTAAATATTGCATTATAGGTCTATCTTGTTGCTTTCAATAAGTCCTGCAAGCATGAAACCTCTCCTCTGTTTAATGTAATTCTCCATTGTGAAATCTGAACATCTGAATGTCTGAACTGCATATTTGATTAACACTTAGTTGAGTTTCCGGTATATCGAATGGTGATGTGTAGAAAGGCGGGTTAAGCTTGCTCGGAACTCTCACTATACGCGAGTTGGATCTTCGGATCAATACCTCCGCCTTGTACCAGAAATATCTAATTTCAGTTGCTTAATCCATGAGGAATTTGCCATGCTGATGGAAGTGATATGATGATGAGTTGCAATGTGCTTCTTACTACCATTTAACAGCCATATGAATTTCTTGCTTAACATTCATTGCTTTCTATGATGTATGCCATGGCTGCATATATATTGCAACTCATCACTCATGTGGATAGATGACATGTTGATTGACTATTATAACTTCCATAAGCTTTTGACAAAGGGGGAGTCTAAGAATTTGCACCTAGATTAGAATGCATTGCATATGGTTGAATCTACATGTGTTGTGGTCACTAAGCATCATTGTGTGTCTCATGCACTACAGTGCATATCAATTGGTATCATTACCGCTACATCATGTGTTCACATAAGTCATAGGTTGTATACTCCATTGTCAACCCATGCACAAGCTTAGGGGGAGTCAACATGAAAAATCTAGTCTGCATCATTGGACATCTTTGTTGACATTTGTACAGAATGCATCTTCTTAGGGGGAGCTTGTTTAAGCTTGAAAATTTTGTTAAAACCCCCTTGCTGGTGATCAGGTAGACCTCAGACCAACTCAGGTCGACACCATGGCTGATCATTCCTTTTTGCTGGTCAACAGGTCATCGACCTCTCAGTTCACTCTACCTGAAAACTGTTCTCTGTCTGAGCTCAGAGTGTCGACACCATCAAGTGCCAGTGTCGACACTTCTTTGTATATGCTGATCTTATCTCACCTATTCCAGTCTGAGCTCACTACATATCCTCAGGGGGAGTGTTCACTATCCATTCTCCACCTTCTAACTATCAACACTCCCTGCCTAAACCAAACCACTGCACCATAATGGTTGATATCTTTTTATGGTTCACCTTGGATTTGAATTGCCTTGAACTTCTTGGAGGATATTCTATATGTCATTAAGTTTGCTAATCAAGAGTAAATCTTCAATAAGAATCTTCTTTTATAGAGTTTTGTGACTGCCTTGAACTTGAAAACCGGTTTAACATTAATGATGTCTTGAGCTTTATAACTTAATGGTCTTGAAAATATCTGTGTTCAGGCTTAATAGACTTAAACTAGCTCTTCATGTTTTGACATGTTATGCCTTCTTGCATCTGAAAGTTTATCTTAAGTACAAAGGCATCTTTGATTGAGAAACTTTAGTCTAGTATTGTTTTTAAACATTTGTTAAATCTGAAGATTATAAAAAGAGGCTACAATGAAAGCAATGAGCTTCAGTCATACTGAGTAACTAGGGATATTGGCGTCTGATAAACGTATATCCTTACGTAAAAAGGTGTGTGCTGAATTCAGTGCTCTAAGGCAGAGCAATGGCATTGGATTCAGCGAGAAACTGAGTCCCTTCACCAAAGAAGTGAAGTGGACAGTTTCATGAAGTGTCATGTTATCTCTGTTTTAATTATGGCAAAATGGTGAGCTACACTGAGTAACTGGGGATGCCAGCGTCTAATCAACGTGCACTTTCACGTCAAAAGGTGCATGCTACACTTCACCGCTCATAAAATGATAACAGTTGGTATTATACATTGATTTCAAAAGAAAAATCTGAATGTGTAGCACTCATGGATAAAATCAGAAACTTCTAGATGTTTAACCTTAATACTTGTTGCAGTTCTCTCAAAGGAGCTAATGGAATTGAATGAGTAAGTTGAGAGGAGGTTACCCTGGTTTTAATATGAGATTCTGGTTCACTTCTATTAATTTTGAATGCATATGTTTTTAAGTGGTTTTATTGAAAAGCTCAGAATTCATCAGTGTTAAACTAATCTGAATATAAGGGTTGCATCATTAGAATTCTATAACTAGAGATTCTGAAAAATCTATAACTCTGTATTTGTGAACTTGGCTTCAGATTAAAGAACCTTCATTCTTTCAACTATTGATAGTTGCACCCCATCTTCTAGGTGTCGACTCCTACAGTCGACTCCCTATGTTTAGACCTATGTCTGGCTGCTCTAGCATCTGCCCTTAAGACAAACCATCTCTTGATGCTCATTGACATCTGCCTTGTCTGGACCAATCTGCATAATTCATTCAGGTTGCCATGAAAGGATCACCATTTTTGACAATTGGTATCTTGCATCTATCTTGTCATCGTTTGGTATCATGTTTTAATGCAATTGGCTTCGGACTTCATGCACTTGGTTTCCTGCATTTCAGACTTCATGCACTTGGTTGCCTGCATTTCTCATCTCCATGCAATGCAAAGAAAATTGAAAAAAATTTGAAATCCTAAAATTCATTAAAAACTTGAAAACCAAATCAGTTTTATGGCTGCTGTATCTCTCTCGTACTGCATCATGATTGCCATGATTAAATGTCTTGCATATAATTGTCTCTCATGACTCTGTTCAGGATGCCTTGCTACGTCATCATGACATTTAATGTCTATTTGTGTGATCTATTTTTGCCAAGCCAAGGGACACAACCTTGTACCATAATTGCTCATTAACAATTGGTATTTGTCCTAACAATTGGCATTCAAGTATCGACAATCTTCACTTTGTCAACTTTAATAAGTGTACAAACATTGGCATGTATTTCCACATCATTTTCTGGAATATTGGAAATGGATAGTTGCTTGCATTGACTGTTATCTTCACTCATTTTCATTCCTCATTGTGTTACATATTTCCTTCAACTCTTTTCTCTTGATGATGTCAAAGGGGGAGAGAATTAATTGAGTCATTAATTAAGGAGTAGATTGTCAAAGAGGGAGAGAACTTTTGTCACGCCCCGAGCCTTTAATACAGCGGAAGATAATTTCGGGAAACGTGAACAGTCGACATGATAAGCCTCTTACAAGTAAGAATAATCAGAGCGCAATAACAATCACACATAAGATGCAATTGCACAATAATTTATTCAAACCTTCACTTTTATTAATAATCAGAATGATCCAAATACATCAATTATTCAACTATGTGACTCAATAAAGAGAAAATTACATGAACTCGATCTAGACATCATTGACTTCCTAAGTCTTCTCTCAATCTTATGTGACCTTCATTTGCTCTCGGACCCATCACTTGAATAACTCGAATCCGAATCCGAACTACTTGCATCTCCTGGAAAGATTAGAAAATAGGTAATGAGCACACTTGTCCAGTAGGTATCTTCGCATCAACATGAAGGTAATATTAAAGTGATTAGCATTTTGGGCTCCAGAGAATAAATTAAAATCAGGTGAATGCGATAAATCACGTGACTACACCAAAGTAACAAGACATGATCAAGTTAAGATATGATTGAGGAAGCATGATCAAGCAAGAATGTAATTATGGCCTTCATGAACAACAATGTAACGTGAATGTACTAGCAAGATAAGTGAGAATGTATTTTTCACTTAGTAACAAGTACTTCGTGAATTTCTATGGATAATTTCACTTCACGAGTCGTGGATAATTTCACTTATTTATAAAGAAAGTACTCCCAGCGCAATGCGACGCCAGTAGCATCATACCCCATGGTTTATAATAGTATGTTTCCGACAATTAGCCGAGGGGACTAGCATAGAGCCCTTGAACACAATCAGTGCTCGAACCACATCTTCAAGTATAAATCAAGCTACTTCCACGTATATAGCAATAAAGTTGGCTACGCATGTAATAAGTTCAATAAGTGTTCAATACTCAATGTCAATAATAAGAATGCACCAAATATAGATTTATGAGTTCAAGAAATGCATTAATAACTAAGTTATGTCTAGGAGAAAATTCGACAGCATAACGGTACATTCTTTATCTTTCATACTTTATCTTAGATGTCTTTGAATAAGGTTACAAGTCCTGGACTATCATTAGTCAGTCTAGGATTATAAGACTATTAACCCTTGGGTCAAACCTTGGGTCAATAGTATTCAGAAAACTTAGCGGTCTATAACTGGGTCGCTATATTGATATGCCGGTCTGATATTGGGCCGCTAGAGTGGGCTGAATCCAGAAAGAAATTAGTTTGGACTCAGAGAACTTGGCGGTCAGATACTGGACCGTTAAGGGGCCTTAGCGGTCGAGTATTGAACCATTACAGGATAGAATTAAGAAAACATCGGTAGTGCTTTCTAGATAATTTGGGCTTTAATGGTACAACCAACTCGGCGTCCTAGTGGGAATCCCAGGCTCGCGGAGAATTACGGAGGCCTTGAAATAAGATTTCCTAGTCCATTGGAAGGAATATCCAAAGGAGAGGTTATCAAGTTCAAGATTATGTCCCTATAGTGCAAAAGTGTAACTAATGGTCATATACCGAAATATATGCCATGTACTTATAGAAATGACTCTAAGATAAGAAGAGAATTTTTAATCGTGATAAACCAATCAGTGAACCATGTTTATTATCACCCTTGAAAGATGTATTTAATACAAAGTATAAGTTTTGGCATGAAATTAGCATAAGCTTTAAAATAATCCCAAGTATGATAAAGAACATGCGATCATTGTCATGAATCAGTAATTTAAAACTCAGAGTAATGAAATACCATTAAAATAGGTTAGAACATAGTTAACTAGGCTTACTTATAAGTGAATGGGCTGTTCTTAAATCTATCTCAGGTTGACAGAAAATAGAACATTGGCGGTCTAATATAGAGCCGTTACAGATAGCTTGGCAGTTTATCGTAAGGCCACCAGAGAACTTTAACGGTCTATCTATGGTCCGCCAGAGATTTCATAAAAATCGAGTTTATAGAGTGTCTAGCAGTTTATCGTAGGGCCACTACACAAGGTTTGTAGTCAAAGACTAGTCCGCTAGAGAACGTCTGACAGTAAAACTAAAATAAGAAGAACTATGTCTAAAACACATCATGTCTGGAAATCAACATGTATAAACTTCCCTATCATGATAGAACGAAGGTTAAGCTCACAATATGCATGGATTTTCTGTGAATCAACAAGAAAGTTCCTCTTAACTTATTTAGGGCTAAGAATATGCATGAATGTATACTATATGCATAAAACATGAAATTCTCGGTCTATAAAGCATGAAATCAAGTGAAATAAGAAGGCTTTTATCCCTAGAATGAGATTTCAGCCATTCACGAGATGACCTACCTCTGCTAAGACTTTTAGGCTTAGAATTTGATGTTGGAAGTCAACCCTAATTCTGCACTTCTTGTGACAAATCAGAAACTTCACGTCCTGCTATCTCTTGATCCACTTGACCTAATGATGTGAAATTTGGAGGGTAAGAAGTAGATACTAAGGGGAACAAAAAGTTCTAAAGGTACTAATGCTAATTACCTCGATTTGGTTTCCTAATTCCTTGATCTTCACCGGACTTTCGCACAGTTTCATGGGTCGCTAATGTGGAACCAGCAACTTTGCAGGCTTCTATCTCCTAGTGTGCTTAATCTCCTAGCACGAAATTTTGAGGGATGTTAGTCCTATGTATTGGGAATAAAAACTTCTAAAGAACTAACCCAGAATAATACCTCCTTACCTTGATCCCATGCGAGCCAAATGTAAGGGTCGTGCAGGTAAAATATTGGTTCTATTTATAGGGTTTGGCTAGGGTTTGAGGATTAGATCAGTTCTAGAGTCCTTAGTTGGTACTATATAGACTTCTGAGAGTCCTTAGCATGTTTACTAGCCTTCCCATCTCGATCCTTAGGTGATAGAGCCTTAAAAATCTAATCTTTTTGCTCTTTCTTCAATTCACAGAACTGACAGAATAGCGGTCGAATAATGGGCCGCTTTCTTGGATGTAGGGGTTGAACGATAGACCGCCACAGATCCTAGGCGTGGAATTTGAATTGTTTCAAACTCTTTTATTCTATTATCCACCCCATTATCTAATTAATGGGCATTTATCTTTATATTCCGTGAATAAATTAATTAACTTTCTAGAATATGGGCCAAACTTCATGTGCTTGGTACTTAAATCCTTTCGACTTTATTTAAATGGGCTAGGTTAATTGTTCATCATAATTGGGCCTTAATAATGATTCATTCCAGAAAATTCTTAGAAATAAATTATAAAATTTCGGGACATTACACCCTCCCCCACTTAAGAGAATTTGGTCCTAAAATTTAATACATAGATTATATGGAGAGTGTACTTACAATTAAATAACTCTGGATATCTCTTGCCCATAGCTTCCTCCGTCTCCCATGTTTCTCTTGACTTTGTCCACTGGATCTTGACAACAGGAATACTTTTATTCCGAAGTTGACGTACCTCCCGTTCAAGGATCCTGATTGACTTTTGCTCATATGTTAAATCCTTCTTAATCTCCAGATTGTCGTAGGTGATGACATGGAAAGGATCATAAACATATTTCTTCAACATAGAAACATGGAATACGTCATGAACTCCTGCTAGTTGTGGAGGCAAAACCAGTCGATAAGCCACTTCACCGACCCTTTCTAGAATTTTAAATGGGCCGATGAATCTTGGGGTAAGCTGGCCTTTAATGTCAAATCTTCGAATACCATAACCTGGAGAAACTTTAAGATACACATGATCTCCCACTTGAAATTCTAAGTCACGTCTTCGATTATCAACATAAGATTTCTGCCGGACTTGTGCCATCTGGAGCCTTTCTCGAATAAGCTTTATCTTTTCAGTAGTATCCCTGATAATATCGGGGCCTAGAAATTGTCTCTCCACTTCTTCATTCCAGCATATCGGTGATCGACAACTTCTTCCATACAGAGCTTCAAATGGTGCCATTTGAATGCTAGATTGGTAGCTATTATTGTATGTAAATTCTACTAGAGACAAGTGATCATGTCAACTTCCTCCAAAATCAATAGCACAAGTCCTGAACATATCTTCCACCACTTGATTTGTCATTTCAGTTTGACCATCGGTTTGTGGATGGAATGCCGTGCTAAAGTTCAGTCGGGTACCTAAAGAATGTTGTAGACCCTTCCAGAACTGTGATGTGAATCGAGGATCTCGATCAGAAATGATAGTGACAGGGACACCATGTAATTTGACGATTTCCCTTATGTATAATGCCGCTAGGATATCCACATATCATCGACTTTTAATTGGCAGAAAATATGCAGACTTAGTCAATCGGTCTATGATTATCCATATATCATCGTGTCCACCTCTTGTTTTAGGTAAACCCATAATGAAATCCATCCCTATACCTTCCCATTTTCATTCAGGAATATTCAAGGGGTGTAATTTACCTACGGGTCTTAAATGTTCTACCTTTACTTGTTGACAAGTGAGACAGCGAGACACAAAATCTGTTATTTCTCTTTTCATGTTAGGCCACCAGAAATTCCTGTTAAGATCTTGATACATTTTAATACCACCAGGGTGAATGGTGTACTTGGAGCTATGAGCTTCTTCCAGGATCAGTTTCTTAGTATCAACATGATCCGGTATACAAATTCGGCCCTTGAATAGCAACCTTCCATCATTGGCAATAGAGAAATCCGGCCTTTGCGTAATATTGGCTTTAATCTCCAGTAATACTGGGTCATTGTAGTGCCCAGAATTTATATAAGTTATTTCTAGATTATTTTATAATTTATTTACAATTTATAAGGGCTAAATAAATTTATAAAAGGATTATTGAGTTTATTAGCCATTATAAGGCCCAATTGTGTTAATCAATTAACCTAATCTACTAAACAAATCAAAAAGGTTTAAAGACTAGGCCCATTTAATTTGGCCCATATTCTAGAAGGTTATTAAGCCTATTCACGGATTTTAAAGGAGAAACACCACTTAATAGGATAACTAGATGAAAAATAAATAAAAGAGTTTTATTAAAATTAAAATTCTGAATGCGTCGAATGTAACAGTCCATCAGGCGACCGCCACAGCCTTGTGACGCGTATACCCTAGACCGTCATAGCCTGCAAGTTCTGTAAGTAAGAGTTTGATTTAATGTTGAACTCTGGGAACGTTGAATGTAACGGTCTATCGTGAGACCGTCACATGCTTGTAACGCAGGGGTCTACAACCGTTACACCATGTTAGTTCCGTGAAGGAAAGAACGAGTAGAAAGATCAGAACCTTGAGATCTTATCCACTAGGGATCGACTTGGGTGAGTTCATAACACTACTAAGGACTCTTAGGGATTAGATTCTGGCAGATTAAGGACTCTAGAATCGATCTAATCCTCAAACCCTAACTAGAACTCTATAAATAGGACCTAGTTCTGAACTACGTGACCCTTACTTTTACTCGCGTGGAATCAAGGTAAGGAGTCATAATCTCAGGTAAGTTCTTTAGAGGAATTTGTTTACAATACTTTAGACTAACTCCGCTCCAAATTTCACGTCTTTAGGTCGAGAGGTCGTAGAGTTAGAGCCCAAGGAAGCTGCTGAAAAGTCACAGGAAGAGGAGAGCTAGGGCACGTTTTTCAAACCCTAAATTGGAAGTTTAAAGCCAAGTTAAGAGGTAGGTTATCTCATGAACGGAAAAAAACCTCTTGATAGGACTAAAATTCCTCTGGTTTGATTGAATTCCATGCATGATAGATCATGAATTTCATGTTTTAATAGTTCTATGCATTCATACATCTCTTAGCCCTAAGTAGAAAATTAAAAGATGTTATCTTGTCTTTTCACTGAAACCCATGCATGTAGATAGCCTATACTTTGTTATCATGCCTAGGATAGACATAGTATTTGATTTACAGACATGATGTGTGTTGATCTCTTAGGTTTCACATCAGTTTCTGTCAACAGACGCTCTGACGCATTATTGTAGGACCGTCACATACATGTAACAGCCTTACGACAGACCGTCACACACTCTGTTATGTTTCGTTTCACTGCTGTCTCTAACGCACCAGGACAGGAGCGTTACATTACTGTAACGGCCCCTCAATAGACCGTCACAGACACTGTGACGCACCCCTGTTAGACCGTTAGACTATGTGTTCTGTCAGCTCATGACAGGATAGTTACCAATTATGTTTACTTATAATTAACCCTAGATAGCTAAGTTTTAACCTGTTATGTGACTCTTTAGTTATCTAATTGTTCATGATAGGTATTGCATGTTATTTTAAGTTATGCTAGTTTCATGTACCAAAAATTCTATAGTTTGTATTTAAAGCATGATTTTTCAAAATTGTATTAATGGAGTTTTATCATGGTTTCACATCATTACACCTTCACTCTTTATCAATAGAGTCATTTCTATAAGTACATGGCACATATTCCGGTATGTTGTCTATTAGTTCACTTTGCATTATAGGAACATTATTCTTGGACATAGGGACCTCTCTATTGGATATTCCTTCCAATGGACTAGGAAATCTTGTTTCAAGGCCTCCGTAATTCTCCGCGAGCCTGGGATTCTCACTAGGACGCCGAGTTGGTTGTACCATTAAAGCCCATTGATTAGACTACACTATCGATGTTTTCTGATTATCAGTAATGTAACGGCTCTGTGTTGGTCTGTCAGGCACATGTAACGGCCCAACATAAGACCGTCACATTCATCTGAGTTTGAATTCATGATTCGGGATCCAGACTAATGTAACGGCCTAATCCTGGACCGTCACATAATGTAACGGCCCAATGCATGATCGTCACCTTTCTCTGAGTCTATTTTTATTGTTCGGGACTCGGATCATTGTAACGGGCCACTACTGGAGCGTTACATGATGTAACGGCCCAGTAAACGACCGTCACATTGCTTAAGTATTTAACCCAAGATTTGACCCAAGGGTTGATATTCTAAAGGTTCTAGATGGACTAATGATAGTCTAGAACTTATAAATTTGATCAAGAAACGTAATATAATAATTGGAAAGAGAAAAGAATGTACCATTATGCTGTCGATTTATTTCTGTGAGCATGACATTATTTAAGTCTTTTTTTTGATCTCTCATACTTTAAATTGAAGCTTTCATTCATTGATTGTTGTTATCATGAGTTATTAAACTTATTACATTCTTGGCCATACTTTATTGTTACACTCATGGAAGTAGTTTGATTTATACGTGAAGATGCAGTTCGGGCACTGATTGTGTCCAAGGGCTCTATGCTAGTCCCCACGGCTGATTGTCGGAAACATACTATTTTATAAACCATGGGGTATGATGCTACTGGCGTCGCATTGCGCTGGGAGTACTTTCTTTATAAATAAGTGAAATCCATGAGCACTCGTGAAAATCTAGTGAATTGCTACATGATTGACATTCTCGTGCGTAACCTTTATGGTTATGAAAGTGAAAGTGCATTCTCGTTACATTCTTGTTCATGAAAGGCCAAATATCATGTTCTTGTTACATTCATCCTTGTTCATTCTTGTTCACTCTATCTTACATGATTATCGTGTTACTTTGGTTTAATCGCATGATATTCGCATTCGCATGATTTTGCCTTACTTCTTTAGAGCTAAAATGTTATTTACTTTAATAGTGCCTTCATGTTGATGCGAAGATACCTACTGGGCAAGTGTGCTCATTACCTATTTCTAATCTTTTCAGGAGATGGAAGTGATTCGGGTTCGGATTCAGAAGGTTCAAGTAGCGGATCTAAGAGTGAATAAAGAATGAGCGAAGACTTAGGAAGTCTACATTGTTTAAATAGAGTCAATGTAATTTCGTATTTCTTGAGTCTAGTGCATAGTAAAATTGAATTAATGGATGTATTTGAATATTGATTATCAATGAAATAAAGTTGGAGTTTGATTAATATTGTGCAATTGCATTTATGTGTGTGATTGTCTCGCGCTCTGATCGTTCTTGCTTGCAAGAGACTTACCATGCCGACTGTTCGCGCTCCCCGAGTTAGTCTTCCGCTATAATACAGGCTCGGGGCATGACAGTTAAGTTGGTATCAGAGCCTAAGTTTCAGGACTTAGGAAGAAGAGTCACGTCATAGGAAAAGTCCAAGGTTTAAGGACCCCTACCTATGAACTAAGGAAGAAGTTTACATACCCATGTGAGAAGTGGGTAGAGCCCGGGATAAGATAATTAATTAGCTTTAAGATTTATTTTGTTCATTCAAATTTCATGAGAAATAACAAGTTGTTATTTTCTCTCAAGTACCTTATCTTACAAATGGCTCATCGTGTAGATTGGGATGGTATGCAACAAACAGTTGCCGACCTTACCCAGGCATTGCACACTATAGCGCAAGGTGGCGCAGGGGCAAGGGCTGGTGACCTACATCGCAATTTCCAGAGTTTAAATCCTCCGCGATTCTATGGTTCGTCTAATCCTGACGAGGCGGAGAACTGGATAGACGAAATGAATCATATATTTGATGTCATCCAATGCACCGATCAGGAGAAGGTGCGTCTCGCAACCTTTTAACTCAACAAAGATGCCCGTACTTGGTGGAAGTCGGTTCCAGCACCTCCGGCCAATGCGCCTCATACATGGGACGGTTTTCTTACCCTATTCCGTGCCAAGTACTTTTCTGAGCACGTAAAGGAACGAAAGACTATGGAGTTCACCGCTCTTCGGCAAGGAATGATGACAGTTGCCGAATATGAACTACAATTTTCAAGGCTAGCACCTTACGCACCACATCTTATCAGCACCGACTTATTGAAGGCAAATTGGTTTATGGACGGGTTACGACTCGGTTTCATCCAACAACTCGGGACCCAAAACATCTGTACCTATGCGGAGATGGTTCAACGAGCATATTTATGTGAAAGGACCTTAGAGAAGGTCAAGAAGTTAAAAGGAAAAGGAGAAGAATCAAGCCGACGTTCCGATCGGCATTATAAGAAAGAGAAATTTAGTATCACGGAACCTTACACAAGCCGTGATAGTAAGAAAAGATCTAGGAGTGGGAATGGTGGAAGTTCACACAAGTAAAAGAAAGTCAAGGAAGAGAAGGAGCAGGTCGCCACAACTTGCACATTTTGTGAGAAATTCGGCCATTCAGCTGAGGAGTGTTGGAAGTGCCTTGGCGCTTGTTTACGTTGTGGAAGCAGGGAGCATCGCATGCCGGATTGCCCCCTTATGAAGGACCAGTCATCTGGTAATGGACGCAGGAGGCAGGCTCGCCTCAATGCCGTTCTAGATGAAGAGGAAGCGCCCAAGGAGGATGGGCTTATGGAAGGTACTCTTCAAATTTGTTCTCGTTCTGCATTTGTGCTATTTGATACTGGTGCCTCTCATTCTTTTATCTCCACTACTTTTGCTAAGACATTACCAATCGCATTAGTTCCCTTACCTTCAGATCTTGCTATTTCCACACCCTTAGGATCTGGAACTAAGCTTACCAACTATTATCCTGATAGCGAAGTGATAGTAGAAGGTCACAATCTCCCCCCAAACATAGTATGCCTTGACATGAAAGGTTATGATGCCATTTTAGGGGTGGATTGGCTTGTAGACCACGATGCTTATATCAATTACCAAAATAGGATTATATCTTTTAGAAAATCCGGTCTTCTAAGATTCTTTTTTCTTGGCATCAAATACAAGAAACACCCCACTATCATATCCTCACTTCACGCTTGCAAGCTCATCTCGCGAGGATGTGAAGCTTTTCTTGCTTCCGTCATTATTACAGAGTCCAAGGAGATTATTATAGCAGATATCCCTATTGTAAATGAGTTCCCAGACGTGTTTTCATCTGAACTACCTAGTTTACCTCCCGAGAGGGAAGTGAACTTCATTATTGAACTCATCCAAGGAGCAGCACCTGTTTCTATAGCCCCTTACAGGATGTCCCCCACAGAACTTAAAGAACTAAAGAAGCAGTTGCAGGAACTTCTGGATAAGGGTTTTATTAGACCTAGTACATCCCCTTGGGGTGCGCCGGTTCTATTTGTCAAAAAGAAGGATGGTTCTCTCAGACTATGCATCGATTACCGGCGACTAAATAAGCTTACAATCAAAAATAAGTATCCGTTGCCGCGTATTGATGAGCTCTTCGATCAGCTTTCGGGAGCAGAATATTCTCTAAGATTGATCTCAGATCAGGTTATCATCAGCTAAGAATTAAAGAAGAAGACATTTATAAATCGGCTTTTCGAAGTTGTTATGGCCACTATGAATTCGTGGTAATGCCATTTGGGTTAACTAATGCCCCAGCAGCATTTATGCAACTTATGAACAGTGTCTTCCAGCCATACCTGGATCAATTCATTGTCATCTTCATCGATGATATCCTGATATACTTCAAGACAAAAGAAGAATATGAAGAACATCTAAGGATAGCTTTGCAAACACTTAGAGAACACAAGCTTTATGCCAAACTCAATAAGTGTGAATTCTGGCTCGAGGAAGTCTCATTCCTAGGCCACATTATTTCAAAAGAAGGTATTGTTGTGGATCCTTCTAAGGTAGAAGCTGTCAAGAATTGGAGTCGGCCTACAATTGTGTCTGAAGTAAGGAGCTTTCTGGGTCTAGCTGGTTATTATAGAAGATTCATTAAGGACTTCTCAAAGATAACAGTTCATTTAACTAGACTCACCAGAAAAGAAAATCCTTTGGTCTGGTCAGAGGAATGTGAGAAGAAATTTCAAACTCTTAAGAATCATCTTACAACAGCCCCTGTTTTGTCACTACCAATGGAGGGTGGTGGATTCGAAGTGTATACGGATGCGTCTGGCATTGGCTTAGGATGCATTCTCATGCAGAATGGAAAGGTGATCTGTTATTCTTCAAGATAACTGAAATGGCACGAGGAAAACTATCATGTGCATGATTTAGAATTGGCAGCAGTTATTTTCACCTTGAAAATTTGGCGTCATTATCTTTATGGAGAAAAGTTCACAGTATTCTCGGACCACAAAAGCCTGAAATATTTATTCTCTCAAAAGGAGCTTAACATGAGGCAGAGGAGGTGGTTAGAATATCTCAAAGACTTTGATTTTGCTATTCAATATCATCCTGGCAAGGCTAATGCTGTAGCAGATGCACTCAGCAGAAAACCAATAGGTATGCTATCAAGTCTTATGATAAGCGTAACTAACCTTATTCCTCAATTTACTCAGTTGAACTTAGATGTTGACATAAAGGAAGAAGACTGTTTCCTAGCTAATATCCGAGCTCAACCTACATTGATAGAGGATTTGGTCAAGTTACAAGATGATGATCCGATTTTACTAGAAATTAAGGCCAATATAGAACAAAGGCCGGATTTTTCTATTTCCAAGGATGGAAGATTACTATTCAAGGGCCGAATATGTGTACCAGATCATGAGGTTACAAAGAAACTGATCCTAGATGAAGCACATAATTCCAAGTACACCATTCATCCAGGAGGTACAAAGATGTATCAAGATCTCAAAGGAAATTTCTGGTGGCCCAATATGAAGAGAGAGATAGCTGATTTCGTGTCCCGTTGCCTCACTTGTCAACAAGTAAAAGCAGAACATTTTAGACCCGCAGGTAAATTGCATCCCTTACATATTCCCGAATAGAAGTGGGAGAGTATAGGGATGGATTTCAGGGTTACCTAAGACAAGAGGTGGACATGATGGCATATGGGTAATCATATATCGATTGACTAAATCTGTACATTTTATACCAATAAAGAGTCGATGGTCTGTGGATATCCTGGCAGCATTATACATAAAAGAAATCGTCAAGTTACATGGTGTCCCTGTCACTATTGTATCAGCTAGAGATCCCCGATTTACATCACAATTCTGGAAGGGCCTACAACATTCACTGGGGACTAGATTGAATTTTAGCACAGCCTTTCATCCACAAACTGATGGTCAGACAGAAAGAACAAATCAGGTAGTAGAGGATATGCTCAGGACTTGTTCTATTGACTTTGGAGGTAGTTGGCATAATCACTTACCTCTAGTAGAGTTTGCTTATAACAATAGCTATCAGGCAAGCATACAAATGGCACCTTTTGAAGCCTTATATGGAAAAAGCTGTCGATCACCAATATGTTGGAGTGAAATGGGGGAAAGACAATTCTTAGGCCCCGATATTATCAGAGATTCTACAGAGAAAATAAAACTCATTCAGGAAAGAATGAAGATGGCGCAAGATAGGCAAAAATCTTATGCCGACAATCGAAGACGTGACTTGGAGTTTCAGGTAGGAGATCATGTATATTTGAAGGTTTCTCCAGGTCATGGTATTCGAAGATTTGGCATTAAAGGAAAGCTAACTCCAAGATTCATTGGCCCGTTTGAAATTCTTGAAAGGGTCGGTGAAGTAGCTTACAAGCTAGCTTTACCCCCACAATTAGCAAGAGTTCATGACGTATTTCACGTCTCCATGCTAAAGAAGTATGTATATGATCCTGACCACATTATCACTTATGACAATTTGGAGATTCAGAAGGACTTGACATACGAACAAACACCGATAAAGATTCTAGAACGAGAAGTGCGTCAACTAAGAAATAAGGTTATCCCGATGGTCAAAATTCAATGGAAGAAAATATGGCCATATGAAGCAACATGGGAAACCGAAGCAGCAATGAGAAAACGATTTCCAGAATTATTTAACTGTAAGTACACACTCCACAATCCATGTATTGAATTTGGGGACCAAATTCTTCTAAGTGGGGGAGGGTGTAGTGCCCCAGAATTTATATAAGTTATTTCTAGATTATTTTATAATTTATTTGTAATTTATAAGGGCTAAATAAATTTATAAAAGGATTATTGAGTTTATTAGCCATTATAAGGCCCAATTGTGTTAATCAATTAACCTAATCTACTAAACAAATCAAAAAGGTTTAAAGACCAGGCCCATTTAATTTGGCCCATATTCTAGAAGGTTATTAAGCCTATTCACGGATTTTAAAGGATAAACACCACTTAATAGGATAACTAGATGAAAAATAAATAAAAGAGTTTTATTAAAATTAAAATTTTGAATGCGTCGAATGTAACGGTCCATCAGGCGACCGCCACAGCCTTGTGACGCGTATACCCTAGACCGTCACAGCCTGCAAGTTCCGTAAGTAAGAGTTTGATTTAATGTTGAACTCTGGGAACGTTGAATGTAACGGTCTATCGTGAGACCGTCACATGCTTGTAACGCAGGGGTCTACAACCGTTACACCCTGTTAGTTCCGTGAAGGAAAGAACGAGTAGAAAGATCAGAACCTTGAGATCTTATCCACTAGGGATCGACTTGGGTGAGTTCATAACACTACTAAGGACTCTTAGAATTGATCTAATCCTCAAACCCTAGCTAGAACTCTATAAATAGGACCTAGTTCTGAACTGCGCGACCCTTACATTTACTCGCGTGGAATCAAGGTAAGGAGTCATAATCTCAGGTAAGTTCTTTAGAGGAATTTGTTTACAATACTTTAGACTAACTCCTCTCCAAATTTCACGTCTTTAGGTCGAGATGTCGTAGAGTTAGAGCCCAAGGAAGTTGCTGAAAAGTCATAGGAAGAGGAGAGCTAGGGCACGTTTTTCAAACCCTAAATTGGAAGTTTAAAGCCAAGTTAAGAGGTAGGTTATCTCATGAGCGGCAAAAAACCTCTTGATAGGACTAAAAGCCCTCTAGTTTGATTGAATTCCATGCATGATAGATCATGAATTTCATGTTTTAATAGTTTTATGCATTCATACATCTCTTAGCCCTAAGTAGAAAATTAAAAGATGTTATCTTGTCTATTCACTGAAACCCATGCATGTAGATAGCCTATACTTTGTTATCATGTCTAGGATAGACATGGTATTTGATTTACAGACATGATGTGTGTTGATCTCTTAGGTTTCACATCAGTTTCTGTCAGCAGACGCTCTGACGCATTATGGTAGGACCGTCACATACATGTAACTGCCTTACGACAGACCGTCACACACTCTGTTATGTTTCGTTTCACTGTTGTCTCTAACGCACCAGGACAGGAGCGTTACATTACTGTAATGGCCCCTCGATAGACCGTCACATACACTGTGACGCACCCATGTTAGACCGTTAGACTCTGTGTTCTGTCAGCTCATGACATGATAGTTACCAATTAAGTTTACTTATAATTAACCCTAGATAGCTAAGTTTTAACCTGTTATGTGACTCTTCAGTTATCTAATTGTTCATGATAGGTATTGTATGTTATTTTAAGTTATGCTAGTTTCATGTACGAAAAATTCTATAGTTTGTATTTAAAGCATGATTTTTTAAAATTGTATTAATAGAGTTTTATCATGGTTTCACATCATTACACCTTCACTCTTTATCAATAGAGTCATTTCTATAAGTACATGGCACATATTCCGGTATGTTGTCCATTAGTTCGCTTTACACTATAGGAACATTATTCTTGGACATGAGGACCTCTCTATTGGATATTCCTTCTAATGGACTAGGAAATCTTGTTTCAAGGCCTCCGAATTCTCCGCGAGCCTGGGATTCCCACTAGGACGCCGAGTTGGTTGTACCATTAAAGCCCATTGATTAGACTACACTATCGATGTTTTCTGATTATCAGTAATGTAACGGCTCTGTGTTGGTCCGTCAGGCACATGTAACGGCCCAACATAAGACCGTCACATTCATCTGAGTTTGAATTCTTGATTCGGGATCCAGACTAATGTAACGGCCTAATCCTGGACCGTCACATAATGTAACGGCCCAATGCATAACCGTCACCTTTCTCTGAGTCTATTTTTATTGTTCGGGACTCGGATCATTGTAACGGGCCACTACTGGAGCGTTACATGATGTAACAGCCCAGTAAACGACCGTCACATTGCTTAAGTATTTAACCCAAGGTTTGACCAAAGGGTTGATATTTCAAAGGTTCTAGATGGACTAATGATAGTCTAGAACTTATAAATTTGATCAAGAAACGTAATATAATGATTGGAAAGAGAAAAGAATGTACCGTTATGCTGTCGATTTATTTCCGTGAGCATGACATTGTTTAAGTCTTTTTCTTGACCTCTCATACTCCAAATTGAAGCATTCATTCATTGATTGTTGTTATCATGAGTTATTGAACTTATTACATTCTTGGCTATACTTTATTGTTACACTCATGGAAGTAGCTTGATTTATACGTGAAGATGCAGTTCGGGCGCTGATTGTGTCCAAGGGCTCTATGCTAGTCCCCACGGCTGATTGTCGGAAACATACTATTTTATAAACCATGGGGTATGATGCTACTGGCGTCGCATTACGCTAGGAGTACTTTCTTTATAAATAAGTGAAATCCATGAGCACTCGTGAAAATCTAGTGAATTGCTACATGATTGACATTCTCGTGCGTAACCTTTATGGTTATGAAAGTGAAAGTGCATTCTCGTTACATTCTTGTTCATGAAAGGCCAAATATCATGTTCTTGCTACATTCATCCTTGTTCATTCTTGTTCACTCTATCTTACATGATTATCATGTTACTTTGGTTTAATCACATGATATTCGCATTCGCATGATTTTGTCTTACTTCTTTAGAGCTAAAATGTTATTTACTTTAATAGTGCCTTCATGTTGATGCGAAGATACCTACTGGGCAAGTGTGCTCATTACCTATTTCCAATCTTTTCAGGAGATGGAAGTGATTCGGGTTCGGATTCAGAAGGTTCAAGTAGCGGATCCGAGAGTGAATAAAGAATGAGCGAAGACTTAGGATGTCTACATTGTTTAGATAGAGTCAATGTACTTTCGTATTTCTTGAGTCTAGTGCATAGTGGAAATTGAATTAATGGATGTATTTGAATATTGATTATCAATGAAATAAAGTTGGAGTTTGATTAATATTGTGCAATTGCATTTATGTGTGTGATTGTCTCACGCTCTGATCGTTCTTGCTTGCAAGAGGCTTACCATGCCGACTGTTCGCGCTCTCGGAGTTAGTCTTCCGCTGTAATACAGGCTCGGGACGTGACAGTCATTGTCTTGTAGCTTGACCAGATCTTCTATTAATGTGGGTTGAGTTCGGATATTGGCTATAAAACAATCTTCCTTCTTCATGTCAATATCTAAGTTCAACTGAGCAAATTGAGAGATGAGATTAGTCATACTAATCATGAGATTTGATAGTTTTCCCATTGGTTTTCTGCTGAGTGCATCTGCCACAGCATTAGTCTTGTCAGGATGATATTGGATAGAAAAATCAAAGTCCTTTAAGTATTCCAACCATCTTCTTTGCCTCATATTCAGTTCCTTTTGGGAGAACAAATATTTCAAGCTTTTGTGGTCTGAGTAGACCGTGAATTTTTCTCCGTAAAGGTAGTGACGCCAAATTCTTAAGGCAAATATAATAGCCGCCAATTCTAAATCATGTACAGGATAATTCTCCTCGTGACGCTTCAACTGTCTTGAAGAATAGCAAATTACTTTCATGTTTTACATAAGAACGCACCCTAGGCCAATGCCAGATGCATCCGTATAAACTTCAAATCCACCACCTGCAACGGGCAATGATAATATAGGGGCTATAGTGAGATGATCCTTAAGAGTTAAGAAACTCTCTTCGCATTTCTTCGACCATATAAAATGATTTTCTTTTCTTGTAAGTCTTGTCAAAGGAACAATAATCTTAGAAAAATCCTTAATAAATCTCCTATAATACCCAGCCAGACCTAGAAAGCTTCTTACTTCTGACACGGTCGTTGGCTGGCTCCAGTTCTTAACTGCTTCCACCTTAGAAGGGTCAACTGTGATACCTTCCTTTGAAATAATATGGCCAAGGAACGAGACTTCCTTTATCCAGAACTCGCACTTACTGAGCTTTACATAGAGTTTGTGTTCTCTTAAAGTCTGCAAGGCTATTTTTAAATGTTCTTCATGTTCCTCCTTTGTCTTGGAGTAAATAAGAATGTCATCAATAAAGATGACCACAAACTGGTCTAGATAAGGCTGGAAAACTTTGTTCATAAGTTGCATAAATGATGCTGGGGCATTGGTTAACCCAAACGGCATGACCACAAACTCATAATGACCATAACGGCTTCGAAAAGTAGTTTTGAATATGTCTTCATCCTTAATCCTAAGCCGGTGATATCCTGACCTGAGGTCTATCTTGGAGAAGTATTCTGCTCTCGAGAGCTGATCAAAGAGCTCATCAATATGCGACAACGGATATTTGTTCTTAATTGTGAGTTGATTCAGTCGCCGGTAGTCAATACAGAGCCTGAGCGATCCATCATTCTTCTTGAAAAAAAGAACTGACGCACCCTAAGGGGATGTGCTAGGTCGAATGAAACCCTTGTCTAATAACTCCTGAAGTTACCTCTTCAGTTCCTTAAGTTCTGTGGGGGACATCCTGTAAGGGGCTATTGAAACAGGTGCTGCTCTAGGGATGAGTTCAATGGAGAAATTCACTTCCCTTTCGGGTGATAAACTGGGTAACTCTGATGGGAATACATCAGGAAACTCATTTACGATGGGGACGTCTGCTAAGATTATCTCCTTAGACTCGGTAACAATCACAGAAGTAAGGAAAGCTTTACATCCTTGCGAAATCAGTTTGCAAGCGTGAAGAGAAAAAATGATGGTAGGATGTTTCCTATACTTGATACCAAGGAAGGAAAATCTTGGAAGACCAGATTTTTGAAAAGAAATAATCCGGTTGCGACAATTGATGTAGGCATCATGATCTACAAGCCAATCTACCCCTAAAATAGCATCATAGCCCTCCATATCAAGGCATACGAGGTTTGCAGGAAGATTGTGTCCTTCTACTATTACCTCACTATCAGGATAATAGTTTGTGAGTTTGGTTCCGGGACCTAAAGGTGTAGTAATAGCCAGGTCCGTAGGTAAAGGAACTGATGAAAGAGGTAAAGTTCTTGCGAAGGAAGTAGATATAAAAGAATGAGAAGCACCAGTATCAAATAATACGAATGCAGGATGTGAACATATGTGAATGGTACCTTCCATAAGCCCATCATCCCTGAGCACTTCATCATCTAAAATGGCATTGAGACGAGCCTGTCTCTAACGTCCACCTCCAGAAGATAGCTTCTTCATAAGAGGGCAATCCGGCATGCGGTGCTCCCTACTGCCACAACGTAGACAAGCGCCAAGGCACTTCCAGCATTCTTTGGCTGAATGACCGAACTTCTCACAAAAGGTACAGGATGTGGCAACCTGCTTATCTTCTTCCTTGACTTTCTTTTTCTTGTGGTAGCCACTACCACTCCCATTTCGGGATCTTTTCTTACTATCACGGGATTTGTAGGGTTCCGTGATGCTGAACTTGCTTTTCTTATCATGTCGATCTGATCTTCGGCTTGATTCTCCGCCCTTACCTTTTAATTTCTCGACCTTCTCTAAGGTCCTTTCACATAGGTGTACCCATTGGACCATTTTCACGTATGTACGGATATTCTGGGTCTCCAGTTGTTGAATATATCCGGGCCTTAATCCATCCAAAAATTGATTAGCCTTCAGCAAGTCAGTGCTAATCAGATGAGGAGCATAGGGTGTCAGTCGGGAAAATTGAAGTTCATATTATGCCACTGGCAACATGCCCTGGCGTAGAGAAGCGAACTCCATAGCCTTCCGCTCCTTAATATGCTCGGAAAAGTACTTGGCACGAAATTAGGTAAGAAAACCTTCCCACGTGTGTGGTGCGCCAGCTGGAGGTGTCGGTACAGACTTCCACCATGTACGTGCATCTTTGTTGAGTTGAAAAGTAGCAAGGCACACTTTTTCCTGGTCTGTACATTGTATGACGTCAAATATCCGGTTCATTTCATCGATCCAGTTCTCGGCCTCGTCCGGATTAGAAGAACCATAGAATCGTGGAGGGTTTAGACTCCGAAAGTTACGATGTAGGTCTCCAGCTCTTGCTCATGCGCCTGCTTGCGCCATGGTTTGCAATGCTTGAGTCAGACCCGCAACGGTCTCTTGCATACCATTCCAGTCTACGCGATGAGCCATTACAATAAGAATAAGGTACCTGAGAAGAATAATGAATTTGTTAATTCCCATGGAATGAGTGGGTTTAAGCTAGAGCTAATTTACTATCTTATCCTCGTGCTCTACCCAATGTCTCACATAGGTGGGGAATTTCTTCCTTAGTTTATAGGTATGGGTCCTAAAACTTTGGACTTATCCTATGACATGACTTCTCTCCCTAAGTCCTTGGACATAGGCTCTGATACCAACTTAACGGTCACGCCCCGAGCCTTTAATACAGCGGAAGATAATCTCGAGAAACGTGAACAGTCGACATGGTAAGTCTCTTGCAAGCAAGAATAATCAGAGCGCAATAACAATCACACATAAGATGCAATTGCACAATAATTTATTCAAACTTTCTCTTTTATTAATAATCAGAATGATCCAAATACATCAATTATTCAACTATGTGACTCAATAAAGAGAAAATTACATGAACTCGATCTAGACATCATTGACTTCCTAAGTCTTCTCTCAATCTTATGTGACCTTCATTTGCTCTCGACCCATCACTTGAATAACTCGAATCTGAATCCGAACTACTTGCATCTCCTGGAAAGATTGGAAAATAGGTAATGAGCACACTTACCCAGTAGGTATCTTCGCATCAACATGAAGGTAATATTAAAGTGATTAGCATTTGGGGCTCTAGAGAATAAAGTAAAATCAGGTGAATGCGATAAATCACGTGAATACACCAAAATAACAAGACATGATCAAGTTAAGATATGATTGAGGAAGCATGATCAAGCAAGAATGTAATTATGGCCTTTCATGAACAAGAATGTAACGAGAATGTACTAGTAAGTCAAGCGAGGATATATTTTTCACTTAGTAACAAGTACTTCGTGAATTTCAGTGGATAATTTCACTTCACGAGCCGTGGATAATTTCACTTTTTTATAAAGAAAGTACTCCCAGCGCAATGCGATGCCAGTAGCATCATACCCCATGATTTATAATAGTATGTTTCCGACAATCAGCCGAGGGGACTAGCATAGAGCCCTTGTACATAATCAGTGGTCGAACCTCATCTTCAAGTATAAATCAAGCTACTTCCATGTATATAGTAATAAAGTTGGATACGCATGTAATAAGTTCAATAAGTGTTCAAGACTCAATGTCAATAATAATAATGCACCAAATATAGATTTATGAGTTCAAGAAATGCATTAATAACTAAGTTATGCCTTAGATAAAATTTGACAACATAACGGTACATTCTTTATCTTTCATACTTTATCTTAGATGTCTTTGAATAAGATTACAAGTCCCGGACTATCATTAGTCAGTCTAGGATTATAAGACTATTAACCCTTGGGTCAAACCTTGGGTCAATAGTATTCAGAAAACTTAGCGGTCTATAACTTGACCGCTATATTGATATGGCGGTTTGATATTGGGCCGCTAGAGTGGGCTGAATCCAAAAAAAAAATAGTTTGGACTCAGAGAACTTGGCGGTCAGATACTGGACCGTTAAGGGGCCTTAGCGGTCGAGTATTGAACCGTTACAGGACAGAATTCAGAAAACATCGGTCGTGCTTTCTAGAAAATTTGGGCTTTAATGGTACAACCAACTTGACGTCCTAGTGGGAATCCCAGGCTCGCGGAGAATTACGAAGGCCTTGAAACAAGATTTCCTAGTCCATTGGAAGGAATATCCAAAGGAGAGGTTATCAAGTTCAAGATTATGTCTCTATAGTGCAAAAGTGTAACTAATGGTCATATACCGAAATATATGCCATGTACTTGTAGAAATGACTCTAAGATAAGAAGAGAATTTGTAATAGTGATAAACCAATAGTGAACCACGTTTATTATCACCCTTGAAAGATGTATTTAATACAAAGTACAAGTTTTGACATGAAATTAGCATAAGCTTTAAAATAATCTCAAGTATGATAAAGAACACGCGATCACTGTCATGAATCAGTAATTTAAAACTCAGAGTAATGAAATACCATTAAAATAGGTTAGAACATAGTTAACTAGGCTTACTTATATGTTAATGGGTTGTTCTTAAATCTATCTCGGGTTGACAGAAAATAGAACATTAGCGGTCTAATATAGAGCCGTTACAGACAGCTTGGCAGTTTATCGTAAGGCCGCTAGAGGGACTTTAACGGTCTATCTATGGTCCGTCAGAGATTTCATAAAAATCGAGTTTACAGAGTGTCTAGCAGTTTATCGTAGGGCCGCTACACAAGGTTTGCGGTCAAAGACTAGGCCGCTAGAGAACGTCTGACAGTAAAACTAAAATAAGAAGAACTATGTCTAAAACACATCATGTCTAGAAATCAACATGTATAAACTTCCCTATCATGATAGAACGAAGGTTAAGCTAACAATATGCACGGGTTTTCTGTGAATCAACAAGAAAGTTCCTCTTAACTTATTTAGGGCTAAGAATATGCATGAATGTATACTATATGCATAAAACATGAAATTCTCGGTCTATAAAGTATGAAATCAAGTGAAATAAGAGGGGTTTTATCCCTAGAATGAGATTTCAGCCGTTCATGAGATGACCTACCTCTGCTAAGACTTTTAGGCTTAGAATTTGATGTTGGAAGTCAACCCTAATTCTGCACTTCTTGTGACAAATCAGAAACTTCACGTCCTGCTATCTCTTGATCCACTTGACCTAATGACGTGAAATTTAGAGGGTAAGAAGTAGATATTAAGGGGAACAAAAAGTTCTAAAGGTACTAATGCTAATTACCTCGATTTGGTTTCCTAATTCCTTGATCTTCACCGGACTTTCGCACAGTTTCATGGGTCGCTAATGTGGAACCAGCAACTTTGCAGGCTTCTATCTCCTTGTGTGCTTGATCTCCTAGCACGAAATTTTGAGGGATGTTAATCCTATGTATTGGGAATAAAAACTTCTAAAGAACTAACCCAAAATAATACCTCCTTACCTTGATTCCACGCGAGCCAAATGTAAGGGTCGTGCAGGTAAAATCTTGGTTCTATTTATAGGGTTTGGCTAGGGTTTGAGGATTAGATCGGTTCTAGAGTCCTTAGTTGGTACTATACAGACTTCTGAGAGTCCTTAGCATATTTACTAGCCTTCCCATCTCGATCCTTAGGTGATAGAGCCTTAAAAATCCAATCTTTTTGCTCTTTCTTCAATTCACAGAACTGACAGAACGTAGCGGTCGAATAATGGACCACTTTCTTGGATGTAGCGGTTGCACGATAGACCGCCACAGATCCTAGGTGCCGAATTTGAATTGCTTCAAACTCTTTTATTCTACTATCCACCCCATTATCCAATTAATGGGTATTTATCTTTATATTCTGTGAATAAATTAATTAACCTTCTAGAATATGGGCCAAACTTTATGGGCTTGGTCCTTAAATCCTTTGGGCTTTATTTAAATAGGCTAGGTTAATTGTTCATCATAATTGGGCCTTAATAATGATTCATTCCAAAAAATTCCTAGAAATAAATAATAAAATTTCGAGGCATTACACCTTTTTCTTATAATGACTCATAGTTGCCATCATCAAAAAGGGGGAGAATGTTGGGCATGTGTGTAACATGCTTGATTCTATTATTTTTTTGATGTCTAACTATGACTCATTGATAAGTCTGACTTGCATTAAATGACGTCAACGTTTTGAATTTCATGTCAGCACAGGCATGAGAATGGCCTCATGAAAAGGAGAAAGCCAAGGAACGTCGAATACAAGATATAAATCCAAAGGAGCAAGCCAACCAAAGTTGAAAGTCACTCAAGATGTAAGTGCACGAAGATCAAGGCAAATGGCTGCACAAACATCAAGGTAGATCTCACCAAGGGACATTGCTCCAAGATGCAAGAAAGAAATGGGCAGAAAGAATGGCAAAAGAACACGCCCACGACACCTTAAAAATCCCTCAAAGAATCTGTCCGAAGAAGCTCACGAGGAAGTGTGAACACCTTGCTCCAGTAGGTCGACACTATGGTCTCCCAGAGAGCGTCATATTAGCAGTTTTCATAAGACGTGTTGACACCTTGTTCCAGTAGGTCAACACTTTGGTCTTCCAGAGAGCATTGAAGACATGATTCCTTAAAGCAGTGTCGACACCTTGTACTAGGAGGTCGACACTATGGCTTCTCGGAGAACATTATAAACACACTTTTGCTTGGAAGTGTCAACCTGCCTGTTACAGGATGTCGACCTTTGGGCGTTCCAGAAAGCATTGTAAACGTTGTTTCCCATAGAAGTGTCAACACCACAGTCCCAGCAGGTCGACGCCTTGACGTCCCAGAAAGCGTTGAAAATGAATTCTTGTGAAGTAGTGTCGACACCTTGCTCTCAGCAGGTCGACACCATTGTTCTCCCAGAAGCTTATTAAGCTAGTTTTCTGTCACATCCAAGGGGATCCAGAGAGCAAAAATATATATCGTAAATCCCCAAAAACACGGATTTTAAGGTCTGGATGAAGTTCCTAGGTTTGACTTTTTGTCTTTGCCATCATATCACATCTAATCTACTTTTTGAAGATGGGTATGTCAGAAATCACAACTGGGAAAGGTCACTTCAGCCTGCCACTGCCTTTTGCTGTCACCTAATGGGACCCCTTTACAGACAGGGTTCACAGGACAGGGAATAGACTTCAGCCAATAAGGAGACCGCATGTCAAAGGGGCCATTTAATGAGGAGATCTGAAAAGTAACAGAAGAAAAGATATGGTCTGTTTCTTCTACCTGTCACCGTCCCATCCATGGGCTACTTTGGAGAGGCTCTCAAGTACAACCTGTGTTGTGACTCCTCTGTGTTGATGATGTTGACAATAAGCTTTACTTCATTGGCAACAGCTTGTTTTGATTGATTGGCAACTGTTTATGTTTTGATGAAATTGTCTTTATCAGATTGTCTGTGTGTTTCATGCATTTGTGCATCGTTCACTCCATAAAGTCTAT